>ML781250.1:103290-142592 GCA_009831015.1 Picea engelmannii | reverse complement strand
TAAGTACATCATCCTTCTTCTCTTGTCCATTCAATACTTTAGAACTAGGGAAAGAGTAGTATTCTGTCTCAGTTTGTTCCAGATCCAGGTGGATCTGTGGAGATTGGTCTGTGTCCGCACTCACGAATTTATCCTAGAACATCCTCCATTTGGTTACTCTTCCAAAGACATGGAGATTTTTTGTTTCCTCCTGGATCGTGAACTTATGTCAATGTCATGCTTCCTGAGTCTAATCATATTTTGTGCTTTTGTCCAAGGGAAGTTTCACCAAACCTGAGTCATCCTTTCTGCATTTTGTCTCTTGACCTCATGAGTCGAACATCTCGAAAGTCTAGTCAAGTCCTAATTCAAAATCAATGAAGTTCTCTGCCTGATCATTGAGATCCTCTTGGCTTTTACCGCCGAGTCGTCGAAGACCTCAGGGTAATGAGTTATACACTCCCATTATACTCCTACTTGAGTTTTGAATATCTTGAAGTTGTTGCTCGAGCTATGAAGACCTCATATCCAACCATCGGGCGTTATTGGCTTCTTGAAGATGGATACTATACTTGTATATATTTGATTTTGAGATGTAGATCCACTGTGTATTTCTTACAGCTACACTTTATATAGTTATATGACATGGATCTGCAGTGTATTTGATTGGAAGCCATGATTTATTTCATCTTGAGCATGGGTATGCCCACCTCGAAGAAACAATTGTTATTTTGCAGATGGCACCTCCTGAAGTCTTGTTGGCATAAGGGCAGACCCAGGGTTCAACACTACAACAATGCACCAACAAAACCCTAACTACCAGCCCTTTCGAAAACACCTGCGAAGCAGATGAAGTCTCACCTAAGGTAGAGGCAGGGGTGGTTGCAAGACTCAAATGTCTACAACCTTAGCTGGGACATAGATCTATGATTCTAACATTTAATAGAGAACTTAACAATGAACATTAATCAATATTCAGTTCTTAGTAACAGTGCAGGAAAATCTTAATTACAGAGAATCACAGTATTCAACCAGATCCACATATAATGGCACTTAGCATAAAAGGAACACATTAGATCTAGCAGATTCAGGCACTAAGCATACTCACATAGGTCAAATCTAACATTCATTCTCCTTATTGAGAACAAAGCAACATCATTCTATCTAACATTCATCTATATAATAACAAGTCACACATAAACACACCAACACATCACACAAAAAAGAGCAACACAACATATATGTGGTTCACCCCCCCCTGGGGATACGTCCACCAACTCATATTCTCTTCTATTATCTTTTGTTAATTAGTTACATGCACAGAGCCTCAAAAACCCTACTCCACATTGGACATGAGATCTACGCACTTCACTAGATCCTCCTTCCCTGAATTAGGTTCAACACAAAGCCTCCTCTCGATCTCTTACAGTTCCTTTCACTTAGCCTTACCAGTCTTACATAGTATGCACAGAGCACTTACAATACTTCGATCACATAGATCGATCATTACTACTTTCTACATCACTTAGATTCTATATATATATTAAAAATGTGGGCCTAGGCATGGGTAAACCCATGGGCTGACCTTCCCATACTCGTTACATGATCCCAAAACCCAAAAATCCCTAAAAAGGGTCCAAGATCCTGAGATCTCCTCTTCATCTTGCGCTCTATCTTTGACAGCCTGTCGAAGTCCCAAAAATAGGTCAATCATGACCAAGTATCCTCAAAAATTGGTCAAGGGCCAACAGACCCCCAACACTCACCTATGACTCATCCCGAGTCACTCTGATTTGGGTGTTCTTCTTTGAAAGCCTCGAGCTACTTTGACTTGTTGGTATGCCATGGCCTCCTACTCAACGAACTCTTGGATGACTGCCTCATTCACAGGTCCTTCTAGGAATTGTTTTCTTGCAGCAACAACTTGCTCCAATTCTTCTCCTTGGCCTTCGATCTTTGTGAATAGTTGGTAAGCCTCATCCTGTATAGGTTGGAGTCTCTAAGTCACTTCCATGACTTTTTTTTGAACTGTGTGAACCTGTTGCTAGGCAGTGCGCTACTCCTAGGATCACTTCATTCTTTCCACAGCCGATAGGGGCTTCAACTGCGCCTGTATTGTTTCTGCTTGTTGCTTCACCTCCTGGAGCTGCGACTTTAGTGCCTTCAGTTATGCATTCTCAGTGAGTTTCTCATAAGTATGGGAACTTCGATCACTGAGTTGCTTGCATTCCATGGCAAGAGCCTTTATTCTCTCGACTTCACTCCAAGCAGTTGCTTCTCTTTGATCTCTTACATCATGCGAAGTGTTGGGCACTGTGCAGAGCTCTAAATATGTTATTCTTTGTTGTAGCTGCTAGATATCTTCTGCGATCTGCTCTACTTGATGCTCAACCCATTCTTTTGCCTATGGCTCTAATCCTATCACAAAGTGAAGTGCTTTGTTTACTGCTTCTTTTACCTCGAGTTTCCCTGTGAGCAATTGTTCCTTTTCTTGTTGCATTTCCTCTTTCTCCTCATCAAACTTTGTCTGTAGAGAAATATTCTCTTGCTCCCCAACTCAACGTTGTTCTACAAGTACTCCTTGTACTTGATTCAAATCCTGGGTGGCTTGTTCTGTTTCCTCTTGTGCTCGTCGAAGGTGAGCTTTAGTTGCATCTTCTAGTCGGCGGAGTTGGGTTGGCTCATCTCCCAACTCTTGTTCTCCCGATGGCAGGGGCATAGTGGAGACTGCGCGACTAGACTGAAGAGCCTATTGTACCCCTCAGAGTTCAACCTCAATTCTATCATACATTTCCTTCTGCTTAGCTTCTTGTTTCTCCGTGATTTCTAGTGAAGCATCATTTAGAGCTCCTATGATGAAGTCAAAGTCATCAGGAGTAAGTGTATTCTGTGGTGTCTTTTGATTTATTCCGGGAAGAAGGTTTCGGGGGAGAAACCTTCCTCTTCTTCAAGGGTTCAGCCTTTATTTTGTTCAGATTCTCTATCCTTCATCTCTTCTACATCATCATCACCTCCCCTCTCATGTGATATGGAAGTAGTCTTCCCTAAGGCACTACTTAAATCTCGGACCTCTTCATTATTCTTTCTTATGCTGGTTCCAGGTGTGTCCTATTCTTTGTGAGTGTTCTCTAGGCTATCCAGCTCAGGATGAGACATCTCTACATGGTCAGTGGGGATAAGGAATTTTGTAGACCAGTCCTTAGTGATCTCCTCCAGGTCCTCTTCTGTAAGTTTATAGTACGATTGGAGTTTCTCTTATGTTCATCGGCTCGTGCTGTAATGTAAATGAAATGTCGATCTGCACTGAACTTCATCAGGGCTCGAAATCTCTGTAAGGTGTTCAGATTCATGTGAGGCTCATCTTCGATGGATCTCTTCAACTGAAGGTAATAGGTATGAAAAATAATGTTCGACTGCCACTATTTTTCCATATCACTCAAATACCAAAGTGTGGTGAATTCTGTGGCAAGTGGCTCAAATGGATTGATGTACAGGAAGGTCACACATTTCATCATATCCCAGGCAACAAACATGATGAGGATCAAGAGCCAGCTGAAGTGAAACTTGTAGCCCTAATCCTGCACTTCACTGCAGTCTAGTTTGAGTTGATTGACTAGGTACTTCACCCAGTTCATTTGTAAGCCTTCTACACACTTCCTTGTGACGTCAACGACAAATCCTGTGACCTGTGTGGGTTGGTTCTTGCGTACCATATTTCTAGCTATTAACTGACATGCTAGGCACACTACACCATTCTGGATGGAGGCTACCTTGTATCCTTGTGTCCCCTTCTCGACATCATCGTATGTGTCCTTAATCTTCTATGCTAGCGCAAGATCTATGGATTTTCCTGGGTAGCAATCCTACGAGTTAGGTCCTTGCATACTCAACCCTATGATCCTATGGATTAGTGTCAGATCAATTGTAATATAGAAATCTAGCCATAAATAGCTGCCATGGTAACACGACAATAACATCTTGACATGGGCGTTGACTTTCTGATGCCTTCTAAAGTGTGGGATTTTCATGACATTTAACAAGGTGGACTGCACGAGGTTCATCGTCCACAGCTGGGGGATTATCTTTGAGTTATTTCCCATCATCCTAGTTAGGTATTTGTACGAGGAAAGCATGTTGTGTTTCTTGTGATCTCCGAGGTTGAAGTCACTGAACTTCAATGCTACGATCTTGTCCTGTTGTACTCTTACTGGACGTATCCCCTTCAAGAGGTATGCAGTAATGATGGTGTACTTGAAATCTCTTGGCACACTATCATGACTTACTGTGCCAGCTAGAGGCAGGATATAGTCAGTTAATATAGATGAAATCAACTTTGTGTTGGCTAGGTCGTCTCTGTGCTTGGTTCTATTCTCTACTGTCAGTCAGGATGGCCCTGATCTGCGAGAAGTCAATGGAGAGGATTGCACTCCTCTCGTCGATGACGCTTGTATACCTACAAACATCGACATTATTCTTTTGGTCATGAGGTCAATGAGAAATTCCTCAACAATTTTCTCTGCAGCACTAAACTCGTCCGACATACACGCTTGAGGTTGAAAATCTCATGTTAAAAGAGTAATCTCTCAATGCAATGGGATAGATGGAAAAAGCACGATGATCAATGTGTGAAAATCAACAAATCTGCAGCCTCAAATTCACAGTTAGAAAAATTGTTCTCGGTGTGTGATGCGACACGATAAATAGATACTTGGTAATGGATATCTTGCAATGAGTAAGAAGCCTTCATTAACTTAGTTCTATCTATTACGGTGCAGTCCCAACGGTTTGGTGGCAATTTTTCTAACCATTAATGCATTTCTTCTCATTCAGGGCATCAGTCTAACGGATATACTGTTGCCAATGGTTATATTGCTTCGCCATGGAAAAGTGCCATGTGACGTTGTTCTGATATCTCGGTGAAGTTCCACTTTTTAAAATTTTATTTTTGCGAAGTTTCCTCTGGAACCTTCTTTAACTTTTTGATCTTGGCTCTCTTCTTAATTAGCTTTCTAGCCTTTTTCCCAGTGATTTTTATGTCGTTATTCCTTTTTCCATTATGATTCTTATCTTCTTTTGGCATAGTAACTTCGCGTTGTTGAGATTCTTTCCTAGAAATCAAGGGTAATACTTCATCTATATATGGAATAAGTATCACAATCTTCTAGGAGTCCTCTGGTATTCTTGCAACTTCGACATCCAATTCTCTGATTTCAAATGGCTTTGATCTGTTCTCCTATTCTTTAATCAAGTGTGTGATCCTCCTAGTCATGAAATATTTTAACTCTTGCTTATTTTTCTCTAATACTTCTTTTTCTTTCCTTCTGGCCCGATTTCTTTCAATCCAAGGTTTTTCAAGCAACATAGTAAACAGATCTTTGTCCTTAATAAATTTAAAAACTTCAAATTATTCCTCTATCGAAGTTCCCTTGGCACTCATAGATATTTGGGTAATCTTTCCACATAGGTTTATCATCTTTCCTCTTAATAGTCCTATTCCTCCCAATGAAGGAATCATAGCAGGCTCCCTTAAAGTTTCCCAAGTTATTTTTGTCATAATATTCACCTTTGTTTCTTCATCCAGAACATAGTCAATGTCGAAGTCTCTTGTTCTTGCTTCTATGCATTCTTTTTCTTTGAAGATCTCTGATAAGATGACATGTCGGTGGTCATTTAGGGTTTCTTTTATCTATAGAAATACTTTCTCTGGTTCTTTCTGGGGTTCTATCCTAGTTTCAGTTGCTTGACCTTTCTCATGGTATTTTTGTCTCATATTTATCCTTTTGATCTTAGCAATCATTCTGGGGCGATATAATACTTCATGGTCCATAGCAACAGAGGCAAATAGGTCTTCTTCCAGGGAATTCCTTAGCAAGATGTCCTGATTTTCTGCAACTATATCAAAGGTTTAATCCTCTCTTTCTTTTAAATTCCCCCCAGACTTTTCTATACTGTGCGCTAGGATCATAGTAGTTAACCTGCAACAAATTCTTTCTAGGTTCTTGCATCCATTTGTTAGTCCAAACATTCTTTCTATACATAGGTATAACATATTTTTCACTATTCTTATCAAATCTACTTATATCACATCTTATTTCATCTGTCAGTGCCCTAGTTTTCAAGCTAGGACAAATCTTATCAAACATGCCTAGATCCATACTTTAGAAACAAAAATTTCCACTAATCTTACTTCTACAGAGCACAAAGCTTCCAGATCTAAAACTTTTCACTATTCTTGCCTTTATCAGAGCACAAAGCATTCAGATCTTACCTCTTTTCTTCAGATCGGACTTCTTTTCTTTAGCACGGAGCTTCATAAACTAAGTAGATTACTGCGCACTAGAGCGGCATATCTATGCATAGATATTTCACAATTTTAGGTCAGATATTTGCACAAAGCTTCTTCTTTCTCAGTTCCTAACAATCACAGTTTCAGGTCTCAGCAACAAAATCATTTGTTGGCATAGGGGCAGAACCAAGGTTCAACGCTACAACAACGCACCAACAAAACCCTAACTACCGTCCCTTTTGGCAACACCTATGAAGCAGATGAAGTCTCACCCGAGGTAGAGGTAGGGGTGGTTGCAAGAATTAGATGTATGTAACTTTAACTGGGACACAGATCTGTGATTCTAACATTTAACAGAGCATTTAGCAGTGAACATTCATCAATATTCAGTTCTTAGTATTAGCGCAAATAAACCCTAATTACAGAGCATCACAGTATTCAACCAGATCCACATCTAATAGCACTTAGCATAAAAGGAACACATTAGATCTAGAAAATTCAGGCACTAAGCATACTCACATAGGTCAGATCTAACATTCATTTCCTTATTAAGCACAAAGCAACATCATTTCTATCTAAAATTCATCTATATCATAGAAAGTCACACATAAACACACCAACACATCGCAAAAAGCAAAGAGACACAACATATATGTGGTTCACCCCCCCTGGTGCTACGTCCACCAACTTTTCTTCTCTTCTATTATCTTTTGTTAATCAGTTACATGCACAGAGCCTCAAAAACCCTACTCCACATAGGACATGAGATATGCGCACTTCGCTAGATCCTCCTTCCTTGAGTTAGGTTCATCACAAAGCCTCCTCTCAATCTCTTACAGTCCCTTGCACTTAGCCTTACCAGTCTTACATAGTATGCACAGATCACTTACAATCCTTCGATCACATAGATCAATCACTACTACTTTCTACATTGCCTAGATTCTATATATATATTACAAATGTGTGCCTAGGCATGGGTAAACCCATGGGCCAACCTTCCCATACCCGTTACATGATCCCAAAACCAAAAAATCCCTAAAAAGGGGCCAATATCCCGTGATCTCCTCTTTGTCTTGCACTCCATCTTTGAAAGCCTGTCGAAGTCCTAAAAATAGGTCAATCAGGACCAAGTATCCTCAAAATTTGGTCAAGGGCCAACAACTCTAGTCCTGAGCTCACTCGATTTTGTACATTGGTGAAGATCTTGTAATTTATTTCAGCCATCAGATGATCTTCTGACCTCATACATTAGGGGGAATCTATTATAACCCTAAATTTCTCTACACATGCATACATGGCCTTGGCCCTCTTACTTGCATTTTTTGCCAAAGCACTATTGAGTTGCTCTTCTTAAAAAAACATTTTTTTGAAGATGTACATGCCCTGCACCATTACTGCTTGCGTACATACACTTGTTGCACCACTACATCTCGCGTACATATGCATGTTGCACCATTACATCCCACGTATAATTGCAAAAGTTGCAAAGAATAAAAAATTGCAAGGAATTCGTTGACATTACGGGCTATTAGGTAGTTTCCTAACTAATCCACCTGCTATAGCTTGTCACCCAACCGAATAACCATCCTTTTGTCATATACAAGGAGGTGTTAGGGTCTCATTTCACATCTAAGCATAGGAACAATGAAACTCTGCCCAATTTCACTTCCCCTCCTTGCCCAAGATATTGCATCCCTTTTGTGAGAATTGCGTCAGCATTCCTCATTAGCCCCTTCTCCCTCCATTTAACCCATTCACTTCCCAAGAAGAGATCAGAAGGTTGAGAGGATAATTTTATACAAAGGTGCACTTGGAGCTTGGTGAAGAGGAGCCTGGACGAGGTTCGCAAAACGGTAGCCAACTTTGATTGTAAAGGTATAATAATTGTGTTATTAATAAAATAATTACTTTTCCTATCCCAAATGATGGCGTCTTGAATACTTTTGTTGATTTATGCTTGAAATTATAACATCTAACCCTAACTTATATATGGAATAACATGCTTGTAGTTTTTTGTTTGTCAATCTTTTGATTCAAGTTAGCCCTGGGAGGAGGCGTGTAGTCAGTGGAAGTTCCAAGCGTGAGGATTTCATCACCAGACGTGGGATTAGAGGTATAGTTACGCTATATCCTTGTTCCTTTATTTATTCATATGAGTTTGGGTATGCTTGTGGTAGTATAGAGAATTAACTGACTTTTAGATGGTTAATCGATCTTCCTACATTCTGAACCCCAATGTAGTCATAGGGGGGGTTTTCCCGCTAGCAATGGTATGGTTACATGATTGTTTTGATGGATACTTGTGCTTATGGTATGGTGAATTCTTAAGGCATTCTTGGTATGGCTATCATGATATGGTTTATGTTGGTTAATTGATAGAGTAAGAAACACTCTTATGTTTCAGTACTGATATGGTTTCCATAGTATACTGGTTTCGTATACATGATTAAGTAGCATTTATATTGTATGGTTGAGGAGCATGAGTAAGTTGTTTGAGAGAATAGATGTGTTTTGATTGGTTATGGTACAAATTGGATAGTGAAATATAGAAGTGGATGTGACTGAAGGTTGCAGAGGATCTGAGTTTTTTAAGGAGAGAAAACCCTATTTGTTCAGAAGGCATACACAGGTTATAGTATAGATAGGCCGCGTACATATGCGGGTCGTACTACTGGTAGGGTGCGTACATACATCTGCTTCAATACTAAGAGGTTGTGTACCTTTTGATAGATTGGTATCTGTTGAGGATTGAATCCTATTCTCAGTTGGTGTTGAGTTGTGTAAGATTAGTCTTGCATTGCAGAGTTGGTGCTCTTGTGGAGTTGATATTCTATTCATTTGTTTTTTATAAACACCAAGGATTGTAGTCCATAATAAAAATAAAATTGTACATACATATTGTGTTCTTTTTGTTCCTTGCGGTGATCACTTATTGATGATCTTTGTTGCTAATATATGTTTATATACAACTGGTTATAAATTGACAGTAATAAGTGTTGAGTAAATTGTGATTGCTAAGTAAGGATTTTTGTGAAAGGAAGTGAAAAAGATCCCTACACGGATTCACCCTCCCCCCTCTTAGTGTGATCGATGTGTCCAATAAATGGTATTGGAGAAAGCCTTCACTATAAGCCTTAACAATCTTGGAGGAGATCCATGGACACACAAATGGATGATGAAGTTCCAATCCTTGATGAGGAAAATTATTCAGCATGGAGAATAGAAATGAAAGAGTATTTGAAAGAAAAAGGAGGAGGTGTTTGGAAAGCAACTATTGGTGGATCAGTTCCCTTGAAGAACAAGTCAAAGTTTGCATCTCAAAAGAGAGAAAAAAGAATGATGTGTTGGCTCTCAAGACCATTTTCAAAGGGCTCTCAAGTTCTATCAAATAAAGCATGGGACAATGCACATCCACCAAGTATCTATGGCTAAAGCTAGAGAAGACATACCAAGGAAAAAAGGAAGACACTAAAGACAACTCCATCAAGAACAATGAAGGTAAAGAATCTCCAAAATCCTCTTATTGCAATAATTCTAAATGTGATTAAGTTGAATGTTTCTCTACAAGTGAAGAATATATAGAAATAGTTTGTGTAGAATCAAATGACAGTTATCCCATGGAAGAAGTAGAAGAAGAACTTTCAAAGATTAAAAATAAATTTGATTGGGGTCTGTATGAATACAACTATGACCATAGTTATATAAACTATATCTATCTTTCTGAGAACACTAAAAGGTTTCTTGAAAAGAATCAAAAGCATATTTTGAAACTAAAGGAAATTCTCAAAGAACAAGAAGAAAGTAAAAGGACTCAATTAGAAGAAAAAGAAGAAGAGATCAAAAGACTAAAGAATGAAATAGAAGAAAATAGGAAGGTAGATGATGAGATTAGAAAAAGTCTTGAAGTTAACATCCATCTCAAGACCCAAATTGAAGAAGCCAATAGGGTAGAGGAACTATTGAAGAATCAAGTAGATGAAAAGGAAGAGTCATGTCATAAGTTGGAAGCCGAAGTTGTTGATACTAGAAAGAAAGTAGAGAAGTCAAACAAATTATTGAATAGCTCAACAATCCTGAATGAAATATTGGATAGTCGAAGATCACCAAATGATAAATCAGGTCTTGGATACAACAAAGAAGCTACACATGTTGAAGAAAGAACCTCAAAGAAGCTTGAGGTAGGTCCCTCATTCTCAAAATATGGAAATAATGTTGGAATTCAACCATCTACACAAGGGAAGGAAACTTTCAAAAGAACAAAGCAAGAAAGACATCAAGAAGCCATCTTTACACCTCAAAGTAAATTCAGAAGAGAGACACCTCAAGATGGACACCAAAGAAAATGTATGAAAATGTTTTTCATGGTCACTGTTACTCATGTAATGAATATGGTCACAAAGATTTGGAATGCAGATATTATGCAAGGAGAGATAATGAAATATTTCATAACACCCTAAGGTGTTGGAGATGTAATCAAGTAGGACACATTGTTGCTCATTGTCACACCATGAGATGCTACAGTTGTAGTGGATTTGGACACAAATCCCAGGATTGTTGGAACACAAGAAGACAATCCATAAGGATTGTTTCATATAGTATAACTAGAAGAACACATGAGGCTAGAAAGGAATATAATGTTGGAAATATGGAAGCTTAGAGCTCAAGTTTTGAGAAGTTGGGACACCTTCAGAAGTGGGTGAAGAATATTTAACAATCAGAACAGAATGGCATCTCTAAGGCAAGATCAAGCTTGACTTCTTCTGAACAATACGCTAGTTAAATTGGTAACAATCGTGTACATACATGAGCTGACCTATAAACAGGTCATGTCCATACGCGAGCTATCTGTATAGTAGGTCATGTACATGTGGTAAAATCCTTGGAAAGAAGGCTATGAAAATAAGTTTCATCTTCATGTGATGGTATAACTCTATATTGCAGGGTCTGACATGGTTTGTTGTTGGTTTTCATGATTACATGTTGGCATACATAATTGATGTATGTATGGTGATGACATATGGTTGAGTGTTGAAAATCTATCCCTGATGCATTAGACTAAATCTAGAGTACGGATTGAGGATTTTTCCATTGAGGAACAATGTTGGTTGTGACAGTGAAGTTATGGCACTTTGGTTATGAGATATATCATGATGATGATAGCTAGAGATGGCATTGATCTATTGAGGCACACTTCTAGTACATGTATTTTTGGATGCTTAGTATTTATTGTATTGAATGGAGGTTGAGACAGATCTGTTAGGGTACATGGCTGGTACATATTTGAGTTCCATTGATATATCTTGTGATGTATCATTAGAGGCATATTTGTTGGATATCTTGGTGCATGCATTTGGCATGTGGTTGAGATACATATTGGGACATGTAGTTGATGAGATGATGAGGTGGTTATATTGTACATCATTGATGAGTCATAGCTTGATCTATAGTTGATGCATGTTTGGTACACTTTTCATACATTTTTAGAGGCACCTGCTAGCAGTATGATTCACATGTGGTTTATTATTGATATGGCATACATGTATGGGTAAACATATTGATTGTAGCTCATCTTTTTGAGGTTTGGTGCATGGTTGATGCACTTGATTTGGTACATGATGTATGGGATGATATAGTTGAGACACTTGTTATGATTCTTGATTGATATCTTAACAGTTGAGATACATGGTTGTGGAACTTGGTTTATGGTAGAGGCATATCATGAGTGATATGACACTTGTTTGAGGCACATGGTTGGCATGTTTGTAGAGGCATCTAGTTGGTACATAGTTGGCACATGTTCTTGGCATATGGTTGACACACTTCATTGATGTTATCTTATGGAATATTGTATGGTATTTATGTACATGGTTGATGTACATGGGGGTTGTGCATGGTTGGCACACAATATGGCACAGGATGTACTTGGTTGATGTTTCGTTCATGATTCTCTATTCATTGTTGACATATATTTTGCTTCATGATGTATGGTATGGCATGAATTTGATGCATGGATAGGTCCAAGGATCGTCATAGGAAGAGAAGATCATTCTTGAGAAGTAGATCTATGTTCTGGTTAAACAGTAGCATTTGCAGGAGAAGCATATTGCATTGGTAGCATATTGTTCACATTGCAGAGAAGATAGGGGGATACATACACATAGGGGGAGTCATTCTTCTTCCCATGATTCTAGGAAGAGACATTTATTAGATGCAAAGGTAAATACTTGGAGAAAGAGCATAGAGGCATGGTTCTAGGGGGAGCGATGGTCATGGGGGGAGCATGAACGATATGTATTCATCTTTACATCAGACCAATATCCCTTGCTCAAAAGAGGAGAGATTATTCAAAGGAAGATCAAGGCATCCAAGAAAGGGGAGAAATCCCAAGGAGAGTTCAAGAAGGGGGAGAAACCCCAAGGAGAGAACTATCCTTTTCCATTGATGTCAAAGGGGGAGAGATAGTCACATTGATGTGACTGAGATGACTATTGATGAAGAGAAATTCCATGTCTACATGTTTCCATCAATGATTGGTGTTTACATCAATGTTGGTATTTCCATCAATGCCAAAGGGGTACATTGTTGGATCATGTTGTCATTGATGTCAAAGGATTGATGTCAAAGGAAAGTGGGTTAAGTGGACAAGTGGCCATGTGAACAAAGTGGATAAGTGGAAAAAGTTAGACAAATATGTCTATGTGGACAAAGTGGCTAAGTGGATAAAGTGGATATGTGGCCAAAGTGTCGAAGTAGATGTTGTTAAATTTGGCAGCATCGAAAATCGTTCTCCAATGAGAGGCCATATGGGCCACCCTAAGGCTAGCTAGGGAGATTTGGAGAATCAAACAGCCTTGTGAGGTATTGACAAAATCCAGGGGGAATGTACAATGTTGGCACAGGGGCATACCTAGGGTTCAACGCTCAAGAGTGCACCAACAAAACCCTAACAACCAACCCTTTCGACAACACCTACGAAGCAAATGAAGTCTCACCTGAGGTAGAGGCAGGGGTTGTTGCAAGACTCAGGTGTCTGGAACCTTAGTTGGGACACAAATCTGTGATTATCTTGCTTTCAACGCACTTAACATCAGTTATTTCCTAACATACATTCATTAATACACTTTTCAAAAAGCACAGAGCACCACAGTAATTACTCAGATCTAGCACTTAGCAATGATAAACACGTTATAATCAATAGATTGAGAACCTAGAATCTTATGTCTCATATCTAGCATGCATTCATATCTCATAAGAACAAAGCATCAATAGATCTATCTAAACATATCAGAGCACTTGGCAAGAGAGAGGGGTAAACACATAAGTACAAAGCACATTGCACCATACACACAGTTACCGTGGTTCACCCCCACCCTGGGGCTACGTCCACAAAGTCTTCTTTATATTATCTTGGTCAAGAAGTTACAGCATGAAGCTTCAATGACCCTTACTCTGCACAGGACAAGAGATCTACGTAGCTTGTTAGATCCTCCTTCCTCGGGTAGATCGAAGCACTAAGCCTTCTCACACTCTGTGCACTCAGCACTATTACAATACACAAAGAGTACAACATGCACAGAGCTCTTACAGTCACACATACTTCTGATCACATAGATCCAACATATGCACTAAGCCATCAACTAGACATGGCCCTTTTTACATGGCCTGGACCTCTATTTATACATATAAAAAGGCCTAAACAATGGCCAACATCCCTTTCTCGTTACAATATTCCCAAAAAAACCCAAAAAGGTTCCACAAAAGGTGGTGAGATCCCACGATATCCCCTTCACTATGCGCTTCGTCTTTGATAGGCAGTCGAAGTACCAAACGGTTAACTATGACCAAGTATTCCTCAAAACTTGGTCGAGGGCCAACATACAACCTCTGTGAGTCAAACAAAAAGTCATGACGAATGAGATGTTATGTGAGTCTAATGCAAAAGGTAGGGGGAACGTACAACCTCTATGAGCATAGATAGTCTAGTGCAAAAGTCAGGGGGAACGTACAACATATGTGAGCATAGACATACTAGTGCAAAATTCAAGGGGAATGTACAACGTCTTTGAACCTAGTCAAGCCTTGTGAGCCATGAGAAAAATTCAAGGCATCTAGCAAAAGTTAGGTTGAATGTAAAATTCCTATGAGATAGAAACAAATTATATTCCTAATATTGCAAATGATATAAATGTATTGATCTAGTGTGTTGGAATGTGTAACATTATCCACCATGAAGAGAATTTTGAATTTCCTTGTAAAGAGTCAAGTTGTAACTGAAGTCTTAAGTCTAGTTATATTTTAGAACTAAAGTGTAATGTTGAGTTGTAATTGAAGTCTTAAGTCTAGTTCTATTTTAGAACTAAAGTGTAATGTTGAGTTGTAACTGAAGTCTTAAGTCTAGTTCTATTTTAAAACTAAAGTGTAATGTTGAGTTGCAACTAAAGTCTTAAGTTTAGTTCTATTTTTGAATTAAAGTGTAATGTTGAGTTGTAACTGAAGTCTCAAGTCTAGTTCTATTTTCAAACTAAAGTATACTAGTCTCAATTCTAGTTCTATTTTCGAACTAAAGTGTAAAGTTGAGTTGAAACTGAAGTATCAAGTCTAGTTCTATTTTTGAACTAAAGTATACCAGTCTCAAGTCTAGTTCTAAGTTAGAACTAAAGTATGAAACTGAGTTATGATTAAAGCATACAAACAGGTTACTATTTCGAGTCTCTCCTCTTCTCCTCTTCAGCCTATATAAGCAGAGGTCAACCCCTATCTTCAACACATTTTTGATATGCAGGTTAAGTGTGAAGCAAGAGAGGCACATATCGGTCATAAAGAGGCAACATACTAAAGAAACATATCAGTGTTGTATATCAACAATAGAGGCAACATATTAGAGGTGTATTTTAGCAATGTCTTTTAGGTCTTTGTCAGGTCAGAGTCATCTTGGAAATCTCTTTAAGAGCAGAACATTCATGGTGGATATTCGTAAGTGATCTTACATTATTAATGCAATAAAGGAATATCTTTTGTTGGGGTTTTTATCCCTATACAGGGTTTTACCAAGGTATATGTGTTTTTGATGTGCATACCTACTTGTCTACATAGTTATTTCTATTCGATTATGATTTGGTATTGTTGAACTATAGTAAATTGGAATCAAAGTGTTGAAGAAAATAAAAGAATCAATCCACATAAGAAATCAAGCTCAAAATTTAACATGGTATCAGAGCTTAGGGTGTGTTAAACGTTTTGAAGTGCAGCAACAGGTACACATAGATCCAAACTAGCTTGATTAAGTTTCCAGTGTGAGGTCCATGGCATCCTCTATTTCAGTCAGGGCCGAGGATAGGCTCAAAGGAGCTACCAACTTCAATGTGTGGAAGCTTTGGATAAAAAATATCTTGCAAGAGAATTATCCTGAGTAGTATGTGACCACAGTGGTGGAGGAACCCACGAATAATGTAGGAAGAGAAGCCTTCAGGAAGAGTCAAGCAAAGGCCAAGTGAATCATCTTTGACTCAGTCAAAGACAATATAATTCCTGCAATGACTCCGTTAATGACTGCCAAGGACTATATGGATACCTTGGTGAATCTGTATGAGAAATGGGCTCCAAGTCAGAAGAGGACACTTAAGCACAAGATTAAGTATTTGAAGATGGAGAAAGGTGAATCAATGGCATCTTTTTGTTCTGGGATAGCCCAAATCAGAGATCAGCTTTTGCTCACATGGGTGATTGTGGATGATGATGATTTAGTGCAGGGCATTTTTAATGGTCCTCCTTCTTCATGGGAGACATTCTTATATAATGTAAGTGGGAGAGAGATTCAGCCCACGTTTGAGAGGTTATGGCATGATTTCATCCAGGAGGAGAGTCACACAGCTACCAGGAGCGAGGCAACGAAAGAAGAGCACTTAGCTTTAGCATCAAGATTCAAGGGAAAGAAGAAAGGAACTTTCCAGAAAGCCTCTCAGAGGAAGCTAAACACCAAAGGTACATTCAAAGGAAAGAATATTGATACATCTAATATTAAATTCTTTAGTTGTAATAAGTTGGGTCATTTTGTTAAAGATTGTTGGTTTAGAAAGAAATATCCAAGGAAAGGGAAACATCATGCCTCAACTATTGAGGATGATTGTAACATCCCCAACCACCCACAGGTCGGGAAATGCCACTACTCAGACACTTTACTTAGCTCTAAAACCATTTTGTAACATCCCTGTCCATCCATGTCGGGGAACGCTACACCAGAGAACTCTTATGTTCTCTCTATGGAACATAATGTAACATACCCAATATCCAACTGAGCTATGCCACTTACAATTTTTCGATCTGCATGCAATAAAAACATATACACACAGAAATCTTATGGAAACATATATATATATATATATCGTAAACATACAAATACATATGTAAATGCATGGATTCATATTGAAATAATAGTAAACATATACATGCAGCATATGCGGGCAATACCCATAACTATAAGTATAGTTATAAATCATACATAGATAAATCCATAAAAATAAACATGGAAATAATAATGCAACATCTAAATTTATCACACACTTGACACTTATCTTGGTAAGAATATCACCAATTGCATGCAGACCTTCCACGAACCTCCTATCCTTAGACCACACTGTTCATCACTCTCAATAGTGAGTCACCCCCGAGCTGGGACTAAACTCCACCCGGGTAAAGGGTTCATAACCAGGTTAATGGTTCATGGAAAATAGGAAAGACTTTGTCACAGGTGCCCACTCAAACTAACAGCCTACAGTCTCTCATTTCCCACATGCCTATCCCACCCCAGGAAGTGTGCCCCTTCTCTGCTCAACAATCCTTTGACTGCCCCACTTCTCTTTAGGGGCTTCAGCAACAAGTCAGACATGAAGTCTCAGAGCACTGTAGCTATAGTTTAGCACCTTTAGGAAATCAATTCCCAAAAATTCTCTAAACCAGAGAGAAATTTCTCACGGGCCTGACAACCCACCTCTTCAATATCCCATGGGCCTGACAACCCACCTCTTCAATATACCATGAGCCTGACAACCCGCTTCTTCAATCTAGCACCCAAGCTAACCAGATACACCGACACAAAGATGGTTATGGATACAAGCTCAAGTACAGTGACATAAAGTATGGAAGATAACTAACTGCGTGAGTGAAAATGGTCATGGCATCATGGCTGAATGATGGAAGGAATGAAAAATGGTCTGAATGATGGAAAAGATGATAGGAAATGAACTAAGTCCCAACAATATGTATGCATGTCCCCAACTTGACACTTGTCATGTTGGGAGCTACTTTGACCCACTTGTCCCCAACTTTAGAACTTAGGATAAAATAATTATCCATACTTTATGATTTAAGAAATATTAATATAATATTCCTTTTTGTCTTAAGCTCCCTAGATTATACCTTTTCCTTAACTTTTAGGCCCCTCCCTTTCCCTAACTAGTGGAGTTTAGTCCCCCATCTCTTTTATCGTGGTCGTTCTGCGCGCAACGATGTATTTTATATTAATTATGAGACATGTACAAAAATAGGCACACTGGCCTTTAATGTCTAGGCTCTCCATCCTAATTCAAACATAAGCATCCTAGCTTATAATAACTGGCTCACCAGCCTATAAAACATAGCATATACACAAAGGCTCGTTGGCCTCACAATCGCGAGCACTTAAGATGTTGCACGTGGTATCTTGGAATGTGCCCATTTCATCATTTTACTGTGCAGTACATGTGTGCACTACACCATGGAATATGCATGCCAAAAAGTTATAAAACAGCTCACCATCTTAAGTACATTATTACATTTATAGTTGGGGTTCAACCTGGGGATATTACAATGATGAATCCAAAAGAAATCAGAAAAGTCTTTCTAATGAGAAATAAAATAGAAAAGAATATTACTTGGTTTCTTTCTTATCCAGTTCAGTTTTCACATGGTCAAAAACTTGGTTAGTAGATAGTGGTGCATCAAAGCACATGACAGGGTACAAGGAGATCCTTTTAGATTTCGAGACAAAATCTTTTGCAGAGCAGGTTGAGCTTGGGGATGAAAAATTTTACAAGATAGAGGAGGTAGGCTCTATCTCCTTTAGATTGGAATCTAGGGCTAGTGTTCACCCTTGGTTACGGATTAAGGAAGAAAGTGAAGAAAAAGGAAGAGAAAAGATGAAGTACAAACTGCGCGAAACACACATTGACTGAGATTGGGTCGAAGTGGTAAAAGAAGAAGAAAATAAGGAGCGAGGTAAGTGAAATAAAGTCATTGAACAAGAACATCGAGGAAGATAAATAAGAAAGGAAGATGGATTGTGGAAAACTCAGCAAGAAGAAAAATCCACCAACGGATGCTTTGGAGCACCTCGCGGGAAAGAAGGAAAGACGGGTTGGTGAAGCCCTGAAAACATGGGTCAAAGTGGACCTAGGGTTTTAGACACCTAGAATTTTGTATTTAGGGTTTTGAAACCTAGGTTTCGGCCTAGGGTTGTCGAAGAGTCATTGTAATGTATAAATAAATATCAAGAGGAGTGAGGAGAGGTTCATTCTAAGTTCGTTCGAGGCTAGAGTTGTGTTGTGATATCGAGTGATTATTATAGAGAGAGAGAGAGAAGTGATGTGTGTGAGAGCATTCTAGTATTGTAATATCTTCAGTTGGGTGCGAAGATCAACCCTGTAGCTGTGTGTGCAGGGAGGGGAGATAGAGAAGAGAGAGAGAGAGAGAGAGAGAGAGAGAGAGAGAGAGATCTGCAAGCTCATTGCAGTGACAGAACTGTATGTTTTCACATAATATATCAAGAAACACAACTCCGTGGACATAACCCTAGGGAGAGGGTGAACCACGTAAATATTGTTGTCTCTGTGGATTGATGTTTTGTTCTTTGATTTATGTTAGTCTATTATTGCATTATAGAGATGGATCTGAGATATAACTATGCAAAGTAGGTTTAAGTTGGTAAATAATATCTAGCTATTGTGTGTTATTGTTCTGGATCCACATTACATTCCTTCTGGTTGTAGACACTTGTGTCTTGCAATCCCCTATCGCTAATTTGGGTGATACTACATCTACTTCGGAGGTGTTTCTGAAAGGACCAATATTTAGGGCTTGTTGGTGCTCTGTTAGAATTGAACTCTGGGTCTTCCCTTGTGCCAAAAAATGGTTCTGTTGTCGGGATTGAGATCTTCTTAAGGAAATTTCAAGGTGGTTTCCATTGAAGACAAAGATTCAGAAGTGGATAAAAGAACAATAAAGATACTTCTTCGAATACTAGAACAAGAACCCTAATCTTAGTACGGAAGAACGGATGGGAAGGTATATCTTTACTGATATACATGAACTTTTCTTTGGAGGAATTCATAAGGAGCTATATGAGTGGTTAGCTAGATTAGTAGATACCCAGTTTGAGATCAGATCTAGATCACCTATGGTTTGGACATCGACATTGATCAAGAAGGTCAAGAGAGTTGATAATGTCATGTCAAGAGAAATAGATCACTGGTTCAATAGAACTATTGGAGGGTACATCATTGAGTTTTCTATTGACAGACTCGAGTCATATAGCCAAGCAGAGAGATATTTCTTTAAGGGACCTAGAGGAAACTTTTTACACTTTTTGAAGCTAAAGATCAATATGTTATTACATGAGAAGAACATCTTGAAGATATAGTAATCGGACGGATTGAAAACTAATGTTGAATAACTCAGATAGCGATGGCGATGCAAAGGTTGGACATACACACAGTGGGAGAACCTTTATAGAGGTCCCTCTGGTAAACATGTTTGAGCAGAGCCACAAAAAACTGGCACAATATGAAGGGTTATACAGTGGAGAAGAAGAAGAGTTATTGAATAAGGAACAGTTAGGGTCCACTGGGGCAGAGGAAGAGAAGATTAAAGAACCTCACCGGGAAGATTCAAAAACTTCAGGAACTGCACCGACCATTAAAGTAAGTATTACTATTCCTCCTATTGTCTTAACACTGTTAAGTAACCAGAGTAGTTAGAGTTATCAGGGCACTTAGAGCACTATTACCAGCAGTTTAGTACATACTCAGTCAAGAAACCCAGGAAGATCTATGGCATATGAAATGAGGCTACCTATCTTTAGAGGAGATGGATCTAAAGATCCTGATCAGCACTGGTTTTTATGTGAAGTTGTATGGAGTATTAAGCAAGTCAATGATGAAGCAGTTAAGATATCTTATTTTAGTACTACTTTGACAGACCGCGCACTGAGATGGTACATGAAGTTTGTTAAAGGAGTTGCATAGCCTAAATCGTTGGATGATATCAAAACTGCGCTGACTACAGAATTCAAGAAACCCAAGTCCGAGTCACAGTGTGTTGAAGGAAAATCTCCCTGCGGACAGGTAGATCTCCTCTTGAGAGCTAGACCCTTAACTCTTAATACAGAAGACACTTAACGTGGACACTGACTTCCTTTCATATCTATACAAACTAATGCATGAGGAGGAAGGAGAAAATAAGTACCTTTTACCAGTGTTTGTCCCTGCACGCTCTGAGTTGAGCTCCAATCTTTCGCTCTTCGATAATCCCTGTAGACAACCAAAGTACGACCACTTCCTACTCTATCAATATTAGTCCAAAATAGGTCTATCTACTAAAGAGACAAATTCATGTGAGATTGAACATGAATTAGAAAGAAACATGCCAAGCAAATTATATTAATGAGGACAAAACATTGCTTACAACCATAGATGGATTGCAACAATTTCGTCAAGTTGTCTTTGTCTACCCCTTGCTCAAAAGATCCATGATACGAATGATGATAGCTTCACCGATTTCTCCCTATGAGATCATAGGTCTCTTGCTTCCAAAATATCTATGTTCCAGCACCACTTATGAGATCATAAGTTTGGTGTGATTCTCTCCTTTCCAGTCCTCTTTCACCATTAGAAAGCTTGCTTATATAGCCTTGGAGAGGATCAACAACTTGAGATATCCTTGGGGAAGGTGAGGATTTTCCTCCTTCAGTTGAGGATCTTCCCTAAGATCATGGCTGGACTAGGGATTCGAGCTCAACTGCCTTCTAAGAATGAAAAGATCATTTCCCCATTCATCTCAACAACTCAATTGTTGCCTAAAATAGGTAGCACTCCTTTAAAAGGGCCATCAGAGCACTACAACGCTCCCCAGAAGGCTTAAGGGTGGCGCCAACGCTCCTAAAGACACCAGCGCTCCCTCAAAATGGACAAAGGATCTTTATAACGCTCCCAGACAGTGTAAGGGGGAGTGCCAGCGCTCCCAGAAGAGGTATAGGGGAGCGCTCCCCTCCAAAAACTTAGTTTTTGAGGTGCTTTCAGATGGAAAAAGGTTTGTAATCTTATTGACTCATTTCTCCTCTTCCAAATCAAATGTTTGAGGTGTTTCAAGTGTCCTTCTCATGTCGTTATAGGTACGACATAGGCATAATGGCAGCATGCTTTCTTTGACACTTGCGACACTTGTGAGCAACATGCGACACTTACGAACTTGTGAGCAAAATGCGACACTTGCGACCTTTGTAATGGAAACACTTGTGACACTATCAAAGTGAGTATTTTTTATGTGTAACATATTTCCCCCCAAAGTATGAAGTTAGAAGACATGAACTGATAACTGAAATGCTTTGTAGACTTTCAAGCAAGGGTATAGGCACAGAGAACCTGACAAAACTTGCACACAAACATCCAACAAATATTATGACATGTTTCAAACCCAAGGCAGGCATACCTATGCTTGGGTGATCAAGACTTGCAAGATATGGACGCCATAAAATACACTGTGGATCCATAATTCTATTGATAAAAAGGTATAGCCACTGAAAATACACTGTGGATCTATACTCTTATGACATGAACTGATCATAGCCACGAAGAATACACAGTGGATCTATGAGATGACAAGACATAGCCACGACCAATACAAAGTGGATCTATGTGATAGTATATGTGTCATTGTTCAAGAGAAACTCCATCGCAACCTGGGCAAAGTACATGTCAAAGTGATCACTCAACCCAGGGTCTTCTTACCAATCCTGATGTAGCATGAATCTAACCATGTGAATAGATGTCCTGACGTCGAACATGGTAGAAACCACTTGATTACCGGTCAATGATGTAAACTGTTAACAAGAGTGAGGGAGATCACCATTAATGTCAATGATTCCCAAGGTACTCAAGTACATTCCAACGAATGTGAATGGATGAGCTCAAGTCGAACATCTGTGGAATCATCCGATCAGAGGTCAATGATGTAAACCCACTATCGGACATGAGGAGGCCTTCCATTGAGGCATGCAGGTCCCAAAGTACTAACTAGTTTCTAAGTCTAAGCCTTGGATAATGTGTTGAAGTTGACAAGAATAGACTCGTCGAAGGAGGGCCTTGATGTATCCCCCATCAACGACACGAAACGGACACAGAGATGTAATTGGTAGATCAAATGAACATGGACTGACATGGGTATTAAGACAAGATATTTGTGATGGCTGACTCTCGAGGCAGATACTTCCCTTGAAAACTGAGGCACGAGAGTAGAAACATGACATGGACCAAAACTTGATGATGCAGTGGATGTTGTGACTTACATCAGGTGACCCAAAGGAGTAAGAAGAACTCAGAGGATTGGTTCAGTGCAGAGGTTTAGCGGATTAAGATGTGCGCAAAGACAAAGTGTCATGTTCAAGGGCGACTCTAAGAGTTACTTGGTAATGTTCTCAAAAACTGCTTGGCTTGCTTCATTCCAATTTTTTCCCCCATCCAGATAGACGAGTACCTCTTTTTAATTTAACAAGCTCGAGGAGGATAACACATGCTCGATAAAACTCACCTTCGGCAAGTTCCTCTTCCTTTGTTTAATGAACTAGAAGAAGTAAGGGTTCGATCCCATATGGGCCTATCGATGTTTTGTTTAATGAGTCCAAAGATAGGAAACTCGAAGGTTTTTCATGATTATAGAGTCTGGAAAAACACTTAAAAGAGAACTCTCTCAGTTTCTTTTTCGTAAAGTAGTCTGATGAGACTGAAAAAGAGATAAACTATCACTCAATAGATGTTTTCTTCAAATACTTTAATGAGAGTGAAGAGAACAAGGTCGCTCGGCAATATTTTCATCTTTAGAGAGTCTGAAAAGAACTTAAAGGTGACTCTAGTGTTGTGCTTTTTCATAATGTTAGTCTCGCGAGGCCGAAAAAGAGATAAACTACCACTTGAAAGACGTCCTTTCGAACCTTTTAATGAGTGTGAAAGGAAGCAAGATCACTCGGCAATCTTTTCATGTTTAGAGAGTCTGAAAAGAGATTAAAGAAGACTCCAGTGGGTTCCTTTTTTGTGTATCCATACAGGTCCGAAAAAGAGATAAAAGTCTACCCAGATGCATTCTCATGTATTTACGAGCATGAGAAAGAACAAAGACTAAGCTCGGTATGCCCCCAGCTTGAAAATTAGTGGCTTAACTCCAAAAAGATCAACAAAGGCTAGAGATATGCCCTCTAATATTTGATTCATTCACCAAAGGAGAAGGGTGGGTGAAAAGAAGGTTCAAGAGAGATGACTATTTCATTTTTTAATGAGCTTGACACAGGAAAAGAACTATGCTCAGGACCTCTATTTCATTTTTTAATGAGCTTGCCACAGAGAAGAGAAACTATGCTTGTGGTTTCGTCTGGATCATGGCTTCCAAGAGGATAATGCTTTGGAAGGGTACCATGTCAAAGGATAAAACGTGGTTATAGCCTCCAGGAGATCTTCACTGGATGGAAGATAATCACTCTAGAAGGAACACATGTCGAGGGTCGTGATAGGAGTAAGGAAATCATGCTCCAATAATCCTACCGAAGAAATCACCATGTCCACTACTGGATCCAAATCATCGGAATTTGAGGTCATGGGAGACAATGCCACATAATTGACATGTGGCGGGGGTGATACTGTCTGCATATAAGAACCACTTAGGGAGGTAACCCAGTCAGGGCCGATGAATTAAAGTTGATCAATAGTCACAAATCTTTCATTGTGAGGGAAAGATATCACACAAAAAAGGGTGGAAACAAGAGATTTCATAGCATAGACATAATCCCGCCCAAGGAGTAAAGAGAAATTCAAGGGGTCTCGGACTACCATGACGTCGATAAAGACATTTTTTCCTCCCAAAGTTATAGGAAACTGAGGAAGGATCCCTAAATATTGACTAGTTCTTCTATTAAAAGCTAACAGATTCTGTGTAACCGGTGCAAGCTGCGGACAACCCAAAGCATACCAAGCAATAGAAGACAAAATACTAACGGACGCACCCTCATCTATCAGTTTTTGAGGAACATCTCGACCATGAACCTATACTGTAATCTGGAAAGGAATGTGGGAGGGAAGACGATGTCTAGTTAGCATACCCCAATAAAAAAGGATGGCCTCATTACTTGGAGGGGGTTTCACAGGAGAAGGAGGAATGCCCCCTGACATGGTAGAGTTTGTATTAATGAGAAAAACATGGGCAGTATCGGGTTTACTCTCTATAAGGGGAGTAGGATCGACCGATGATTGGATCGGATCAACCAATAGTGGACTTAGATAGACCACTTTGGCACTCTTTAGAGGAAGAGTGGGACTGACTGACGAAGGGACTAGATCAGTCACTTTGACATTCCTCAATAGAGGAATAGGATCGACCAATGGATAAACTGGATTGACCACTTTGGCACTCTTAAGAGGAAGAGTGGGACTGACCGAGGAAGGGACTGGATCAGTCACTTTGTCATTCTTCAATGGAGGAATGGGATCGACCGACGGAGAAACTGGATCGACCACTTTGGCACTCTTAAGAGGAAGAGTGGGACTGATCGAGGAAGGGACTGTTTCAGTCACTTTGTCATTCTTCAATGGAGGAATGGGATCGACTGATGGAAAAACTGGATCGACCACTTGAGTTTCATTCTCCAAAGGAAGAATGGGGTCGACAGGTAGAAACGGATCAACTACTTTGGTGTCACTCTCTAACAGGAGAGTGGGATCGATCGAGGATGAAAATAGATTGACCACTTTGGTGTCACTCTTTTGATGAAGAGTGGGGTTGATCGGTGACAGAACTAGATCATCTACTAGGGTTCATGGTTCAATCGAGGAGAAAACTAGATTGACCACCTGATCAACCGAACTGACCGGGGATGGAACCGGATTGACCAGTCGATCAACCATCGATGGATCGGAGGAAAGCTTACAATAACCTTTTGGAAGTTGAATTTTTTCCAAAAGAGAAGAAGCCTCGTCCATACGAGGACAAAGGTGAGAGTAATGATCACCTTTACACAACATGTAAGGGAACTTGACAGTTTGCTTCTTCTTACCAACCTAAACATCACTAGTTGACTGGGTATCATCGACATGACTGACAGAGGTCGATGACATGGAGGACCACATTTCTAAGACCTAGGTAAGACTATGGCAATCCCTCATAAAGTGGTCACCCTTACAAAATCTGCAAGGGAATTTGGGTTTTGGATTCTTCATATTAATCTTGTTGACCTCATCAACACTTCCAGTACTATTAACAGTAACTGGTTTCTTAGAGCCAACATCTGATGTTGTTGGGGCCTTTGTCCTTTTCGGGTTCTTCTTCTTCATCTCTTTCTATTTCTTCTTCTTCTGATCAACCTGGCTACTTGCTTTAGAGCTTTCACTGGGCGAAGAAGGAGAAATGGAAGGAGACTTGATGGACAAAGAAGGAAAAAAGTTGACCTGAGGTTGATGTGTGGGTGGTGTATTGACATCCAAATTATTAGGTGCAACTGAAACATTGGGAGGATTTGGGATCACCCGAGTGGTGAACAACCAAACTGGTAATCCAATAGTGAGTCCTAGAAGACTCAGTGTGGCAACAAATGGAGGACCAAAGTTTCCAAATGAAGGAAAGGTATAAGGTTCCCCAAGAGAAGGGGTTCCTCCATTGGTACTCCCAGGATTGGATGCCATTAACACTGACTCGACCTAAGGTCCACTAAGTAAAATAAACAACACACGCTATGAATCTGAGAAGAAATCAATCAAACAAACCTTCCTATGATGAAACCACTAGTTGGTGATGAAATCCAATGTCACGAGATCAAAATAGGAAGAGGCGTGGATAGAGCAGGTGGATCAGTTACGTTGGCGACTTGCTTAATGGACTTACGCCTTGGTGCAAGCTTCCATGTAGTAATTGTGGATTTACCCTCCAAGGAGCCCGAGTGAGTTTGACCAACATCTATTCTAGGTACAGTGAGACTTCCCTTCACCGTCACCTTGGGTGAGACCCTAAAGATTGTGGCTACTAAGGTCACCAAATCGTAGTCAGCCCCTGGGCGGGTACAATCGACAATCCAGTTGAAACATATGGGTAGGATAACAAGTCCGAAATTAGCTTGAAAGGCTCCCACACATAATCATGGGTATACCTTCCAGTGACCCCCAATATACAATCCGACCACTACAAACAGTTGGGCCATGGAGGGATAATCTTCATAACTCACCCGGATGTGACCTCGTGCGTAACCCCTGTGTGAGAGGGGGATCCCAGCAAGCCAATACAACAATTGGATTTGACTCTCCCTACCACAAGATACTAATTTTGTTCGATAGCTTTGGAAATTTATCCTTTCAACCTATTCCAAAGCCCTACACCTTAAACTAATGTAGATTTGCTAACAAAGATGTAAAAATTCTGATAAATTTTAGTTAAGCGTTGATTTTAATGGTTGTTGTTTACTCAGAGGGTGTACGAAAGTGAAAATGATAGAATGATGACTCAATTCCCAAAAATATGCATGAAATATGATAAGCAATCATTTCTTTTCAATGAATACCTATTTAAGGGAAAGAGGAAGAGTCGTTTGCACTACAAACACTCGATAAGGAATGCCCTCAATCAATTTTGTTCTCAATCAAATCCAATATGATGCTACAACATTTCAAAATTGCAAACTAATATGAAAACTAATCATTAAGATGTACTTTTGTCGTTTTCAAGCGAATGATGATCAATTCAATGAAAAACTTGTCCTGCCAACTACCCTTTCATATCAAGGAGATTCGGATAAGAAAACGCAGATTTCACACAAACAACGCACCCTTTTGCAATCAAACAAGAGAAAGAAAATCAAAAATGCAAAAAGGAAGGAGAAAGAAATTAGATCAGATGACCTCAAATAACCAAATGAGAAGAGTCACAGACTTCTAATGTCCTTCACTAGAGTTCCCGCTAAGTTGGATAGGAGAGAAGAAAGCAGGAGATTGATTTCAAGCTCTCAACAAAAAAAACTCAAAAATAATGAAGAAGGGCATAAAATTTGAACAACAAGGTGTTTACTTCCCAGGAGGAAGCATGAAAAAGGTCAAAGGAAGAATCATTGAATCACAAAGCAGCTCAGCAAGTGAAAAAACAGGGTTTGGAGCTCCAAAAAATGGAATTTTTTAAGAGATTTTGAGAAAAAGGGGGTTGGTGCTCTGGTGTAAGGGCCACCAGAGTGTTATAAATCTCTGTCTAACACTTCCAGGGAGTGTTGGCGCTCTGATAACATGGGCAGGGGGGCGCCAGGCTCAAAAAACTCATAAAAATGTCTAAAAACCCAAAATTTTGATCAAATTTTGATAGGCAAGCTGAGTGTGATGGGGTAAAGAGTCAATCAGCAAATGAAATCAGATATGAAGGGGTGAAAAAGGTTGGAAAAAAACCAAAGGGAAAGATAAGGTCTTATGAGGAAAAATCAAAACCAAAAGTTTCGATTCGATTCTCCCCAGTATGGTCGCCAATTTCTGTTGAAGGAAAATCTCCCTGCGGACAGGTAGATCTCCTCTTGAGAGCTAGACCCTTAACTCTTAAGACAAAATACACTTAACATGGACACTTACTTCCTTTCAGATCTATACAAACTAATGCATGAGGAGGAAGGAGAAAAGAAGTACCTTTTACCGGTGTTTGTCCCTGCACGCTCCGAGTTGAACTCCAATCTTTTTCTCTTCGATAAGCCCTGTAGACAACCAAAGTACGACCTCTTCCTACTCTATCAATATTAGTCCAAAATAGGTCTATCTACTAAAGAGACAAATTCATGTGAGATTGAACATGAATTAGAAAGAAACAGGCCAAGAAAATTATATTAATGAGGACAAAACATTGCTTACAGCCATAGATGGATTGCAGCAGTTTCGTCAAGTCCTCTTTGTCTACCCCTTGCTCAAAAGATCCATGATATAAATGATGATAGCTTCACCAATTGCTCCCTATGAGATCATAGGTCTCTTGCTTCCAAAATATCTTTGTTCCAGAACCACTTATGAGATCATAAGTTTGTTGTGATTCTCTCCTTTCCAGTCCTCTTTCACCATTAGAAAGCTTGCTTATATAGCCTTGGAGAGGCTCAACAACTTGAGATATCCTTGGGGAAGGTGAGGATTTTTCTCCTTCAGTTGAGGATATTCCCTAAGATCATGGCTGGACTAGGGATTTGAGCTCAACTTCCTTCTAAGAATGAAAAGATCATTTCCCCATTCATCTCAACAACTCAATTTTTTCCTAACATAAGTAGTGCTCCCTTAAAATGGCCATCAGAGCACTACAACACTCCCTAGTAGGATTAAGGGGGGCGCCAACACTCCTAAAGACACTAGCGCTCCCTCAAAAGGGCCAAAGGATATTTATAATGCTCCCAGACAGTGTAAGGGGGAGCGCCAGCTCTCCCAAAAGAGGTATAGGGGAGCACTCCCCTCCAAAAACTTAGTTTTTGAGGTGCTTTCAGATGGCAAAAGATTTGTAAGCCTGTTGACTCATTTCTCCTCTTCCAAATAAAATGTTTGAGGTGTTTCAAGTGTCCTTCTCATGTCGTTATAGGTATGGCATAGGCATCATGGCAGCATGCTTTCTTTGACACTTGCGACACTTGTGAGCAACATGCGACACTTGCGACCTTGTGAGCAAAATGCGACACTTGCGACCTTGTGAGAAAAATGCGACACTTGCGACCTTTGTAATGATGACACTTGCGACACTATCAAAGAAAGTATTTTTGATGTGTAACACAGTGCATTACAGAGATGAAAGAAATAAAGAAGAGAGTAGTTGAACCTGTTTGGGAGTTTGATCAGAGGTTTAAGACCTTGGCAGGGCGTTTGAGTTGTCATATCCCAGACGAGAAAAATAAGGAATGTTTCATTGCTTCCCTCTTACCACACATTAGAGTTCCTCTGATGCAATAGAAGGTTTCTTCACAGGCTGAGGCACTGGAGATCACCATGAAACTAGAATCAGCCCCTATGGGAGAATCCAGCTCAGGTATGAGTCAAATTTTGAGTCAGCTAGCTAGCTTATCTCTGCAAGTTGAAGATATGAAGAAAGACAAGGGAAATGATAAAAGAGAAGACATATGGTGTATCAGATGAAAATCATAGGGCTAAGGAGTAGTGTCCCCTATTTCATGAGTACTTGGCCTCTAGAGATTCGATCCCTTTGATGCAGGTTACTCTAGTATGGTGCGAGCTATGTAGAAATAAACATCGCTCTGGTGAATGCTATTACATGTAAAAATATGTCCAGACAACTACAAATTTTTACTACACGTTCTATAAATTTGTGGGGCATGATGAGAAGGACTATAGGGATTATGATCTCCTGCATGAAAGGTCAAGAGATACATATAGGATTCAAGGAGAGATATAGCAGGAAGGAAATTTAACTCTCCAGGAAGAGGAAAATTCAACCCTCATGGTGGATTCAGAGGAAGAAGAATAGGAGGAGGCATGGATTGAGGTTGAGGTCAGATCATTTTTTATAACTGCACACATCTAGGACACTTAGCAAGGGATTCACAGAACCCTTATACCACTTGCAGCTACTGCAACTCATTTGAACATGTTATTGAATATTTTTTTGTGTTATTATCCAAACTTTAGGAGAGACGAGGAGGAAACTAGGAAGTACAACTAATTTCAACAGAACCTCATGGAGAGGATCCCAGAGTCGCAGTTATCACTGGAGGAGGCATTGTTACAGGAGAAGACACGAAAACTCTAGGAAAGACTATAGAAGAATCAAGAGTCAAAAAATCTATAGAGAAGACACAAGAGTTTGATCCAAGGAAAGTAAAGTAGACATTTGAAGAGGCAAGGAAATAATTTGGAAGAGATCAGGCTTCTTCATAAGAGACAAATCTAGAAGTGAGAGAATGTGGAATGCCTCTGACATTTGATCAGTCTGCTTCGTCCGGAGAAGGACAAGAGGTAAGCAATTTTATGGAATTCTTATTTGCTTGAATTAATTTGATTAAGGATAAAAGAGTTGTACAAGAAATACAAAATTTGATCAGGCAGTATGAACTAGGGAGGATAGACCCTTTGTTGAATAGAGCAGTACACCAAGTATCTAGAAAGAGAAGGACTTACAAGGAACTACACCTTAATGCTCAGATTGGAGATTATGGCATAGATTATGTGGTCCTCGACTTAGGGTCAGAAGTCAATGTTATGACGAAGCAGACTTGGGAACTGATGGGAAAACCTAAGTTGATTTACTCCCCTATCAGGCTCAGGATGGCTAATTAGCAAGTAGTAAGCCCCTTTGGAAGACTGGAGCATGTCCCTGTGGACATCGATGGGGTAAGAATGCTTTTGGACTTCGAGGTGATTGAGATAGTTGATGATAGTTGTATTTATCCTGCACTGTTAGGAATTGATTGGGATTTCAAGAAATTCCACTTTAGTTGACTTAAAGAAAAGAAGAATGACATTTGAAGGTGATGTCCTTAGGTTCATTGCACCTCTAGATCCCGATGAAGGTCGCAGATACATAGAACCCATCAGAGAAGATGACCACACATATCAGCTAGAGAATATATATAAATTGACTGCAAGACAATAGGATTACATTAATCCTATAGTAGATGGGAATTTAAGTTGGTGATGGGACAACACATGCTCATCAGATTCATAAGAATCACTAGAGAATTGGCAGAACAAAATGTATGAATTTTTTGCGTGGAGGTGTGCTAGATTGACCAGGGAAGTTCACTGGATTGACACAGAAGTAATCTACCCACCTTTGACAGTTTAAATCATTTAGAAACTTTCTTTTTGGAATTTGAACAAATTGTACCAGTACAACAGAGGTTGTTGGCACTAGATGAAGCCTTGAAATAAACGCCAGAGAGATGTTGGGGAACACATAAGAAGAACATCGTGGAGTGGGTGCAATGTCGCACTTTAATGACAGTATACTTTTCAGACCAAGTCGAAGGGTGTGAAGTTCGATACACGGGTTAGAGTTTTCCAAAGGACCATATGCGAAGTTGCGAGGAAGCTTGGAGCAGCATTGCTCAAGAGCAGTGGGTGCATAAATTCATTAACACTTTGGACACAATTCCTATTAATTGGTATCTACAAGCGGAACTTCTCTTCACCACTGCAGATTGGTATGGTATGACTCAGAGTTTTGTAGCTACATTTTTATTTGAAAGTCATCACCCAACAGTAGATAAAGCTTTACAGGTTGTACAACAGAGAGTATTTGAGGAGGCACCTAACCTCCCTGTTGAGAAAGATGAGGATGAATGGATTGCACCTCTTCAGAAATTGAAAGGTTGTTACAATATCAATGTTGACGAAGACGATGATCCTAGGAATGTAAACATTATAGAAATAGAAGGACAAAGAGACATAGAAGGACCAGGAGTCAAACTATATTTTATTGGACAGCCAATCAAAATCAAGAAAGTTAATATTGGAACAGAGCAAGCAACTAAGATGGAAAACGTTGGAGATTACTGGGATGATGCCACTATTGATAAGATCACAAAATTACTGCATGAATATCAGGACTTGTTTCCAACCAAGTCCACCGACATGAGGGGAATTAAAGGGCCCATGGGAGAAATTAAGATCCCCTTAAAACCATATGCAAGGCCAGTCAAGCAGTGACCCTACAGATTGAATCCCAAGTATAAGTAGAAAGTCAATATTGAATTAGACAGAATGTTGGAAGCACAACTCATAGAACCTGTTGAAGAGTCAGAATGGATTGTTGAAAAGTCAACAAGAAACATGTGTCTAATTTACTTTTCCCTTAAATAAATTGGACAATAAATATTAATCTACTATCTCATAATTACTTGAAATAATTAACTGAAATGGAAAATCAGTTAACTATGGGAAATTCAAGTTCAAAGGTTGGTTGGTAAGACATGGAGGTGACTTGAAGTTGTAATAGAGTTACAAGTGTAGTTATGAGAGTTGTGAAGTAGTTTAACTTAGTTAAGTGAGTTAATCCTAGTTGTACTAGTTGTAACTGAAATAACACTATTGAGAGTTCAGTGAATTAATTATTAATTATTTCACAATCAGTGAACTCACATGCAACTGAAGATTCGCCACGGTTAACTACATCCATGTCAGATCTAGTGGAGACCTAGTTGAGATAACAGGTGAAAGGGACAGTTTGTCTATCAGTTGTGATTTGAGTGAAGTGCACTCATGAAATCACACATGCAGTGGATATGCTCATGAGCATGTGCAAACTAGGCAATTTGAATTCATTGTGAGAATTCTAATTGCAGGTATTGTGCAGAGGAGGCAGGTTGTCTGGAGACAGAATTGGCACATGTATTTGTTGAGTTTTGTATGACAGTGTGAGACGATTGTATTATACTGAGAGATCTTGGATTAGAGTTTTGTATGATATTGTTTCATGATCCATGATATACATAATATATGATAGTGGGGGTTTTTAGTTTTACTCTTTCCCGGAAAAACTTATGTGTTATGTGTTCTTGATATTTCACTTTGTGATCGTGGTTTAATTTCCACAAGAATATTAGTAGAAGCAATTTTGTATTTAACAATGGTATATAATTGTTAGATCAGGAGAATCACAGGAAATACATTAATTGTATTGAAAATTCTACATGGTATCAGATCCATGGAAGTGAGGTGCGAAAATAATAGTATTTTCGCAGGTCCCGTCTCTAGCAGGGTGCGATGACATAGTACTGAAAACTTCGCACAATTCTGAGAGAAAAAATTCCCGCACCCTAATCAAAGGAGAGGTGAAAACTTCCTTAGGATTCTCGCAAGCTGCTCAAAGGAGAGGTGTGAAACTCCCTCACCCACAGTGCATTATAGTGCAAACTCTCTCATAAAGTCCACAGGATATACATAGGTGAGGTGTGAACTTCCCTCAGGCTAGTAACTAGTCAGGTGGAAACCTCCCAGGGCAAGAAGGATTGCAGCAGATGAGTTTGTGGTTGGATAAAATTTGAATTTGTAGAAGGACTTTCTTGGTGTTACAGTTGATTCAAGATCGAAGTGGCTTTCAATGGCTTGAGGTTGGAGTATGCGCTCAAGGGAAGCTCGAACTACATTGCTTGGAAGGACAGGATGGAGGCAGTACTCAAAGACAATGGCTTGAAGCAATACATTGACAAAGATGTTCCTAAGCCAGTGCGACAGACACTGCAAATCTTGATGCATGGAAAAAGAAAGTGGCAAAGGCGAGGAGGATTTTGTTGGAGGGAGTATGAGACCACATTGTCTCAAGTCTCCATAAGAAAGCCACACCACATGCAATGTGGAAGGTTTTGACGGATCTGTTCCAAAACAGCAGTGACCATAGGAAATTGGTGCTCAAAGATAAACTCAAGAAGATCAATATGGAAAAGGGCGACTCCATTCCAAAATATCTCATGAAGTTTCTCCAATGTCGCGATGAGATTGGAAGTGTAGGAATAATAGTATTTGTTGATGATTTGGTGAGCTTGGTTCTCTTAGGACTTCCCAAGAGTTGGCACAGTTATCAAGACTCTATCAATGGAAAGGAAAAATTTCCAGATTGGGAATGACTATGGTCGGATCTAGTGCAAGGGGAGTTCAGGCAGAACACCAGAGATGGATCTTCATCAAAGCATGATGATGAAGAGGATTGTTCTTTGACTGCCAAGGCAAGGAAAGGGAAAGGGAATAAATTCCATTCAAAATTTGAGTCTAAAGTCAAGAAGCTGGATTTGTCCAAAGTGAAGTGTTTTCACTGTCACGAACATGGGCATCTCACTACTAACTTTCCGCAGAAGAGGAAAAACAAGACGGTTGTTGGAGATGCAACTAGTGAGGCTCTTGTCTCGCAATTTGAACTTGACTTCTCTTTGATCACATGCATTGCTTCAAGTGCATCAGGATCAGTGTGGTATTTGGATAATGGCGCTTCCTACCACATGATGGGAGATAAAGAGTCTTTCAGTGACTTGGAGGAGAAAGATCTCAGAATGCATATAGAGATGGGCGACGATGGAAGGTACAGTGCGACTGGAATTGGTACCATTACCTTTCAGAGGGAGTCAGGTAAGCCATTTCAATTGAAAATTGTTATGCGTGTTCCAGGTCTGAAGAAAAACCTAGTCTCAATCACAATGTTGGAGGACAGAGGCTATGACGTTGTTTTCAGTGATTGAAAATCTTTCCTACGACATAAAGCAATGGGTCAAGTCAAGAAGATAGGGATTCAAGTTAAGAATATCTACATGCTAGAGGTAGATGGTTGTGGTGTCATGGTGGGCAAGGCAGAAAAAGTGGTGAGCTGGGATGAGGGAGAATTATGGCACAGATGATTGGGTCATCTTCATCATGGATCCTTGAAGATCATGCAACAAATATCTACTGGACTTCCAATGGGAACACTTGCTCAGTTAGATCAGTGCAACGGGTTCACCCTAGGGAAGTATGTAAAGTCCACCTTTCATGAAAAGGAGAACTGTGCTTCGGTGATCCTGGAGAGAATTCACATAGACGTGTGTGGACCATTCTTGATTGTTTCAACAACAAGACATAGGTATTATGTTATTTTTGTTGATGACTTTTCTCGTAAATGCTGGATCTTCTTCATGCAGAAGAAGGATCAAACATTCTCAAAGTTCTGTGAGTTTAAAGCATTGGTGGAGAAAGAGTCAGGGAAGCAAGTGAAGGCTCTAAGGAGAAATAATGGTGTATAATACATCTCTAACGAATTCAAAGACTTCTACAGTAGAGAAGGAATTCGAAGAGAACTCATAGTGCCTCATATCCCACAACAAAATGGGGTCACAGAGAGGAAGAACAAAACGATCGTGGGTACAACATGAGTGATGTTGCATAATCAGGGCCTACCAATGCATTTGTGGGAAGAAGCATGCAATATTGTGGTTTATGTGCAAGACTGTTGTCCTCATAGAATACTTGGCATGAGTACACTTGAAGAATCTTTCACTGGTAAGAAACCTGATGTTTCTCATTTTAAAAAATTTGGCTCATCTGTTTATGTGCAAGTGACCAAGGATTCCAGGAAGAAGCTGGAACTGACTGTTGAAGTTGGGATATTTGTGGGGTAAACAAAAACACCCCATAATTATTGTGTGTATTTTTCGAACAATAAGATGACTGTTATGCGATGGGATATAAAATTCAATGAGGGGAAAGCCATGCAGTTGTCGCTTGAGAGGGAGCTAGACTTGCATACAGAAGAGGAAATGTTGGTTCCCAAATATGAGTCTCAAGATGTGGATCAGCCACATGAGGAGGTTCATGGAGTGGAGGAAACCACTCAAGCAGATCCATCCATCAGAAATGGCAGAAAGTGCACCACAAAAGCTGACAGATTGAGACTAGATGTTGCACAGAATGTAGGAGCCCCTACTTCACAACGCAACTAGAGACAGTCTCTTGATCGATTTACTGGATACATGGCTCTCATGAGAAAATGTATTGTGACTGAACCATATTCCTTTCAGAAAGAATTGCAGGACCCCACTTGGTTTGATGCTATGGTAGAGGAGTATGACTCCATTGTCAAAAACAGTGCATGGAAAATTGTCCCAAGACCGGTCGACAAATCAGTGGTAGGTTCGAGATGGATATACAAGGTAAAGCAAGTTGTTGATGGGAGTGTGGAGAAATACAAGGCTAGGTTTGTGGTCCGAGGCTTCTCATAGATCGAAGGGATAGATTATGATGAGACCTTTGCACCTGTCGCAAGGTACTCTTCCATAATATCCATCCTTGCACTCTCAATGCAGATGGGCTGGCACATTCACCATATGGATGTAAAAACTGTGTTCCTCAATGGGATCATTGAGGAAGAAGTGTACATTGAACAACTAAATTTTTTTGAGACCTTTGACAGGGAGTCACATGTGTACAAACTCAAGAGAGCATTGTATGGGCTGAAGCAAGCACCTCGTGCTTGGTACACTCAGATAGATAGCTATTTCACCAGATCGGGCTTCACCAAAAGTGAAACGGATGTAAACCTATACCAAATTTTGGTGGAGGGTAAGCTCTTAATCATTGTTCTTTATGTTGATGATTTAATATTGAATGGTGATGAGGAATTGATACACTCATGCAAGGATGACCTTGCAAAAGAGTTCGAGATGAAGGATTTGGGCCTTCTTCATTATTTCCTTATATTGGAAATATGGCAGCAAGATGGTGAACGTTTTGTGTCTCAAGGCAAGTATGCAAGGGAGATATTGGGTAAGTTTCACATGGAAGGTTTCAAACCCATGGATACTCCTCTTCTAGGAAACAAGAGGAAAGAGGATGCTACTTCTAGAGAGGTAGTGGATGCTACTATCTATCGACAGTTAGTAGGTTCGCTAATGTATTTAGTGAACACAAGACCGGACATTTTCTATGCAGTTAACCAGCTAAGTCAAAAAATGGTTAAGCCTACCAAACTCTTTTGGAAGGTGGGTAAGCATGTAATGAGATATCTGAAGGGCACATATAAGTATGGATTATGGTATAGACAGATGGATGAGGTGAAGTTGCATGGCTTCATGAATGCATATTGGGCAGGAAGCCCAATGGATAGAAAGAGAACATCAGGGGGGATATTCAGTATCGGATCTACAGTTGTTTCTTAGTACAGCAGGAAACAAATATCTGTGGTACTTAGTTCAGCTATAGAGGAATACATGGTAGCGAGTCAAGCTGCATGTGAGGCTATCTGAATGAGAAAGATATTGGTTGGTTTGTTTGGTTCTCATTTAGATCCGACAATGATTCATTGTGATAATCAGAGTTGCATTAAACTCTTGATTAATCATGTGTTTCATGATAGATCTAAGCATATAGATATTTGTTATCATCTGTTGGAAGATTGATTGTTGTCATTGATGTCAACCCTAGTCATGGGTTTTGGACCACAAGATTGATAAAGGTATTTGGACATGAAGGAAAATGCAGATGCATATACAACACCCATGAATGGATAGTATACATCATGTTGTTTTCGGTGGTATGTGGCATGTCACATGGATCCTCTGGTTGAGGAGAAATGAATTTTTGAAGATGACAAAGTGAATTGAAAAAGGAAGTACATGTAGGCCCTGAAAATAATTAAAGAAAATAATTACAAAATAAGAAAGTGTCAGGTCGGCCCTAATGTTAAAAGGAAGTGACATAAATGGTATAAATAAATATCATTATACATTCATTTGATACAAGTCTAATTTCAGAGGGAAGAATAAGTAAAAGAAGGCTGGATTTCAAGGGAGGATGAAGTCTTTTGGTGATGTGTTCTAAGGTATGTTATTTTCAGGTCATCTTACCATTTTTGCTATAAAAATTTTTATAGAACGATTCAGATGGTGAAATCTCTATGGTATTGAGAAGACATATCAAGGTACCTCTGGTAAAAATTTCAGCTCTTGATTCGCTATAATTATGGAGATACACTCTATGGAATATAGGGTTTGTGACCAGTCTTGAAACTAGTCAATAAACATGTGTTCTGGGTAAAACAGTCATAAATTTTTCATACAGACTCCAAATGTAGTGTGACCACTTCCATTAGAAAGAGTACAGACTGTAGTTTCTTGTGTGTGAGTTTCATAATCATATGTTAAATATTGAGCATGGGGCATGCTGTATAAGTTGGGTCTTTTGAACAGACCAGAATTGAATAAAGTCTATCATTCTTTCTATAACCTATTTTTGGGGAGGATTCAAGGAGTGAAAATTAGAGGAGTTTCAGAGAATACATTGAGTAAAATTATCTACAGGATCAGAGTACTCCAAGAATTGAATAATTTTAGAAATTGAAAAAGTCTCAGAAAGCATTATCAGGTTCTATGTGATGATTGGTTGATGGTGATGATTTAATGTAAAGTTTTATTATCTCTCATATATTCTTTGGTGGAAGGAAGGGGCGAGGATAGAGAGTTCAAATATCTCTTGATATTGGAGGATTGTATCTTCCTCTTGGAGGTTTATCCATCCCTTTACATTTGGAAGTTGTAGCTACCTTTGGAAGTCATTACTTCCCTTGAACAAAAACTATTGATTGTTTCTCATATATTGTGCATGGTGTATTTAAGTGTATTGGTGTAACTCTTATACTATTGTTCATGCTCATTGGATATAATTGAATGGTTTAAGTATAAGTTGAAAAAGGCTTTTAAATTGTACTTGATACTGATGCACCCCCCTCTCAGTATCAACAATTGGTATCAGAGCAGGTTGCCTTCAGAATAGTTTAACCACTAGAAGGAAAATCCTGAGCAAAAATGGATGACCATGAGCACATTTCAAATGGGATTCAAAAATTTGATGGAAGAAATTATGCATATTGGAGTGATAGAGTGAAAACTTACCTAACGGCTTTGGGAGTAGACATTTGGTACTCATTTGTGAATGGCTATGTAATCCCAAATAATGCTCCAACCGATCCAAATGAGAAGAAGCTTATGAGTTGTAATTCAAAAGCCAAACATGTTATTCTAGGATCATTGACACCAACCATTGCTAGCAAAGTTATGGGATGCAACACTACTAAAGAGGTATGGGACAAACTCAAGAATATCTATGAAGGTGATCCAGAAGTTAAGCAGGTCAAGCTTCAAAGACATAGAGCAGAATTTGAAAATTTGAAGATGAATGAAAAGGAAGATATTGCAACCTATCTTCTTAGAGTTGATGAAGTTGTTAATGCTATCAGATGATTAGGTGAAGAGCTCGATGAATCGTTGGTTGTACAAAAAGTGTTGAGA
>ML781250.1:57440-93764 GCA_009831015.1 Picea engelmannii | reverse complement strand
ACTTGAAATAATTAACTGAAATGGAAAATCAGTTAACTATGGGAAATTCGAGTTCAAAGGTTGGTTGGTAAGACATGGAGGTGACTTGAAGTTGTAACAGAGTTATAAGTGTAGTTATGAGAGTTGTGAAGTAGTTTAACTCAATTAAGTGAGTTAAGCCTAGTTGTATTAGTTGTAACTGAACTTACACTAGTGAGAGTTCAGTGAATTAATTATTAATTAATTCAAAATTAGTGAACTCACATGCAACTAAAGGTTCGCCACGGTTAACTACATGCATGTCAGATCCAGTGGAGACCTAGTTGAGATAACAGATGAAAGGGACAGTTTGGCTATCAGTTGTGATTTGAGTGAAGTGCACTCATGCAATCACACATGCAGTGGATATGCTCATGAGCATGTGCAAACTAGGCAATTCGAATTCATTGTGAGAATTCTAATTGCAGGGATTGTGCAGAGGAGGTAGGCTATCTGGAGACAGAATTGGCACATGTATTTGTTGAGTTTTGTATGACAGTGTGAGATGATTGTATTGTACTGAGAGCTCTTGGATTAGAGTTTTGTATTTATTTCATGATCCATGATATACATAATATATGATAGTGGGGTTTTTATCTTTACGTTTTCCCGGAAAAAACTATGTGTTATGTGTTCTTGATATTTCACTTTGTGATCGTGGTTTAATTTCTGCAAGAATATTAGTAGAATAAATTATGTATTTAACAATGGTATATAATTGTTAGATCAAGAGAATCACAAGAAATACATTAATTGTATTGAAAATTCTACATGGATTATCCCTATGGTGGTTCAAGATAATAAGACAGGAGAGATCAGAATCTTTGTATACTTGAGTAAACTGAATGATGCATGTTTACATGATCCATTCCCTACACCATTCACTAACAAAGTGTTAGAAAATGTGGGAGGACAGGAAGTTTACTCCACAGATGGATTTTTAGGTTATCACCAGATCAGGATTGCTAAGGAAAATCGCCATAAGACCACATTTTCAAAAGAATGGGGTTCCTTCCAGTACACAGTGACGCCTTTCAGATTGAGGAATGCACCAGCCATATTTTCTAGGGTGGTGGTCGAAGAATTCAAGGAATTTTTACATAAATTATTCGAAGCATATTTTGATGATTGGACTGTTTTTAGCTTATTGCAAAAACATATTGAATGTTTAAGACTAATGTTGGATAAGTGCAGGCAATATCAGATTTCCCTAAACCAGAAGAAGTGTATCTTATTTTCACCCTTTGGAGTGTTGCTAGGCCATATTCTATGTAAGAAGGGATTGTTGGTAGATCCTGCCATGATTGCCATCATTGTTGATCTACCCCCTCCTACTTCGGTTAGACACTTGTGCACTATGCTGGGGCATACTGGATACTATAGAAATTTCATCAAGGGATATGCACAGATAACAACACCCATGGAAAATATATTAAAGAAAGATTGTCAGTTTCAATGGTCATAGGAATGTTAGGAGAGCTTCGACACACTGAAACAGAAAATGGTCACTGCACCTATTCTGGTTTTCCCAGATTGGAGCAAGGAATTCCATGTGCATGTCAATGCATCATCTATTACATTAGGAGTAGGGTTAGCACAACCGGGAGCAGTAGATATTGACCACATGCTAGCCTTTGCTAGCAGAAATATATTTACAGTTGAGATAAATTACACTACCACTAAAAGAGAAGGGTTAGCCATGGTGTACGTGCTACAAAAGTTTCAACACTACTTGTTGGGAGGACATTTTAAAATGTTCATTGATCACTCTACGTTGAAATACCTAGTCAAAAAGCCAGTGTTGGGGGGAAGAATATGAATATGGATACTACTATTCTAGGAATATGATTTTGAAATTGTGGTCAAGCCAGGGAGAATGAACAAGGGATCTGACCACTTATCCATATTAGAGAATGGAGAGGAGCCTACTAGTCTGGAGGATACACTACCAGATGCACAGTTGCTCACCATCCAAAAATTTGATGATCACTTCACTGAGACAGTTCAGTTTCTGTCCACATGAATGGTACCTCGCGAATGTACAGTCATTCAAAAGAAATAGTTGGTAGTTCGTGTTGCAGATTTTTCACTTATAGTTGGACAATTATATAATATGGGACCTGATGATATAATGAGGAGATGTGTTATGGAGGCAGAGAGACCACTGATTCTAGCAGAAGAACATGAAGGCATCGCAGGAGGACATTATGCAAGAAAAGAAACAACGCAGAAGGTTCTTAGAGCTGGCCTCTGGTGGCCCATTGTACACAAAGATGTGAAGGAATACTACAAAGCCTATGATGTATTCCAAAGAGTTGGGAAACCTTCCAGAAGAGATGAGATTCCTTTAGCACCGCAGCTAACCTTATAGGCATTTGATAAATGGGAAATTGATTTTGTGGGACCTATAAATCCACCAGGGAAGTGCACAGGAGCATGTTACATCATCACTACGACATAATACTTGACCATATGGGCATAAGCAAGAGCAGTTAAGGACTATAGTGCAACTACAACTATGTGGTTCATATTTGATGATATCATAACCTGATTTGGATTCTTGAAGATATGTATGAGCGATCAAGGTACACATTTTATTAATAAAACTATTAAAGCCTTGACTCAAGAATTTGAGGCTCGCCGTCATAAGAGCACACCTTACCACCCACAAGTTGTTGATTAAGGTTGGTTGTCATTAGTGTCAACCCTTGAAGAAAGCCCAGTGGCACAATGGTTTGAGTAATGGACCCAAGTTTGATGTAAAGATGACTCATTATTGTCTTGTCATGGTTGATAATAAGTACAAATGGATGAACTCCAATGTGGTCCCCTTATGGTGAAAGTCCTCATGGGAAGACGCTTTGCAGATTGAGTTATCCTATAAGTATGGTTAGAGAACCCATTCTTATTTATGGAATAATGAGATGAAGGTCATTGAATTTTTTAGTGAAACTATCCTATATAGATAGTGTTTTTCATTCCATTTCCAGTGGTATGTGGAACGTCACATAACTCCTCACGATTAGAGAGTTATGGCCATGAGAAGTTGGAGAACCTGTGTTTGGGTAATGGACCCAACTTTGTTTGATGGATAACGGTATGAGTTTTGATATATTTTAAGGTAATACTATTATACATGAATATTACATGTCATTACATTTCTAGTGGTATGTGGAACATCACATAAATCCTCACGGTTTGAGAGTTATGGCCTTACGAAGTTGGAGGACCCTCATATGCCATCTAGAAGCCCCAAAAGGTCAAAGTAGTCAAAGTGGTTTAAGAGATTTTAGAAGGTAAATAATAAAGTGAAATGATGAGTGTACTATAATTCAAGGTGAATACAAAAAATTTTATATAAATAATAAATTTAATGGATAAATTAGAAGTGTGCTAACCCTAAAATAAGGAAAGTGGGCAAAGTGACCTAGAAGATGTTTTTAAGGAAGCTACTTGGAGAGTATAAATAAGAGGCAAGGCTCTCTCATTTTATATCACACTTGAGAATATTGAATATATATAGGTTTCTGAGGTAACCAAAGGATATCTAAGACGAATTTCTGAGGGAAGGTGAAGAAAAGAAGGCCAGAATTCAAGGAAGGATAACTTATTTTGATGATGCTTTCTAAGGTATGTTATTTACACGTCATCTCACTATTTTTGCAATAACTTTATTTATAGAATGATTCAGACAGTGAAATTGATATTCCAATGAGGAAACATATCCAATTATATTTCATAAAAAATCCATCTTGTGGGTCGTTGTATTTTTGGAGTTACACTCCATGGAAAATAGGGTTTGTGGCTAGTCCTAAAACTAGTCTAAAATAGGTGTTTCGGGTAAAAATGTCATAACTTGTTCATAAAAAATCCAAATTCAGTAAGACCAAATGTTTTTGTTAGAGTAAGGTTTGTAGTATTCTTTTTAACATTTTAAGATATATTCAACAAATATTCTATGCGGGGAATGCTCTACAAGGTCTCTCTCTAGAATAAGGCAAAATTCAGCAAGGTATGCCATTTTTGCTATAACTCCTTTTTTGACTTGTTCCAAGTAGTGAAACCTAGAGGAATTTCACAAAAAACATTGACTAACATTGTGTATCATTTTTGGATATTTATTCATTACAGGTACAAAGTTATGATTATTTCAATTTAGGGTTGTTGACTAATCCAAAACTAGTCATGTGAGACTAAAGAAACGTTTGATGAAAATGCTAGTCTCTTGTTGTTAAATTTAAGGAAGGTTTGCAGGAATGTGATCATATACACCAGGTCTATTACAAAGTTAAAAATTAGATTTTGATGATGAAATTTACTAGGGCATTTGGTTGAGGTACATGTCGGGTACATGGTTGAGACAAGTAGTTGATGAGTTGGCACATACATGAGGTGTATAGTTGATGATGTTGCTACATATTGATGATTCATAGTTGATGAGTAGTTGAAACATGATTGGTACATACTTGGTACATGGTTGGATGCACTTTTTTATGGTATAGGTTGATTACAGGTTGTTTGGTACAGGTTGGTGCATGGTTGATGCACTTGTTTATGGTACAAGTTGACTACAGGTTTAGGTACAGGTTGAAGCATGGTTAATGAATGGTTTAGGTTTATTGGTACAAGTTTACAGTGGTATATCTCACAGTGATAGTATGACAGTGGTTCCATCATTCTACTTCTACTTTAGGGTGGTTGGACGGGGAAAGGACATGTGGTTGTAGCCACCTTCCGATTGTAACCAGAGAACATAGGGGGTTGTAGCCTCCTTCTAGTTGTAGCCAGAGAATTGGGGAGTTGGATCTTCCCTCAGGTTGTCCTAACCCGCACATAGGTAGAACAATATATTCAAATGTAATAAAGGTAAATATTAATAAGGCCTTTCAATAAAATAGAATAAGGTGGATGTAAGAAGACCTAATAGAATCTTCCACTTCTAGAAGGATCTTCCTCTATATGCTTCTTTTTAGTATAAATAGGAGTCGATGGTATGAGAACCCTAGCTTGGAGATTATTGTAATAGAGATATTCTCAACTGGAGGTTTCCCCCTCGAAGAGGCCCGTGAACATTGCTTTCAGATTCAAAGTGTTATTTCTATTGTTATTCTTATATCATTTCAGTGTTATTGTGGTGAATGTTCTGGTTAGATTGTTGTTATTTTGCCATTACTAGCATTTTATTTCTGTTCGGCATACATTTTATATCTAGTATATTACAAGTGGTATCAAAGCACTTTCCTCTGTAGAAAGTATGGGTTAAAAAAATTTCAGGGTAGAGACATATTTCGGTGTCTTTAAGCCACAGATATCTGTCATTACATGCATAAACTTGTGGTTGAGGGATTCATACATGCAAGAAATACAAGTGGTACTTAAGCGCACACTTGTTGGCCACCCTTGTAACCCCTGTTGGTACCCCTTCAAGTGGTAGCGCATCAGACAACACCTATGTACGGATCAACCTAGATTAACTGAAGCCCTCTTTAGATAAATTGATCGGCCGCCTGACTGCTATAGTGTCACTGAGAATAGCACTTGGGAAGATACTCTCAAGTACCTAGGTAGTCAGGTAGTACGGCTAAGGGTACGGTCTATCCTCCTTAGTTAGTGCCCTGAGATATTGGGTCGAGTACTACTGTTGGACCCCGCATGTATATCAGAGAGCTATAGCATAGGGAAAACCCTTGTCTGTAGATCCCTTGAATACCTAACCCTTGGGGACAGAAACATAAACAAATTAAAACAGACAAGATCTATTGGCGCGCAACTGTGTTCAGGTTTCCAAGTAAATACACATTTTTTTCTGGTTAAGCATTTGTGCATTTCCTCTCTACAGTATTCTTTAGACCGAAGTATAATTCCGTAATAAAAAAAAAAGTCTGGAAATTGTTTCACCATTATTTCAGACCTATTCCATCAGATTCATCTCTTCGCCCTGATCACATTCATCCATATCATTTTTTTGGAAAACATATTTTACCCCTATCTCCCCTTTTTCAGTTCCCCCATCCTCATGGCCCATACTCGTAGACAAGACTTGGAAGCTCACTTCAACACCTTGCAATTTTGTCTCATTGAGACCCAACAAGAAGTGAAACAACTCAGTGCCAATGTTGCCACCATCAATACAACCATGCAGTCCTCAATGGGCGAAATCAAAAAAGACCTCACCACCCAGCTTGAATCAGCCTTTTCGGCACTCTGCACCAAACTGCATATCCTTACAGATAACCCTTCCTCTTCCTCACCCCCACGTACTGAAATTGACCATTCCTCTCATTCCCATACCTTGCAGAACCATCACTTTCAACGTGACCTATGCCTTCTACGGGTGGATGTGACCAAATTTGATGGCTCAGACCCCACGACTTGGGTAACCCAAATGGAACATTACTTCTCTTTATACATCATTACAGATGACTTGGCCAAATTCTGATATGTTTTTCTCCATCTAGATCAAGAAAGTTGGCAATGGTGGCAATGGAGAAAAAATTCTCGTCAAGGGTATATTTCTTGGACACAATTTGTGGCAAAGATTTATTAACGCTTTGACACTGACACCAACCATTTGGGCCATTTGACAAAGTTGAAACAATTAGGAACAATGGAAGACTTTATAGCTTCCTTTGAGCACCTAGATTTTAGAACAGAGGGCATGTCTGATGCCTTTTTCCAAGAGTGTTTTATCAGCAACCTCAAGGATGAAATTTGGGCCCATGTCCTCATGGCTTGGCCTGAGAGTTGGGTGGAGGCTACCAAAAGAGCTAAAGAATCAAAACAGGTTGTATCTTCTCAAAACTACAAGCCCTCCTTCATCCCTCGCCCTAAACTAGTAAATCCCACTACTCCCTCTGCTCCACTAAAGATCCAAAAATTGACCCGGGCTGAAATGGTTGAATGCCAAGTCAAAGGCCTTTGTTATAACTGTGATGAAAAATATTTCTCGGGCCACAAGTGTAAAGAACAAAATATTTTTATGGCCATCTCCGAGGAGATTTTGGAAGAAGATGAAGAAACTCCCTCTATGTCTAAATCACCTGAATCCACTGACATAACCCCTCCCTCAGACCCTCCCGAAGTAGAACCGGTCATTTCCCTCAATGTTGTCACTGGCTTCTCCACTCCCCAAACCCTCAAGATAATCGATTACATCAAGCATCAGAAGGTCATCATTATGGTTTATAGTGGCAACACCCATAATTTTATTCATCGCTGCATTGCCCAAGAAACTCATTGCTACATCCATGTCGTCAATAATTTCCAAATCATGATTTCCAATGGTGGTTCCATGAAATGTGGAGGGCGTTGTGAAAATGTGCATCTCCAAATTGGTGACTACCACCTGAAATCCCATATGTTTTCTATCGACATGGGAGGTTGTGACATTGTGCTAGGTGCAGACTGGCTAAATACTTTGGGTCCCATTCTCATGGATTTTAAAGACTTAACAATGCAATTCGACCAGGAGGGACACCAATATAAGTTCCAAGGCATCACCATCGGTTCACCTGAGATCATTAGTTCCCATCGCATGGAAAAGCTTCTCAAAAGGGGTCATTTTGGTGTTATCGCCCAACTCCATGCCGTACAAGCAACAGAGACACCCTCTATACCGTAAGACCTCCGAGCCATCCTTTCTAAATATCAATTGGTCTTTTCCACTCCCCAAGGCCTCCCTCCTTCCCATGGTGTTCATGATCATTCCATTCCCCTTGTACCAGGTAGCCTTCCTCCCAATATATGTTTGTATCGTCACCCCTTTTCCCAAAAAAATGAAATCGAGAAAATGGTCCAGGAACTCCTTAATGCATGTGTTATCTGCCCTAGTATGAGCCCCTATTTGTCTCCTGTGGTCATGGTCCTAAAGAAATAAGGTTCTTGGTGAATGTGTCTTGACTTCCATGCCCTCAACAAACTTACCATCAAAGACAAATTCCCCATTCTTGTCATTGATGACCTCATGGATGAATTGAGTGGTGCTCAATTCTTCACTAAACTGGATCTTCCTTCGGGCTACCACCAAATACATATGAAAGAGGCAGATATTCCCAAGACTACCTTTAGAACTCATGAGGGCCACTATGAGATTTTGGTCAGGCCCTTTGGCTTGTGTAATGCCCCCTCCACCTTCCAAAGCCTCATGAATCATGTCTTTCATCCTTTTCTCTGCCATTTTGTCTTAGTTTTCTTTGATGATATCCTCATCTATAGAAAAACCTAGACATACCATCTTGCTCATGTGGATCGATTCTCCATTTACTCTCTCAGCCCCAACTTTTTCTGAAAGAGTCTAAATGTGCTTTTGGTGCCTCAGAAGTAGAATACTTGGGTCATCTGGCTGGCAAAGATGGCGCCAGGGTGGATCCTAAAAATATTGAAGCTATGCAAGACTGGCCTCATCCAAAAACTCTTAAGAGCTTGCATGGATTTCTAGGCTTAACAGGGTATTATCACAAGTTTGTTAAGAATTATGGGAAGATTGCAGCACCTCTCACTGCTCTCCTCACAAATAACTCTTTCACTTGGACTCCAGCTGCTGCTCAAGATTTTCAAACCTTGAAGATGACCATGTGCACCACTTTAGTCCTCGCCCTTCCCGATTTCACAAAGACCTTTGTACTAGAATGTGATGCCTCAGGGAAAGGAATTGGTGATTTTCTTATGCAAGAGGGTCGACCTTTGGCCTTTACCAGCAAAAAACTATCTGAAAGAAATCTAGGCAAATCCATCTATGAAAAGGAAATGTTAGCTATTCTACATGTCATGGATCTGTGGCATCCTTATCTATTGGGGCAACGGTTCCAAATTAAGACAGACCATCAAAGTCTCAAGTATTTTCTAGAACACATTTCTTCCCCAGAACAATAAAAATGGGTGACTAAACTCTTTGGATATGATTATGATATCATTTATAAGAAAGGCAAAGACAATGTGGTTGTGGATGCACTTTCACGAAAATATGAAGATGAAGGATCCCTTTTTTCTCTTTCATTCATTGTACTAGATTGGCTCCAAGCCATTCTCTAGGAATGGCTACAAGATCCCAAAAGTTCACAGTTGATCCAACAATTGCAGTCCAATGCTCCAGCTTCCCCAGGGTACTCTTGGCTCCATGAGGAGCTTCGATACAAAGGTTGTTTGTATTTAAGTAAACAATCAAAGCTTAAATCTATGATACTTGCTGAGCTTCATGCTACACCCACAGCAGGGCACTCCGGGTTCACCAAAACCTATGACAGGGTCAAACGTTCCTTTTTCTGGGTTGGTATGAAACAGGACATTCGTAATTTTGTAGCTGAATGTGACATGTGTCAACACAACAAGGGAGAAATAGTCAAATCGTCAAGCACACTACAATTGCTCCCGATTCCACCTGCTATTTGGAAGGATATCTCTATGGATTTTATTACCGGCTTACCCAAATCGGGAAATAAATCCGTCATCATGGTGGTTATTGATCAACTTTCCAAGTATGCTCATTTCTGCACCCTTCAACACCCGTTTACAGCATCCACGGTGGCTCAAATCTTCATGGATCGGGTCTTCAAGCTTCATGGCATGCCGCACTCTATTGTTTTTTATAACGACCCAACTTTCACAAGCAATTTTTGGCAAGAACTGTTCAAGATACAAGGCACAGAATTGCATCTCAGCACAGCTTATCATCCCCAGACTGATGGCCAAATGGAAGTTGTCAACAAGTGTTTGGAAACATATTTGAGTTGTTTTTCCTCAGAAAATCAAAATCAATGGGCTCAATGGTTACCCCTAGCTGAATGGTGGTACAACACTTCATACCATACAGCTACATGCATGACTCCTTTTGAAGTGGTATATGGACAGAAGCCACCTTAAGTTCTCTCATACTTACCGGGTGCCTCGAAGGTCCAGGCGGTTTACCTAACACTTACAACTCGAAAGGCCATTCTTTGTACCCTCAAAGAGAATTTGGTCATGGCATAAAATCACATGAAGAAACAAGTAGATCAAGGTCGCTTTGAACGTCAATTTGCAGAAGGGGATCAGGTGTTTCTGCGAATGCAACCTTACAAGCAAACTTCCCTCAAGGTCGAGCATTGTCAGAAGCTAGCGCCCAAATTTTATGGTCCTTATACCATGCTCAAGTGTGTGGGACAAGTTGCCTATCAGTTATCTTTGCCCATCCATTCGAAGCTACATCATGTTTTTCATGTTTCATGCTAAAAGAAGGTGATTGGAGTTGAGTGCCAAATTCAAACCAACCTTCCAGAGTTAGCTAAAGAAGGATTCATTTGGCTACAACCAGAAGCAGTTTTGGACCAGCGTGAGTGTTACCTATGTTAGAGAACCATCAAGGAAGTGCTAGTCCAATGGAAATATACAACTCCAGCAAACGCCACTTGGGAACCAACTACCATTCTACAGCAATTTCCTCATCTCAAGCCTTGAGGACAAGGTTGATTTTAAGGGGGTGGACATGTGAGGGTCCTAACTTGCACATAGGTAGACCAATATATTCGGATGTAATAAAGGTAAATATTAATAAGGCCTTTCAATAAAATAGAATAAGGCGGATGTAAGAAGACCTAATAGAAGCTTCCGCTTCTAAAAGGACCTTCCTCTAGATGCTTCTTTTTAGTATAAATAGGATTCGAGGGTATGAGAACCCTAGCTTAGAGATTATTTTAATAGAGCTCTACTCAACTGGAGGTTGCCCCCTCAAAGAGGCCCATGAACATTTCTTTCAGATTCAAAGTGTTATTTCTGGTGTTATTCTTATATCATTTCAGTGTTATTGTGGTGAATGTTCTGGTTATATTGATGTTATTCTGCCATTACTAGCATTTTATTTATGTTCTGCATACATTTTATATATGGTATATTACATACAAGTTGACTACAAGTTTAGGTACAAGTTGACACATGGTTGATGCATGGTTTAGGTTTATTAGTACAGGTTTACAGTGGCATATCTCACAGTGATAGTGTGACAGTGGTTCCATCATTCTACTTCTACTTCAGGGTAGTTGGACGGGGCAAGGACAGGTGGTTTTAGCCACCTTCCGGTTGTAACCGGAGAACATAGGGGGTTGTAGCCTCCTTCTGGTTGTAGCCAGAGAATTGGGGAGTTGGATCTTCCCTCAGTTTATAGCCTGATAAACTAGAGGGTTGGAGACTCCTTCAAGTTGCTATTGGAAAACAAAGGAATTTGGTGCTTCCAATGAATGTAATTCTTAAATACATATAAGAAAAAGAATTCTATGGTTTTCTCTCGCTTTGGGTTTCCACGTAAAACACTGGTGTATTTTGTATGTGTGTGCTTGTTCATTTGTTCATTTCTCATTATTGGATGATAATTCTACATTGATATAACACTTGGATTATTTGGTTAAAAAGGATTATAATTGCTCTATTACTAATTCACCCCCCCCCACCTCTCAGTAATCCAACAATTGGTATCAGATTCAATTCCTTCAAAAATCAGTTTAACCACTGAAAGGTAGATCATGGAGAGCAACAACTTGTATAAAAATGGAATACCATAGTTTGATGCATAGAAGTATGCTTTTTGGAGAATAAGGAAGAAGACATATATACAGGCACATGGATTTGAAATTTGGCAATCAATTGTAGATGGATACACAACACTAGCAGTTACACCAACAAATGACAAAGCAGTGAAACTCGATCAGAATAATTCCAAAGCCACAAATGCACTTTTGAATGGTCTCAGTGAAATGGTATTCACCAAAGTTGCACATTGTAAATCTGCTAAAGAGATTTGGGACAAGCTTCGAAATATTTATGAAGGATATTCAAAAGTCAAAGCAACAAAGCTTCAAACTTACAGAGATCAATTCGAACAACTAAAGATGAAGGAAGATGAGAATATTGCAACCTACTTCTTACGAGTCGATGAAATAGTGAATTCAATCATAGGATTGGGAGAAGAAATCAAAGAATCTGTGATTGTTCAAAAGGTACTAAGATCTCTTCCTATGAGATTTGAACCTAAGATATCAACACTAGAAGAAAGATCAGATCTAAACTCAATAAGCATGGACGAACTACATGCAATCTTCACAGCATATGAAATGAGAAATGAACAAGAAAATCCAAATGTAAAAGAAGTAGCCTTCAAAGCATCCAAAAGATCAAAGAAAAAGGAAAAGCAACAAGAAGAACATATCAACAACAATGACGTCTCAGAAGATGGTGAAGAAGTGGCCAACTTCGTCAAAAGAATGAACAAGGGAACCGATGGTAGGTATAGAGGTAAGCCTCCTTTAATTTGTTTTATTTGTGATGGTATTGGTCATTTTGCTAACAAATGTCCTCATAAGAAAAAGAGAAATGATGAAGGTTACTCAAAAGGAACACAAACATATAAAGGCAAAATAACTACAAAGAAATTTTTCAATAAAAGATTATGCACCAAAGAATACACTAATCATCAGATGAAGATGAAGTCAGTGACAGTGAGACAGGAAGAGTTATATTCATGGCAGTAGAAGACTCTGAATAAGAATATGAATAAGTAAAAGAATAAATTGAAGAGACGGAAATTGACTACCGAGAAGAATTTATGTGTGCCATAGAAGTTATCAGAAGAGAAAAAAAGAAAAACAAGAAACTACAAGCAGAACTAGACAAGAAAGAATATACTCAAGAACTAGAACAAATGATCACAAATTTGAAGGTTCAAATAGAAGAAGATAAAAGAATTGAAGAAGCACTCAAAGAACAGCTAGAAGAAAATGACAGGAACATTGGAAATTTGGAAGCATAGATTGTCACATTAAGAAAGGATATTCAAAAGAAAAATATGAAAAATATCTCAAAAGCTTTGGACAACATTATCAGTAGTCAAAAATCTCATCTTGACAATTCTGGACTTGGATACAATCAGACATAAAAGGGATCAAGCTCCAAAACAATAGAGAAATAAACATGTCCAAAAAGTTATGCAAAAACAATCAAAGGGGATAAGAAGATATAAAAGGAAGATTACAGGGACACTCCTCCACCGAGAAGATTTAGATTTTAGAATCAACAACAAACAGATAGGTCTTAAGAAGAAGAAGGATTCATAAGAGCACCTCCTTTTAGAATATCTTCAACTCCCAGGTATCAAACTATATTTTTTTATTTATGTTATGCATGTAATAATTTTGTACATAAAGATGTGAATTGCAAAGCTAACAATAGGAACATAAACAACTTTGAAAGTCATACACAAAAGGGTTATCCAAGAAGGCCTAGTGAAACACATAGAAGAAGTTACAATAGGTTTGAATCTTTGAGCACTGAAGTGGAATATCACAAATGTAACAACTTCGGACACCTGGCCAAAGATTAAAAAATGGCAGTCCCTCCTAGAGAACCGCAACAGAATAACAACAGTCGCAAACAGGAACCTCAGAAAAGGACATGGATAAGAAAGAAGAATCAATATAGCAATGAAGAATGCACACTTACTCTACAAGCTAAGCAGAAGAAACGTGGTTGGTATGTTCATAACGGCTGCTCAAAACACATGACAGGTGATAAAGACAAGTTTCTTACATTAAGAAAGGAAATAGATGGATCAGTCTCCTTTGGAAATGATGATTCGGCTAAAATCATTGGAAAAGGCACTATCGGAATTGGGAACAAGAATACAAAGGCAGAAAATGTTCTACTAGTAGAAGATATGAAACATAATATTCTAAGTGTGGGTCAAATGTGTGACCAAGGTCATAAAGTTAATATCGATTCACAAAAGTGCGAGATAAGAAAAGAAGGTTCAGGAAAATTGATTGCTACAGCTGCAAAAACTTCAAGAAACATATATGTGTTAAGTGAAATTTGAAATGAAAAGTTTTTTCTAGGAAAGGAAGATGAAAGTTAGCTATGGCACAGAATAATGGGTCACATAAACTTTGATAACCTTGTCAAATTCAACAAAAGAGAAGAATTCATAAAAATGCCCCAAATCATGAAACCAACCAACACTTTATGCAAGAATTTTCAACAAGGAAAGCAAACAAAGACCAGGTTCAAATCAAAGGAATATTCAACAACAAGACCACTAGAAATTGTCCACGTTGATCTAGTTTGACCAACTACAACAAAGGGTTTAAAAGATGAGAAATACTTTATGTTATTATTTGATGATTATACAAGAATGATTGTAGTTTGCTTTCTCAAGAATAAGTCATAAGCTTTTGAAAACTTTAAGATCTATAAGGAAATGGTTGAAAATGAAATGGATTCAAAAATCAAATGCTTGAGATCTGATAATGGAGGAGAGTTCACTTCAAAGGAATTTATGGACTACTGCAACAGTCATGGAATAAAAAGGCAATTCTCTGTTGTTAAGACACCTCAACATAATGGATTTGTTGAAACAAAGAACATGATAGTACAGGAAATGGCTCGAACAATGCTAATGGATTCCAAATTGACAAATATATTTTGGACACAGGCAGTGCATACAACAGTTCACATTCAAAATAGAGTAATTCTCAAAAACAACACTGACAAAACTCCCTATGAGCTATGGAAAGGAAAATCGACAAATGTGAAACACTTTAGAGTTTTTGGAAGCAAATGCTACATCAAAAGAAAATATGGAAAAATGGTAAAGTTTGAATCTCGTGTGGAAAAAGGAGTACTTGTTGGTTACTCAAGTACAAAGAAAGAATACAAGTGTTACAATCTAAGATTGAACAAATTTGTGGAAAGCATCAATGTAAAAATTGATGAAACAGGCAAACCAAAATCAATGGAAAAAGAAAATGAATCAATGGAACAGCCTTTTGAAGAAGAAGTAGAAGATGAAAAAGAAGTAGAAGAGGAAGATGAAGAGAATCCGACAGAAATAGAAGAGTAAGTTCAACAAGTGTCTCCAAAGACACCTAGCAGACAAGTACAGAAGAATCATCCTTCAGATCAAATTATCGAAAACAAAGATGCAGGAGTTGAGACTAGAAGAAGAATCCGTTCACCAGAACAAACACACCTAGCAATCTTATCTATAATTGAACAAAACTATTTTGAAGAAGCTAGCAAGGTGAATTTTGGAATAAGGCCATGGATGAAGAATTGGATCAAATAGAGAAAAATGACACTTGGGAATTGGTTCCAAGACCAAGGGATAAGAATGTGATCGACACAAAGTGGGTATACAGGAATAAATTGAATGAAGATGGACAGGTTACAAGGAACAAAGCTAGATTGGTATGTAAAGGATATGCACAGGTTGAAGGAATTGACTTTGAAGAGAAATTTGCCTCGGTTGTCATAATGGAAGCAATCTGATTGCTTTTAGATTATGCATGCTCCAAAAAACTTAAAGTGTATCAGATGGACGTAAAATCATATTTTCTGAATGGGGAACTTGGCGAAGAATTCTACATTGAACAACCAGAAGGATTTCAGTTGTCAGAGAATGCAAACTGTGTGTGAAAATTAAAGAAGGCCTTGTATGGTCTAAAACAGGCTCCTAGAGCATGGTACTCTAGACTAGATAAATATCTACAACAGGAAGGGTTCAGAAAAGGAAGTGCAGACAGCAACCTCTACATCAAGGTAAGTAAAGGTAATATTTTATTAATTGAAGTTTATGTTGATGATATTATTTTTGGTAGTGATAATGACAGGATAAGCCAAAACTTTGCAAAGGATATGCATAATGAATTTTAAATGTCATTACTTGGAGACCTATCCTTCTTTCTGGGACTTCAGATATGTCAAATCAACCAAGGAATTTTTATTTCTCAAACCAAGTATATCATAGAAATGCTGAAGAGGTTCAGAATGGAAGATTGCAAACCAATTATCACTCCCATGCAAACCAGGTGCAAGTTGAGCAAAGATGATGATTCAAAGTCTACAGATTAGAGGAAATACATGTCAATGATTGGAAGCCTACTATATGTGACAACATCCAGACCAGATGTAATGTAGGTAGTTGGAAAGGTGGCATGATTTCAAGAAACACCAAAGGAATCACATGTATTAGTAGTGAAGAGGATTTTTAGATACCTCAAATGAACAGAAGAGTTTGGATTATGGTATCCAAAAGTAAAGGATCTATCACTTATTGCCTACACAGATGCAAATTGGGCAGTTTGTATTGATGATCAATGAAGCACCAGTGGAGAAACGTTCTACTTGGGTGAGTTTTTAGTATCATGGCTAAGCAAGAAACAATCATCAGTATTTCTATATACAACCAAGGCAGAGTATATTGCAGCAGCAGCATGTTGTACACAGGTTCTTTGGATGAAACAAACTCTGACAGATATATAGGTTGAGTATGATGAGCTCATTCCAATATATTGTGATAATACAAGTTCCATTATTATCTCAAATAACCCAGTGATGCACTCCAAGATGAAGCACATTCCAACCAAGTATCACTTTCTATGGGAACAGGTTGCAGAAAAGAACATCAGAGTTGAGTATGTGGGCACAAAAGAACAAGTGGCAGACATCTTTACAAAACCAATTCCATGGGAATCCTTTGAGTATCTTCGCCAGAGACTCGGAGTTATTTCTACTCCAAAATGAATTTTTTTGAATTCTTATCTTATATGTCTTAGATGTACATGAGGAAGCACCATAAAGAGGACAATTCAGTTAGGGGGAGCAGCCCCCGATGGAAAGATACATTTTCCATTGATGACAAAGGGGGAGAGATTTATCATATGCATAGGACAAAGGCATGATTCCAAGGGGATAAATGTTCACAGAGATGCATAGGATGGAGGCATGGTTCTAGGGGGAGCATGAATGATATGAATTCAGTATTACATGAAATGATTTCAGTATTTCATCATAGTGTTTCCATCAATGCCAAAGGGGGAGATTGGTGATTAAGGTTGCTTGTCATTGATGTCAACCCTTGAAGAAATCCCAGTGGCACAAAGGTTTGGGTAATGGACACAAGTTTTTTTATGTAAAGATGACTCATTATTTTCTTGTCATGGTTGATAATAAGTACAAATGGATGAACTCCAAAGTGGTCCCCTTATGGTGAAATCCTTCATGGGAAGACGCTTTGCAGATTGAGTTATCCTATAAGTATGGTTAGAGAAACCACGCTTATTTGTGGAAAAATGAAATGAATTTCAGTGAATTTGTTAGTGAAACTATCCTATATGTATATTTCTTGTTATGCCATTTCCAGTGGTATGTGGAATGTCACATAACTCCTCACGGTTAGAGAGTAATGTCCATGAGAAGTTGGAGAACTCATGTTTGGGTAATGGACCCAACTTTGTTTGATGGATAACGATATGAGTTTTGATATATTTTAAGGTAATACTATTCTACATGGATAGTACATATCATTCCATTTCTGGTGGTATGTGGAACGTCACATAACTCCTCACGGTTTAAGAGTTATGGCCTTACGAAGTTGGAGGACCCTCATATGCCATCTAGAAGCCCCAAAAGGTCAAAGTAGTCAAAGTGGTTTACGAGATTTTAGAAGGTAAATAATAAAGTGAATTGATGGGTGTACTATAATTCAAAGTGGATACAAATAAATTGGTTAAATAATAAATTTAATGGAGAAATTAGAAGTGGGTTAACCCTAAAATAAGGAAAGTGGGCAAAGTGACCTAGAAGATGTTTTTAAGGAAGCTACTTGGAGAGTGTAAATAAGAGGAAAGGCTCTCTCATTTTATATCACACTTGATCATATTGAATATATATAGGTTTATAAGGTAAAAAAAGGATATCTAAGCCAAATTTCTGAGGGAAGGTGAAGAAAAGAAGGTCGGAATTCAAGGAAGGATAAATTCTTTTGATGATGCTTTCTAAGGTATGTTATTTACAGGTCATCTCACCATTTTTTCAATAACTTTATTTATAGAATGATTCAGACTGTGAAATTTATATGCCATTGAGGAATCATATCCAAGTATCCGTGGTAAAAATGTCATCTTGTGGGTCGTTGCATTTTTTGATTTACACTCCGTGGAAAATAGTGTTTGTGGCTAGTCCTGAAACTAGTATAAAACAAGTGTTTCGGGTAACATAGTCATAAATTCTTCATAACATATCCAAATTCAGCAAGACCAAATGTTTTTGATAGAGTACAATATTTATTATGTTGTGTAATATTTTCATATCAATTCAAAAAACATTTTGTGTGGGGCACGCTCTACAAGGTCTCTCTCTAGAATAAGCCATAATTCGTCAAGGTATGTCATTTTTTCTATAACTCCTTTTCTAAGTGGTTCCAAGTAGTGAAACTTGGAGGAATTGTATAAAACACATTGAATAATATTGTGTATCAATTTTAGATCTTTATTCATTATAGGTACAAAGTTATGATTATTTCAAGTTAGGGTTGTTGACTAATCCAAAACTAGTCATGTGAGACTAAAGAAAAGTTTGATGAAAATGATAGTCTCTTGTTGTTAAAGTTAAGGAAGGTTTGTAGGTATGTGATCATATACACGAGGTCTATTACAGAGTTACAAATCATATTTGGATGATGAAATTGATGAGGGCATTTGGTTGAGGTACATGTCGAGTACATGGTTGAGACAAGTAGTTGATGAGCTAGCACATACATGAGGTGTATAGTTGATGATGTTGGTAAGTATTGATGATTCATAGTTGATGAGTAGTTGACACATGATTGGTACATACTTGGTACATGGTTGGATGCACTTGTTTATGGTACAGGTTGATTATAGTTTGTTTGGTATAGGTTGGTGCATGGTTGATGCACTTGTTTATGGTACAGGTTGAGGTACAGGTTGATGCATGGTTCAGGTTTGTTGGTACAGGTTTACGGTGGTATATCTCAAAGTGATAGTGTGACAGTGGTTCCATCATTCTACTTCTACTTCAGGGTGGTTGGACGGGGCAAGGACAGGTGGTTGTAGCCACCTTCTAGTTGTAGCCGGAGAACATAGGGGGTTGTAGCCTCCTTCTGGTTGTAGCCAGAGAATTGGGGAGTTGGAGCTTCCCTCAGGTTGTAACCTGAGAAACTAGGGGGTTGGAGCCTCCTTCCAGTTGCAGCTGGAAAACAAAGGAAGTTGGTGCTTCCAATGAATGTAATTCTTCAAGACATATAAGAAAAATCATTATGTGGTTTTCTCACGCTTTGGGTTTCCACGTAAAACATTGGTGTACTGTGTATGTGTATGATTGTTCATTTGTTCATTGCTCATTATTGGATGATAATTATAGATTGATATAACACTTGGATTATTTGGTTAAAAAGGATTATAAATTCTCTATTACTCATTCACCCCTCCCCTCTCAGTAATCCAACACGTGAATGGTACAGTCGAAGATTTCAATAAGATCTTGCAGACAACGCTGACAAAGATTTGCAGTGTGAACATGGATGATTGGGATTTGAGAGTACCAGCAGTGTTGTGGGCTTATAGAACCACTTGCAAGAAGTTGATAATGTAGACTCCCTTAAATTTGGTTTACGGTTTAGAAGCATTAGTTCCTATCAAATATTTGGTTCCTAGCCTAAGAATTGCAGCATTCACGGATATGGATGACATTGACGTTGTGCAAAACAGGCTTGCACAGTTGGTGGAACTAGAAGAAGACATATTTATTGCAGGATTTCATCAGCAGGTACAAAAAGAAAGAGAAAAGGCTTACCATGACAGACATATAAAAAAGAAAGCATTCAAGCAAGGAGATCTGGTATTGGTATACGACAACAAGTTCATGAAGCATCCAGGGAAGTTCAGGACACATTGGCTTGGGCCATATGAGGTTTCCTATGTTACCGAAGGAGGAGCTGCGCAGTTGAAGACTTTGAACGGAGAATGGCACGAAGGTTTGGTGAATGGGAGTCAGTTGAAATTGTATTATGACAACTAGTTTCCTTGCATCTCTCAGTAAAACCAAGAGAAGAAGGGTCTCGATACAAGGTTTAGTTGAAACTGGGTATCAAAAACAGAAAAGATAGTCTGCACATGACAGGGGGGATAGAGCAAAAATCAAGTTGAAGTGACACAGAAAGGTCCAGTCTTGCAGTGACTTGGGACGAGTCACATATGAGTGTTGGGGGCCTGTTGGCTCTTGGTTACAGATTAAGGAAGAAAGAGAAGAAAAAGGAAGAGAAAATATGAAGTACAAACTGCAGGAAAGACACATTGACTGATATTGGGTCGAAGTGGTCAAAGAAGAAGAAAAGAAGGAGCGAAGTAAGAGAAAGAAATTCATTTAATGAGAAGATCGAGGAAGATGGATTGTGCACAACTCAGCAAGAGGAAAAATCCACCAACAGATTCTTTGGAGAACCTCGCGGGAGAGAAGGAAAGACAGGCTGGCAAATCCTTGAAAACGTGGGTCAAAGTGGACCTAGGGTTTTGGTATTTAGGTTTTTGAAAACTAGGTTTTGGCCTAGGGTTGTCGGAGAGTCATTGTAATGTATAAATAAATATCAAGAGGAGTGAGGAGAGGTTCATTCTGAGTTCGTTCAAGGTTAGAGTTGTGTTGTGATATCGAGTGATTATTATAGAGAGAGAGAGAGAAGTGATGTGTGTGAGAAAAATCTGGTATTGTAAGATCTTCATCTAGGTGCGAAGATCAACCCTGCAGCTGGGTGTGTAGGGAGGGGATATAGAGAAGAGAGAGAGAGATATGCAAGCTCAGTGCATAGATAGAACTGTATGTTGTCACATAATATATCAAGAAACACAGTCATGTGGATGTATCCCTAAGGAGAGGGTGAACCACATAAATATTGTTGTCTCTCTAGATTGATGTTTTGTTCTTTGATTTCTGTTAGTCTATTATTTCATTATAGAGATGGATCTAATATATAACTGTGTGAAGTAGGTTTAAGTTGGTAAAGAATATATAGCTATTGTGTGTTATTGTTTTGGATCCACTTTGCATTCCTTCTAGTTGTAGATGCCTGTGTCCTGCAACCCCCTATCGCTACTTCGGGTGAGACTGCATCTACTTCACAGGTGTTGTCAAAAGGGCCAGTAGTTAGGGCTTGTTGGTGCATTTTTAGAATTGAACCTCGGGTTTTCCCTTGTTCCAATAGCTAGACTTCATGTTGATGAAGTATTATATGTTCCAGGTCTCAAGAAGAATCTACTATCAGTTGCAACCCTTGAGGACAAGGGATATTGGGTGATCTTTAAGGATAGGAAGGCACTACTATGGGCTAAAGGTAGCCACTTAAGTATAGAAGAACCCATTATAACTCACAGTAGAGAATTGTACATCATGTTAGGATAGTCAGTTTAGGCATTGGCTCATGATGTGACTAGCTCCAGTGAGTTGTGGTAAAGAAGACTTGGAAATATTCATTACAAACGTCTTCCATATCTACAAAACATGGTATGTGGCATGCCCTCTATTTATCTTAGTAAAAATTAAATTTGTAAGGGATGCATGCTAGGTAAAAATATAAACAAATCATTTCCTAGTAGTGACAACAGAGCTCAGGGAATCTTAGATCTGGTTCATTCTGATGTATGTGGTCCCATGTCATCTCCCTCACTCAGTGGTTGTTTGTATTATGTCATTTTTATTGATGATTACTCAAGAAAATGTTGGATATATTTCCTTAAAGCTAAAAGTGACACATTTGATAAATTCAAAGAGTATAAAGCCTTTATTGAAAAGAAGGTAGGGAAACACATCAGAATCCTTAGAATGGAAAATGGAGGAGAGTTTGAATCTCTCCAGTTTGAGGAATTCTACAAGTCAGCAGGAATCAAGAGACAGTTGATCGTGCCATATAACCCTCAGCAAAATGGATTTTTTGAGAGGAAAAAAAGGACAATTTGTGAGGCAGCAAAAGCAATGATGTTTGACCAGGATATGCCAAACTCTTTATGTGAAGAAGCTACCTCCATTGTCGTGTATATTTATAACAAGTGTCCACATTCTATCTTGAAGGACAAGACTCCTGAAGAGGTCTTCTCAGGGATCAAACCTAAAGTAGGGCATCTAAGTATATTTGGGTGTCTTGTGTATATTCATGTCCCTAAGGAAAAGAGGACAAAGATGGAACCCTCAGGAAAGAAAGGGGTTTTTGTGGGGTACAGTGAGAACTCTAAGGCTTATATGATTTATGTACCAGGTCATAGGAAAATAGAGGTAAGAAGAGATATGACTTTCCATGAGGAAGCCGCATTTAAGAAATCCATAGAGCTTCAGCAGGAATCAGAAGCAGCTCAACCAGCTTCACTCTCTTCTGAAAATGAAGAGTCATATGATCAAAGGGAGGAACCTCATGAAGGGACAAGTAATGATCCCCTAGAACCTGCTGAATTGTTATAAATAACTCTTGAAGAACCTCCAGCCAAAAGGAATCTAGGGTGGCTTAAATAAATAGTGTAGGAAGCAGAAATGATAGTTGCTCCCAATCGAACTTTCAGGGAAAGGAAGAGGCCTCATAGGTTTGGAGGCTATGTTGCATTGATGAGAAGCATTAGTGATGCTGAACCTTATTCATTTGAAGAAGAATATAAATTACAAGTATGTAAGGATGCCATGCTTGAGGAATACAGGTCTATTACAAAGAATAATGTTTGGGACATTGTGTTGAGGATAAAAGACAAATCAATGGTTTCTTCCAAATGGATCTATAAGATCAAAAATGCAGTTGATGGAAGTGTGGAAAAGTTCAAAGAAAGATTTGTAGCTAGAGGCTTCACTCAAAAATAAGGAATCGACTACGAAGAGTCTTTTGCCCTTGTAGCCAAGTATACCTCCATTCGAACTATTATTGCTTTATCTCCCATTCTTGGTTGGAAGCTACATTAGATGGATGTAAAAACAATAGTCTTGAATGGAAAGATTGAACAGGAGTTCTTTGTGGAACAACTAGATGGTTTTGTACTGCATAACAAAGGCACTCATGTATGCAATCTAAGGAAGGCCTTGTATGGTCTTAAGAAGGCTCCCAGAGTTTGTTATAATAGGATTGATGGCTTTCTTAAAAGCCTAGGATTTCAGATAAGTGACGTTGATGCAAATTTGTACTTGAAGGTAAGAGGTAACCAGCCTGTTATAATAATCTTGTATGTTGATGATATCTTTCTAACAGGATATGAAGGGATAATAGCCTGGTGTAAGAGGGAGCTAACCTCAGAATTTTAGATGAAATACTTAGGCTTGATGCATTACTTACTAGGATTGGAAGTATGGAAAAGACAAGGTGATATATTTCTAGCACAAGGAAAATACACAGTGGATGTACTAAAAAGGTTTGGTATGATGGATTGGAAATCCATGTCTACTCCGATGATTACCAACCAGAGGAAGATGCATGATTCTGATACAGGTTCATATTTGGTGGATCCCACCATGTATAAGTATTTGATTGGATCATTGATGTACATGATCCACATTAGGCCATATATATGATATGCAGTGATTGCAATCAGTCAATTCATGACTGAACTGAGACAGAGACACTAGGTGGAAGCAAAGCACATCTTGAGATATCTCAGATGGAACATTACTTATGGTCTGAGATATACATCTAGTGGTGGTTTATTTCTGCATAGGTATGTAGATGTTGACTGGGAAGAAAGCCCAGTGGATCGGAAGAGTACTTTCAGATACTGCTTCAATTTAAGATCCACTATGATCTCTTGGTCAAGCTAGAAGTAGGGATCCATTGCACAGAGTACATTAGAGGCTGAGTACATTGCAGTAAGTGATTCTAGCAAGGAATCAACATGGCTCAGAAAATTGGTTTATGGGTTGTTTGGCAACAAGATCGAGACGACGGTGGTTCAATGTGATAATCAAAGTTGCATAAAATTGACAGAGAACACGATATTTCACGACAAGTCAAAATATATTGACATGAGGTACCACTACATCCGAGACTTGGTCCAAAGAAAAACTATAAAGTTACAGTACATAGCCACGAGCGAGCAGGTAGTTGATACCCTAACCAAGCCTCTGACCTCAAGACAGTTTGTGCAGCTGAGAGGCAAGCTTGGTGTGGCTAAGAATGACTCCCTCCCTGAGAGGGAGTGTTAAATTTGGCATCATCGACAATCATTCTCGAATGAGACGCCATATGGGCCACCCTAAGGCTATCCATGGAGATTTGGAGAATCAACCAGTCTTGTGAGGTATTGACAAAATCCAGGGGGAACATACAACCTCTGTCAGTCAAAGCAAAAGTCAGGATGAACGAGATGCTATGTGAGTCTAATGCAAAAGTCAGGGGGAAAGTACAACCTCTGTGAGCATAGACAATCTAGTGAAAAAGTCAGGGGGAACGTACAACCTTTGTGAGCATAGACAGACTAGTGCAAAAGTCAAGGGGAACGTACAACCTCTGTGAGCCTAGTCAAGCCTTGTGAGCCATAAGAAAAATTCAAGGCATCTAGCAAAATTTAGGTTGAATATAAAATTCCTATGAGCTAGAAACAAACAATATTCTTAATATTGCAAATGATATAAATGTATTTATCTAGTGTGTTGGCACATGTTACATTATCCACCATGAAGAGAATTTTGAATTGCCTTGTAAAGAGTCGAGTTGTAATTGAAGTCTTAAGTCTAGTTCTATTTTAAAACTAAAGTGTAATGTTGAGTTGTAACTGAAGTCGTAAGTCTAGTTCTATTTTAAAATTAAAGTGTAATGTTGAGTTGTAACTGAAGTATTAAGTCTAGTTCTATTTTAGAACTAAAGTGTAATGTTGAGTTGTAACTGAAGTCTTAATTCTAGTTCTATTTTCGAACTAAAGTGTAATGTTGAGTTGCAACTGAAGTCTTAATTCTAGTTCTATTTTTGAACTAAAGTGTAATGTTGAGTTGTAACGGAAGTATCAAGTCTAGTTCTATTTTCAAACTAAAGTATACCAGTCTCAAGTCTAGTTCTATTTTCGAACTAAAGTATACCAGTCTCAAATCTAGTTCTAAGTTTGAACTAAAGTATGAAGCTGAGTTATCATTAAAGCATGCAAACATGTTACTATTTTGAGTCTCTCCTCTTCTCCTCTTCAACATATATAAGCAGAGGTCGACCCCTCTCTTCAACACAGTTTTGATATGCATGTTAAGGGTGAAGCAAGAGAGGCACATATTAGTGATAAATAGGTATCATACCAAAGCAACATATCAATGTTGTATATCAACAATAGAGGCAGCATATCAAAGGTGTATTTCAGAAAGGTCTTTTAGGTCTTTGTCAGGTCAGATTCATCTTGGAAATCTCTTTAAGAGAAGATCATTCATGGTGGATATTTGTAAGTGATCTTACATTATTAATGCAATAAAGGAATATTGTTTTCTAGGGGTTTTCTCCTTGTACAGGGTTTCCCCAGGGTATATGTGTTTTTGATGTGCATGCTTACTTGTTTACATAGTTATTGCTATTTGATTATGATTTGGTATTTTTGAAGTGTATTAAGATGGAATCAAAGTGTTGAAGAAAATAAAAGAATTAATCTGCATAAGAAATCAAGCTCAAAATTTAACAAATGCTTCTAAGGAAGCTACTTGGAGAGCATAAATAAGAGGCAAGGGTCTATTGTAAAAGAATCTTTTTTGGGCATATATTGAAGATCTATTATGAGTGAGAGAGTCATTATAGGTAATCATGGACGCATAAAAGTTTTCTTAAGTCTGATATCTTGATGGAAAAAGTTTTGAAAGTTCAGAAACCCTAGTTTTTGAATAAGCATGCGGGATGCAATGAGCCAGAGTGCATACATACGTGGGTTGCAGTGAGGTAGGATGCGTACACATGCGAGCTGAAGAAAATCAAAGAGGGTGAAATTGGAGAAAGGCATGGAGACTTGAGTGGGAGTTGATGTCAAGTTCCTAAAGTCTAAAGCAAGTTCCATATCTGCATTCTATGGGCTCAGATATGCCATAGAAGTTATGGTATGGTTACATGATTATTTTGATGGATACTTGTGCTTATGGTATCGTGAATTCTTAAGGAATTATTGGTATGGATTTCATGATATGGTTTATGTTGGTTTATTTATAGAGTGAGAAACACTCTTATGGTTCAATACTGATATGGTTGCTTATACATGATTAAGTAGCATTCATATTGTATGGTTGAGGAGCATGAGTAAGTTGTTGGAGAGCATATATGTGTTGTGATTGGTTATGGTACAACTTGGACAATGAAAGGATGAAGTGGATGTGACTGTAGGCTACAGAGGATCTGAGTTTTTCAATGACAAAAAACTCTAGTTGTTCAGTAGGAATACGCAGGTTGCAGTACAAATAGGTCGCGTACATACACGGGTCATACTATTGGTAGGGTGAGTACATACACATGTTGCACTAATAACATGTTGCGTACCTATTGAAATATTGGTATCTGTTGAGGATTGAATACTCTTCTCAGTTGGTGTTGAGTTGTGTAAGTTGAGTCTTTCATTGCAAAGCTGGTGCTCTTGTGGAGTTGATACTCTATTCAGTTGTTGTTGATAAACCCAAAGGATTGTATTCCATAATAAAAATAAAATTGTACATACATATTTGGTTCTTTGTGTTCCTTGTGGTGATGGCTTATTGATGATCTTTGTTGCTAATATATGTTTATATACAACTGGTTATAAATTGACAATAATAAGTGTTGAGTAAATTGTGATTGCTAAGTAAGGAATTTTGTGGAAGAAAGTGAACAAGAGCCCTACATTGATTCATCCCCCCCCTCCCCCCTCGCCCTCTCAGTGTGATCATTGTGTCCAACATCAACGTCATATCCTATTTATTCACACAAGGAAAACCTATAGCCAATCTGGCTTACATCTACATGACCAAAAACTTCATGATTATTGATTTATCTACAATTAGCAATTATCTTTTACAACATTACAACATGCCTTATTTATAGGATTCATAGTATGAAAAACCTAAATAATGTCACCCAAAAATGGTTACATATCCATGCAAATAATTGGCTACAAATCTCATGAATCTCAAGATTTTTTTACAGTCGACTACCAGTCAAATTACCAATCAACCTCCAGTCAATATTTAGTCAGTTTCCACATGACCTCCTATCGACCTCTTGGCAGTTTTCCTATTCGACTTGATATTGATCACTTTGACTTCAAATTTTCTGTCAACTTATCTTCCATCCAATCCACTTTGACTCTAATTTCACTCCCTATCAATCCACCACGACTAGACTTTCATTGCAAAGAATATAACAACCCAACATTCTCCAATTTGTTTTCTTCCTTTATAAACCGAGAGTTTCCTAAAATTTGTTCACAGAACCAGGGCATAAATTCCCATGGTATCTCTGCACTAATAGAACTTCATAGCACTCACAGACTTGGTCTAAGAGTCTGCTATGTTTTCCAATGTGTCTACTTTCTCCAGAAACACATTGTTACTTTCCAGTCTCTCACTAAATGATATTTTACGTCAATATGATTAGTATTGGAATGAAAAGTTAGGTTCTTTGCCAAAAATATTGTTCTTCGATTGTCACAATTTATCTTCATAGCTCTCTGCTCAAACCTGATCCTTGAACTCAACCATTGCAGCCATACTACTTCTTCTCTTCCATGAGTGGTTGTCATGTATTCATCTTATGTTGTTAACAAGGATACAATCACCAGTCGCTTACTCATCCAATTGATTCTCCACTGAACATATTGAACTCATATCCACTGGTCGACCTTCGTCGATCTATATCTCCAGCCTAGTCAACATCGACAAATACATGAACATATACTTCACTGTCATTTCCAGGTTTCACATGGTAGCATATAGAATAATATTTTGTGCCATAAAAATACCCAAATAATCTCTAGACAGTTGTCCAGTGCTCCTTTCCAAGTGTCGACATGTATCTCCTCAACACTCCCGCTACATGGGAAATGTTTCGTCGAGTGCATACCATCGCATAAATTATACTACCAACAACACTTGCATAGGGAACATGTTCCATTTTATTCTGATGTCTTTGGACACTGTTCAGTATTTAACCTTGCTCCCAAAAGAATTGGAACCTTTACAGGTTTGCATTGCTGCAAGTTGAAACATTTCAAAACTGTTTCAATATATTTCCTCTAATTCAACCAGATCTTTCTAACTACTCAATCTCTCTTGATCTCCATTCCTAGAATCAATTTTGTTTCACCAAGATCCTTCATTTTGAACATGGAGGATAGATGCTTCTACACCTCCTTTATTGTGTCCATGTTGTTTCCAATCAACAACATGGAATCGACATACAATACTACATATATGAAACACCCACCTTCTTCTTTGAAATATATGCAGTGATCAACTTTGCTTCTCACAAATCCCAAACTAAGGATGTATGTGTCGAACTTTTGATACCAGATCATCGGTGATTGCTTTATACCATAAATGGATATTTTCAACTTGCAAACTAGCTCTTTCTTTCCCTTTACTACAAAGCTTTCAAGTTGTTTCATGTATATTTATTCTTCTAGGTCCCCATGTAGGAACTTTTTCTTTACATCCATTTTCTCTATCTCGAGATCAAATGTTGTAGCCAAATACATTAGTGCTCTACTGGAATTTAACTTTACAATAGGGTAAAATATCTCACCGAATTAGACTCCTTCGACTTGGGAAAATCCTTTTGCTACCAGTCAAGATTTGAATTTCTTGAATTGACTTACTATGTTCATCTTCTTCTTGAACACCCACTTGCTACCGATGATATTTCTTCCATTAGGTAATTATACTAAATCCTATGTCTCATTATTTTGTAAGGATTCTATGTCTTTGATCATGGTGCCCTTCCAGAGTTTACCCTTTGTTGTGTCAACTACCTCCCTGAACGACTTGGGATCCTTGTCAGTGTTAATTAACACAAATGTAGAACGAAAGTTAGGCAGACTATACCTTGTGACTATTTTTCTTACTCATTCAGAACTCCTTATTATCGGGTTTGGTTGTTCCACCTCTTCATTTGATTTGGTCGACTCATATGAATCATATTCTTTTTCATTCCTTAGTTCAAACCTCACCTTCTCTGGATTATTCTCTATTTGAACCACTTCAGAATCAGACTTCCTTCTAATTTATCTTAAGGCAACATTTGGACTATACATTGTTTTCCTTGATGTAGGATCCTATAGCTTATATCCTTTCATTCCTTCTTTGTATCCAATGAAAATACACTTGATTTCCTTTCTGTCCATCTTTCTCCTCTTTTATTTGGGAACATGAAAAAATGCATCATAGCCAAATACTTTAAGATGTGAAAGTGAAAACATTTTACCAGAAAATACCTCATGGGGAGTCAAGTAGACTAGCACCGATGATAGAGACATATTCACCAGATATTTTGCAGTTTTGATTGTCTTTGCCCATAATTCTTTTGTGAGCCCAACACCATTGAGCATGCTCATTTCCTTGTCCATAAATGTTTTGTTCATTCTCTCGGAAACTCCATTTTTCTGTCGGGCATATGGTGTGGTATTTTGGTGTTCTATTCCACACTGCTTGTATAACTGATCAAAATACTTTCCACATAATTCACCAATGTTTTCAGTTCTCGACACCTTAATATTCTTGTCTATCTGGTTTTCCACAAGAAACTTAAACTACTTGAATTTATCAAAAACCTCTGATTTCTTCCTCAGGAAATGCATCCATGTATTCCTAGAAAAAACATCTATGAATGAGACATAATACAAAGATCCACCAAGTGAAGGCACTAAAACAGGTCCAAACACATCACTATGAACCAATTCTATAGTCCCCTTTTCCCTTGTCTCTCCAGATGGGAACCTCACCCAACTCTGTTTTCCATATATTCAATGTTCAAAAAAGTCGACTTCTAAATTACATTCAAGAAAATATTCAACCATACCTTTATTGCAGATAGCTTGAATTCCTTTCTCTCTGATGTGTCCCATCCTCTCATGCCATATCATGGTTGGGTTGACTTGACAAAGACTTGTCTATTCGGTTTGAATCGACCCAGCCTGAGTTGAGTTGAGTTGAGTTGAATTCGAGTCATCTTCAGGAACAGTAATGTTGTTGCGTCCAGTCAAGTCGACGTTCCCTAATCACTTGTATAGGGTTCCAATCCAAAATCCTTTCAAAGGATATCACACCTCTAACCAGTTTTCATGTATCCTTCTAAAATATAATGTGCACTCTTGTATCACTCATCTTAATAAAATATATTAGGTTTCTTTCCAAACCTGGAATATGTCGCACACCTAGAAGGGTTCTACTCCTCCCATCATATAGTATCAGTCGGGATCTTCCTCGTCCTACAATTTTGGTTGTTGAGTCATCCCCTAAGAACACATATCCTACTTCATATCGTTCATATTCATATAAAAATTCTTTATAAGGTGTCATATGATAGGATTCTATGGATTTGATCAACCAAAGATATTGATCTTCCTGTGTATTGGTTGACGCCAGATATGCATCACCTCCCTTATATGGAGTAGTCTTTCTCTCAATTGACTGCTTCTCATCAGATCTTATAATGAATTCCATTACCTTCGACTCGTAGTCCCTTTTATAATGGCCTTATTTACTTCATTTCCATCATATTCTCATCGAGTGAATAGAGGATTTAGATCTACCCTTTGACTTAGAATTTCTACCAGAGAGCTTTCCTTTATATCTTTCAACCAATTGACCTCTCACCAATAAATCAACTTTGGTCAATCCTTCCATGTTCTTCCTTCTGATTTATTTTGACAATAGAGATGAAACCACATCTTCTAGAGATAATGTGGTTGAATTACTCCTTATATCCATGACTGAGTTATCCCAGGATTCTAACAGAGAACATAATATAATGATACATTTCTCCTCCTTAGTGATTTTGATATCCAAAGAAGATAACTGGCTTATTATGAAATTAAATGCATTTAAATTCTTATTTACCGAAATTCCCTCACTCATCCTCATAAGATATATTTTCTTTCTAAGGAACAACTTATTTACCAAGGATTTTGACTAGTACAAGCTTCCCAACTTTCCCCACAATTTATTGGTTGAGTCTTTACCTGAGACATTCAACAACACTGAATGTGCAAGACACAATCAAATCATACTCCTTGCCCTTCTTATGAGTTTCTCCCAGTCTTCCCTCAACATACATGTTGGAATGGTACCTAGACAGACTATTACCAATTGTTCTCAATCTACAAGGACACCTTCAATTTTAAACTTCCAAAGATCAAATTTTTGGCCATTAAATTTTTCGGTCTCTATTCTTGAGGTACTTTCCGTTCTTTATTCACACATTTAAATATATTTAACTTCTGACTCTTATTGGAACTAGGGTTTAGCTCAGATCCATGTTGTTAAACCAATATTTGATACCACATATTAGGAAAATATGATTTCCACGCTAAACCTAATAGAAGAGAGGAAGAAATATTTAAGCAATAAAAGGAACTGACAAAGAAAACACAAAATACACAGATACTTTATCCTGGAAACCCAAATGGGAAAACCAACATTATTTGAGTGTCCTTCTCTCTTGTTTTCATATTCATTTAGAATAAAGTTTACATGCCTAACCTTGTTCGACACCTAACACATAATCGACATCATACCCTCTTTCTTCATGCAAGGACAACCATGTATCCAATTTGGATTACATCTACATGACCAACAACCTCATGATTATCGATTTATCTACAATTAGTGATTAGCTTTTACAACATTACAACATGCCTTATTTATAGGCTTCATGGTAGGAAAATCCCTAAATAATGGTGCCCAAAAATAGTTACATATCCACACATATCACTGGCTACAAATCTCGTGAATCTCGGGATTATGTTATAGTCGAGTACCAGTCGAATTACTGGTCGACCTCCCATCAGTCTTCATTTGGTTTCCGCATGACCTCCTTTCAACCTCTTGTCGGTTGACCTTCTTGACTTGTTTTCGATCACTTCGACTTTGACTTTCCTATCATCTTATTTTCAATCGATCCACCTCAACTTGACTTTCACTCCCTATTGGTCCTATTTGACTAGACTTTCACTGCAAAGAATATACCAACCCAACACTCATGTGCAAGCCCATCCACCATGATAGAGAAATAAACTCGATGAGACCCAACTCCCCCTTGCACATGTCTGAGGTAGAAGGTATGGGAGGCATCAAATCCTTAGTTTTGGTTATTGTTGTATTTTCCTTATCATTTCCTTAAACGCAATTAAGTGAATGGAACCCTCCACTCACTTGAAAACCTTGGAAAATATTTTGCAAGTCCAACAATAATATAATGTATATTCTTTTGGATCAACTGTCATACAAGACCTTGGTTTAGAACAATAAGTTTAAAATTTACAAAAAAAGTGTCACACAACTCTTAATAAAAAACTTTGAAGAGATATTTTGTTTCCAATTTTGATAAAACCACTTTCTTAATGAATTACATTTAGAAGGCATTGCTAATACCTCATATCTACACTAATTTGGATATCAAGAGCATGGACCAAACACCTTTAAGAATTATTTTTTATTTTCCAACTCCTGGAATCAAAATTGACATATTTGTCAGAGGTGATCATTTCTAATTTATGCTTAATCCAATAAGAGAAGAATTCCATATGCATCCAAGATGAGAAGAAGGATCCCATACACAAACAACCCCATTGTAATCATTTACTTTGTTTGCATTGTCTACTGTTCCCAAGAAACAGTTCATCCCACTATAATAATCCCTACCTTTGTCAAAATTTATTGGAACCCTGGCAAATATCTCAACAACTTTGAATAAATGCATGAGGCTTTTGACGAAAGTGGAGTAGACATCCCTCAAAAGAATTGCATTTAGTGGTTATTCTACCATTTTCCTATCCTTTCCCTAATTGTAGTTAAGGGAATGAAACACTCTACTTACTTGATATCCTTGTAACATATTTCATAGGTCGATAAAGATAGTGTAGAATATTTTGGACAAAATGACATGCAAACCCTTGGCCTAGAATAATAAGTTAAAACTTTACATAAATATGTCACATAATTCTTAGTCAAAAACTTTGAAGAGATATTTTTTCGCCAATATTGATAAAACCACCTTCCTAGTGAATTCCCCTTAGAAGGCATTTCCAATACATCCTATCTACTCTAATTTGTATAGCAAGAGAATGGACCAAGGACCTCTAAGAATTATTGTTTAATTACCAACACCTAGAATCACAATTAACATATTTTCTATAGGTGATCACTACTAATGCATGCTTAATCCAAGAATAGAAGGATCCCATAAGGATTCAGGTTGAGAAGAAGGATCCCATACACTAATGACCTCTATATATCCATTTCCTTGATCTACATTGCCTCCTATTCCAAATCATGTGTAATTTGTTCGTACATAGAAATTGCACCAACCATTGATGGGCACTCCTACATAATATATTTCACATTAGTTCAATATGGCACCACATCCACAACTATTAGGTCAACATCTATGACTCAGGTATAACAATGTTACTTCATGAAATTTACAATTATTATATGTTATTTATCACAAAATTAAATCCAACATGAAAACAACATATAAAATTGGAATTAGAATCAAAACCAAGACTAGGACCTAAAGGTGAGAAGAGAAATGTAATGTTTTCATTTTGGGATGTGAGGTCACAACTTGCAAAATTGTCCCTTGAGTGATGCATATCAAGTGATATGTGGACCTTCTATGGATCTAATAGACCTTTTAACTTTTATTTTGATGGAATAAATCATGGGAAACCCTTCAAGTACTTCCCCCATTTCATGAATGGTAAATGGGGTAAACCATCGACCATGATTACATGGATTCACCCCAGGGGAATCAAGGGAGTCGAACATATGACCAACAATAGTTATGAAACCTCATGTCTATATCTAGACCAATTGAGCTAGCTCTTAGGGCTCTAATGGAACTTTCAATTTTGATTCCACAATTCATAATAAAAATGTAGCCCCAAAAGATCAATTGGTTAAACCATCCATTAGCTAAATCAATTGAACCATCCACCCAAGCATATTGACAAGGAAAACTTAGGTCACAGGTTCAAATACAATTGAGTACCTCAATATTACTAGCGACCATTGTGGTTGGTTCTTGGGTCACCCTCCGTCTAGATATTTCAAAGAAGAGGGGGATCCCCAACGTTTTCCTTGGAAAAACATTCATAATAAGAATGTGAATCACATCCAAATACCAAGTAAAAGGATAACCCCACACGATGAAAATAAATAATGAAATGTAGGTTGTGGTATTTTTCACTATATTTAAGTATCCTTTATGAAGAATCATGAGTTGGGTTCATCTTTTACAAAAATATGGTATGATTCTATGTTTTTTTATTAATAAAACTAGTAAAAAAATTGTTCAAAAAAAATGTGTTCGAGCGACAGAGAGAGTCATTACATGATTTAAAATAAGCATGTAAATTTCAAAATCAGGCTGGAATTTTTCCCTATCTGAAATAGTCCAAACTACTAGATCTCAAATTGGCTTACAACAACTAAAGAGCCTATTGTACCATCTATAGAATATACCAAGTATAAAAATACAAAAATATAGCATATTTTTTAAGCTTTTTCTAATGGAGTTCCATCTTGAGCTTCCTCTGTGGAGTTTGATGGCGAATTAAGATCTAGAATCTTCCTGGGAGGAGTTGAAGATGAAGCCTCATCTGAAATTTCCTGACTGGAAGTTGGTGGGGCTGAAGAGGTAGGTCTAGAGCGAAGTTTCGTGACCTCTATGCGAATGGAATCCACTTCATCTCGTACCTGTTGAATTCCTTTCCTTTGCGAAATTAGCAGGTCCATTGTAGATTTCCACTGAACTAAAGAATTTTTCACGTTGATTTGAAGTGAAATAACTAGATTAACTAGATCTTCATGTTCTTCATCATGGAGCTCTCGACGCCATCATGCTATGACCAACCTCCTATTATCCACATTTCCTACTCAATTTCCTACCCAAACTGCTTTTGAAAAAGGCTTTGTCCACAAACGATCAATGGGAAATGAAACCTGGAACACTGGAGTTAAATCAACATCCAGTTCTCCACCACCCCAATTCATAATACTCTTCTTATGTCTAATATCCTCCATTATAACTTGACATCAGACGATGGGTCGCCACCCTAGGAGATGACTAAACTGCAACTTACCCTCACGCCCACAAAAGAGATCTCCGAGCATTTGAAAAGACTCTATCCAAAAGATATCATTATTATAGGTAGTGGATGAGGAACGCCAAGGGAATAGTGATTCCATAGGAGTAAAAAGGCATACCATATCCATTAACTCAATCGTAGAATACACCTGCGATACTGGTCGTGAGAGAGTAGCCATTGAAGATAACTTTTTTGAGGGTGCGCCAGGGTCCGGAAATGCATTAGAAGGATGATACAACCACCTATCCTCCTCACCAACCCAAACATGATACAATATTTGATACCACCCATCACTCCAAACCTTATCCAAATGCACCTTGTGGTTCGAAGATTCTTCACTCACTCCTTAGATGGTGGATCTGTCCTATGGGACAATTGATCTGGATTATTTTCGGCATGAAATGAAAGTGGAGATATAATAAAGAAATGCACAGAGATATCACAGATATTCAATAATATAACATAAATGCATCATAGATGCAACCATAAACACATATATACAGTAATACACGATTTCTATTAATGAAATAAATGTACAGACACTGTAAAAATATAGAGTGAAAGACTCACTAGAATGGTGGCAGCTTTGTTGGACACACCTACCACACTTAGAGGAGGGGGTGAATGAGTGTGGGGATCTTTTTCCAAAAATTTCTCTCTTACACAAAAACTCCTTAGTTAACATTCAACATTTTCTCATTACTCATTGTTGTCATTTATAATCAGTTAGATGTGAATACATATCAGCAACATATATCAGCAACATATCGTCAACAAATCATCTCCACAAGGAACACAAAGAACACAAGATGTATGTATAATTTTTCTTTTTATTATGGACTTCAATCCAGGGGTTTTTCAGCAACAACTGAATAGAGTACAACTATACAAGAGCACCATATCTATATGCAAGACTCAGCTTACATTTTCAGCACCAACTGAGATGAAGCAACAATCCTCAACAGATATCAATCTGTCAACATAAACAAGTGCATCAACCATGCACCAACCTGTGCCAAACAACATGTAATCAACTTGTACCATAAACAAGTGCATCCAACCATGTACCAACTATATACCAATAATGTGTCAACTAATAATCAACAATGACTCATCAATATGTACCAACATCATCAATTATACACCTCATGTATGTGCCAACTCATCAACTGCTTGTCTCAACCATGACTAGTTTTGGATTAGCCAACAACCCCAACTTGAAATAATCATAACTTTGTAC
>ML781250.1:20174-38306 GCA_009831015.1 Picea engelmannii | reverse complement strand
AGAAAATCTCAAAGCCACTCTAACCAAGCCAAAGCTAACAAGCTCAAGAACCAACAAAGCTAACCCAAGCTAACTTTCTCCATGAGAACTCCTCTCCTTTTATAAGTTGAAGAGGATAAGGTGAGGAGGTTAGGATGATCCCATTAAATCATGAAAGTGAGTAAGATCCAAACCATTCGGATGCCACCTCACCATAGAAGTTTCTCCTTCTAGAAGTTTCGAGAAAACGCTCATTTTTCCCACATGCAGGCATTCTCGCACCCTAGCTATAGAGAAACCTGTGAACACCTCGCACCCTAGCTATAGTGCAACCTGCGAGAATGGGTCATTCTCGCACCCTGCCTATATAGCAACCTGCGAACTTCCCTTTTTATAAGGTTTTTACATAGGAAAATGAAACTTCTTTTCTCAGGAAAAGTTCTTCTCCCTTCTCTCTTTAGGAACTCAGGACACTGACCCCTCTGAAGGAAACAGATAGGTTTACATCATTAACGATCATAGGGATGATGAAAATCATGTGTAACAACAGGGGTTGTAAATCTCGAAATCCCTGCAATGGTTTCTTTCCCATGATATTGTCTTCCCATAAGAAGATTTTTTTCCATTTCCAAGGATCTAAGAGGCCATGCTTTGAAAAAGGGGGAGGGATGATTTTATTAATTTCCAAATTGTGGACTCTAAGTTCTATGTGGGGGGGGGGAATCCAATCCTTTGAGCTGAAATCCTCCCAAGTATTTATGAACTAGCACCTTTTTCCACCAAGATTTTCGACCTTTAACTAACCACCAAAGAATTGTATCCCCAAAGGCAATATTTGACAGGGATGGATCCAGAATTCCCAAGCCTCTATGGCTTTTTGGTGCTCTTATTGTATTGCAATTTACTATATGCATTATTTTTTTATTTTTCTTCCCCCTTGCCATAGGAATTTTTCGAGTTCTTGGGAAATAGCCAAATTCACACTTGTTGGAGCCAAAAGGGAGGAAAATTGGAAAATGGGGAAAGCTAAAAGAACCGCCTTGATCAATACCATCCTGCCAGCAAGGTTAATCCACTGAGAACCCCAGAGGGAAAACTTGGATTTAATTTTTTCAGGGAGGGGGAACTAGGATATTCTTGGAAAGATTTTAAGGAAAATAGGGATCCCAAATACTTAAAGGAAGTCTAGTTATCCTCAAGGGGAAATTGGAGGATACTGGAAATATTATGAGCAACTCTTGTACTAGTATTCCATATATAGATATGACTTTTCTATTGATTTATATTTCCCCCTGAAGATTTCATGAACTCTTCCAGTATTGATTTGATCCTTTTGGTAATTATGGTGGATTCCCTTCCCCCCTTACAGCAGGGTATCATCCACAAATTGTGAGTGACTTATTATTTTTTCTCGATTCATTATTCTAATGCTTGGAATATTTTTACTCCTTCAGGATGCCTCCAATGATCTACTCAAGGATTCTTCAATAAATATGTAAAGCAGAGAGGACAGTAGGAAACCTTTTCTCAATCCTCTTGATATTTTGAAAAAGTATGTTGGTCTCCCATTGATCATTGGTGCAATCCAAGGAGAGTTGATACAGGAGGAGATCCAAGCTAGGGGGTCATCCCCAAACCCAAATTTGGTAAGGAATGCAAACATAAAACTATGTTGTACCATGTCAAAGGAATTTTCCATATCCAGTTTAATTATCATCCCTCGTTCCTTCCTTTCATTTCTTGAATGAATGGCCTCTTGAACTATTATAATATTATCAATCATTTGTCTTTTTTCCACAAAACCACCTCAATTAGGAGAAATAAGGGTAGGAAGAAAAATATTTAGACGATTTTCTATGATACTGGAGATGATTTTATAAGAGACATTGCAGAGAGAAATAGGTCAAAAGAGAATAAAGGAGGAGGGGTTAGTCTCTTTGGGGATAAGGGAAAGGAAGGAGGAATTTGTGTTACCCCCCATTCTGGACAAGTTTTTCACATATTGGATCATTCTCACTAGGTCTACTTTATGATGTGACAACAAAGAAGATATAAATGTGTTGAGAAGCCATCTAGTCCAGGGGATTTGTCCAATTTCATTTGTCGAAGCACCTCAAATACTTCTTGTTATGTCATCCTTCTATACAGTTCAGTGTTATCTTCATCATCAATAAGCCTGTGAATATGGCTTAAAAGTTTTTCTTGAGCCACCAAATCCCAATGTTCATCCTCCTTGTATAATGTTTCAAAGTATTCTCTAGTAGCTTATCAAAGTTGGTTTTTGCCTAAGATGTGTGAGTCACCCTCCCCCCTGATATCTGAAATCAAGTTTCTAAATAACCAAGATTTGGCTTGTTAATGGAAGAATTTTTTGTTTCTATCCCCTTCTTTGAGCCATATACTCTAAGATCTAAGTCTCCAATCTTCTTCTTCTGCCTTCATAATTTTTTGGTTTTTTTTTAACGTGTCTTGTTCTTCCAACATTAGAGAAGGGGAGATGGGTTTAGATTCCAAGGAAAGCCTAATTTCCTCCATTTTTTCATTCAAGACTTGTATTTCCTTCCTCTCTTGGGATGATTTTATTTTGACCCAATCCCTTAAGGCCTTCTTCATGGATTTTAGCTTCTATTCCCAAATAAATAATGGTGATCCCTTAATCCAATCTTTCCAAGTGTTTTCAATAAATTCAAAGAATCTAGGGTCTTTTGCCTAGCAGGGGTTAAAATAGAAAGGGATCATACCAAGGGGGGATGGAGGGGTCAGATCTAGAGTAATAGGTTGGTGTTTATATCTAGACCATGGGAGGATTCTGGAGGAAAGGATTAGAGAGTATTCTAGAATACTATTGTTGATAAGGAACCTATCTAATCTAGTTGCAATGTGGGCTAGACCATGCCTTTTATTTGACCAGGTAAAGAGACCAGTAGTCGGTCAGATATCCATGAGATAAAAGGTAGAGAGGAGGTCTTCCATGCTTTCCCTGGAGGCTTCTATGACTATGGAACCTCCTTTTTTTTCAAAATTATGCAGTGTGGTATTGAAATCCCCAACAAAGATAAGAAAAGCAAGTCTGGTCCGGTTTAGAAAAGTAAAAATGGAGAGCCAACAAATTTATTTATCTTTATTTATGGAGGGCATATAGATATTTAGTAAGGATAGGATCTTACCAGAAGGGAGACGAGGGAGAGAGACCATCAACCAATTTGATTCACTTTACCAATATTCTTGTTGGAATATGTTGGGGTTCCATAGTGTACAGATCCCACCATAGGTCCCCTTTGAGCTAACAACCTTGCCTTGACTTGATTTCCAAAAATAAGTATTAGCTTGAAGGACATCAAAATCCTTCAATTTTGTTTCCTGAAGGAAGAGGACATGAGGATTTTCTTATCTGAGTGGATCCTTGACCATTTTTTTTTCTTTCACTTCCTAGTCCTCTGAAATTCTAAGAAATGACCTTAATCATTTGGAATATTGTTTAGGGTTCCCCCCTGTAGAGGGAGCCGAACTTCCTTGATTTATAGTAGGTCTCATTTCCTTCCTTATGTGGATATCAAGTGTACTTTGTTTTCCCATATCTATTTTCCTTCATGCCATTGCTTCTCAACGCAGATTGTTCGATTTTCATCATAGATTTTTGGAGGGTTGGGTGCTAACATTCCCATGGTTTGTTTCTTCTTCCAAGATTTTCTCTATTTCACCCTACTTACTACTGCCAGTAGAGGAGGTGGCGGGAGCTTCCTGGGATTTTGGATTAGAGGGAGCTCCCTCTTGAGGAGGAGATTTTTTAGACTGATGTGTTCCCTTGGGGTTCTGCTTCTTACTTTTGGGTTGTTTCCATTGATCTTGGGATTCATCCATAGGGGCATCAGGGGGGGTTTTAGACATCTTTTGGAAAAATGGCCATATTTTTGACAGATCTTTCACTTGAAAGGAAGTTGTTCGTAGTCTACTTCCTGTAAATAGGTCAAGTTATCCAATTTAAGATTGATGGCCTCTGGGAGGCCTTGAATACCCTCCTTTGGCTCCACCTTGTCAATATACTTACCGAGAGAGATTCTAATGGCCCGGAGGTTTTCCTCATTCCAGCAGTGAAGTGACAAGAAAGGGAGATGAACCTAAACCGACACTACTCAAGGAATGTCATTTTTTGGGTTAAAGTCTAGAGTCCATATATTTAGATAGATCCCTCGAGACCACATAAAGTAGGGGCCACTCCTGAAAATAAGGTCTCGATCTTACTTCTCCTCAAAGAGGAATACGAAGAAACTCTGGCCACAAAAGGAATGAGACATCCTACCTTTCAAATACAACTTCTAGTTCTTGTCAATCCAAACTGCAATAGATTTCGGCGAGGGCCAAATACCAGTGAATTGGCTAACCAAGCCATGCTCCACAAACTTCAAGGAAAGATATTTCAAACCTGCTTGAATCAAGACCTCTGTGATTTCTTCCAACTTCTCCACAAAGTTCTATTGTGCCTGCTTCGGGTGCTTGGGAAGGCCAACCACAAGAGAGGCGAAAGATGCAATGTCTTTGGAGGGCGGAGGGGGAGGTGGGGGGGCTGAGGATTCCCCACTAGGGGAAGAAACAAAGTCCTCAATGAAAGGGGATAGGGTTATCAATGATGGTATTTTGAGTATAGCATTGAAATTGTCTATTTGTTGATTAATATTTGTTGTAGTCCTTGCATTCTTTTTTGGTTGAAAATTATGTTTTATGTTGGGCTCATCTTCTCATTCACTATCTCCCTTTTTTCTTCCCTTCTAGAGTGTGACTGCTTGAAAGCTTCTACAATAAGGTCTTTTTTTATAGAAGTATAATATTAAACCCCACCTTCCTTCATTTACATTGGAACAAATGATTTGATTTGCAGCTTTGATCAGGTTATTATTTTATTTAATCGATTATGGATTGAATATGGTATGATTCTATGTTATCTTTCATAAGTTTACTGTTTAACTATGAAATTGGCCTCTTCCAAACTTGACACTTGGTGTGTGTTTAGCCACTAAAAATACGGGAAACAAGTGTTATTATTAGTATTACTCAATGGAGACGAATCCAAAAAGGTAAACAACTCATCCCTTAAATACATTGTTTTTTTTCCCACTTGAAGCTTACTTGTAGGAGAGCGGCACGAATCCTTACATGCAAATGAGAGTCCCAAATCATGAATTCAACGTTGTTGGGGTTATAACATGCATATATGATAGTTTGAAATCATGAATTCAATGTTGTTGGGGTTATAACATGCATATATGATAGTCCCAAATCATGAATCATAAATGCTCTTATAAGTTAAAAGATAATTGGATAATTAGTTGATGATTTGGCCTTTTTTCAATTTTGCTTAGTTGAAGTTTTGTGATTTATTTTTTTCTAAAATAGTTCATAGATTCTTGGAAATTGGTGATTTTGATTGTTAGAATTGAATCAACAACATTAGAAGCCCCTACAACACTCAGATTATGCAATTTCAACAATTAAAATTTACAATTCCATCTAAATAATGGGTCTCAAACTTGTATGTACAATGCCTCCCTAGATCTATTACTTGGAATTTTTCTCTCCTTGACTATACACTCCCATGGGCTGTTGAATGGATGAAAACTAGTTAGAATATATATTCTCTTCTTTACATGGAAAAGTGGAATGAGTAAGTTCTAAAAATTGATCATTTCATTCATTTCACTCAATATGATAAAACTTTGATATGTGTAAAGTTGTACTTATTGATTAAGGTTGGTTGTAATTGATGTCAACCCTTGAAGAAATCCCTGTGGCACAAGGTTTGGGTAATGGACACAAGATTTTTTGATGTAAAGATGACTCATTATTGTCTTGTCATGGTTGATAAGAAGTAAAAATGGATGAACTCCAAAGTGGTCCCTTATGGTGAAATCCCTCACGGGAAGACGCTTTGCGAAGTGAGAGAACCCATGCTCATTTGAGGAATAATGAGATGAAGGACAGTGAATTTGTGAGTGAAACTATCCTAGATGGATAGTGCTTGTCGTGTTGTTTTTGGTGGTATGTGGAACGTCACATAACTCCTCACGGTTAAAGAGTTATGACCATATGAAGTTGGAGAACCCTCATGAGTCTTATAGAATCCCCCAAGAGTCAAAGTGTTTTGCAAAAAGAAATTATTTTAAATGAAGAAGCCCCAAAATAAGGAAAGTGTAAGGCTACATGAAGATATAAATAAGAGACAAATCTCACTCATAAAAACACACTTGTACATATTGTATATCTATTTTCTTGTGTAAGGTTTCTTGTAAATACTTGTGGATACATTTGAAGTGGCGAACGTTTGAGGTAGCACGAAGGGTTGATGGAAAAATTCTTAGATTCACAGAAAACCCTATTTTTTGAGGCATATGTGGGTTTTCTTTGTATAGGGTGAGTACACGTACACGGGTTGGTTGTGTATAGGGTGCATACGTACGTAGGTTGGTTGTGTATAGGGTGCGTACACGTACACGGGTTGTCTGTGTATAGGGTGAGTACGTATGTGGGCTGATTGTGTATAGGGTGAGTACATGTTGATAAAACCATGAAACTTGAGAAGATGAAGGTGCATAGGTTCTATATTCTAAGATCAAGATCCCTGGAAGGTCTAGAGTGCTTAGCTACATCACATCCATCCATTGGTTCAAAAGGTATGTCTTATTTCTATGAATAGTTGGATTTCTATGTATGCATGAGGAATGTCAATGGAGATTTGAGGATTCTCCCTAGATATACTAGTGGCTACATGGAATATTATGTATAAGTCACATCTATAGATATACAGTGTTGGTATATGTATCATTGATACTTCTTGTTGAGGCACATCTTGTATTTCTTTGCATATGGCTAAGCCTTTTTATGGTACATGGCTAAGATCTTGTATTTATTGATGTACTGAGAAGTTGAATATCAGAAAGGGGTTGATGATTAAGATCATGTGAGGGATATTATACTTGTTTATGATTACACATACCTATATGGCACATGACTAGAGAGAGATATAATTGCCTTGAGTAGAGGTTATGTATGAGGATGCATGAACATGGTACAATTACAGTCTGGATACAGTGACAGGTTATAGATCTATGTGAAAGAAGTTATAGAGGGTCAGAAGTTTTCAAGTGAAAGGAAACCCTGGTTTCAGAAGGCATACACGGGCTACATAACATATAGGGTGCGTACATACGCGGGCTGCATCACTATAGGTCGCGTGTCTATTGTATTTTTGTAGATACATGTTAAGTTCAGGTATAGATTGACTACAAGACAGTTGTACAAATTGGATACAGGTCAGTGGTACAGGTTGATACAGTTGTAAAGCAATATATTTCACTGTGATAGGTTGACAGTGATTCCATCATTCTACTTCTACTTCAGGGTGGCAGGACGGGGCAAGGACAGGTGGTTGTAGCCGGAGAACATAGGGGGTTGTACTCTCCTTATGATTGTAGCCAGAGAATTGGGGAGTTGGAGCTTCCCTCATGTTGTAGCCTGAGAAACTAGGGGGTTGGAGCCTCCTTTTAGTTGCAACTGGAAAATAAAGGAAGTTGGTGCTTCCAATGAATGTAATTCTTCAAGACATATAAGAAAAAGCAGTATGTGGTTTTCTCCCGATTTGGGTTTCCACATAAAACAATGGTGTATTGTGTATGTGTGTGATTGTTCATTTCTTATTGCTCATTATTGGATAATAATACTACATTGATATAACACTTGGATCAATTTGGATAAAAATAATTATAATTGCACTATTATTGATTCACCCCCCCCCCCCTCTCAGTAATCCAACAATTGGTATCAAAGTCGGTTCCTTCAGAAATTAGTTTGACCACTAAAAGGTAGATCATGGAGAGTACCAACTTATACAAAAATGGAATACCGCAGTTTGATGGACATAAGTATTCATTTTGGAGCATAAGGATGAGGACATATATACAAGCATAGGGATTTCAAGTTTGGCAATCAATTGTAGATGGATACACAGCACCAACAGTTCCACCAATAAATGACAAAGCGGTAAAACTCAATGAGAATAATTCCAAATCCACAAATGCACTTTTGAATGGTCTCAGTAATATGGTATTCAACAAAGTTGCACATTGTAAATCCGCTAAAGAGATTTGGGACAAGCTTTGAAATATTTATGAAGGAGATACAAAAGTCAAAGCAAAAAAGCTTCAAACTTGCAGAGGTCAGTTCGAACAACTAAAAATGAAGGAAGATGAAGATATTGCAACCTACTTCTTACGAGTCGATGAAACAGTAAATGAAATCAAAGCATTGGGAGAAGAAATTGAAGAATTTGTAATTTTTCAAAAGGTACTAAGATATCTTCCTATGAGATTCAACCCTAAGATATCAGCACTATAAGAAAGATCAGATCTAAACTCAATAAGCATGGACGAACTACATGGAATCTTCACAGCATATGAAATAAGAACTGAACAAGAAAATCCATATGTAAAAGAAGAAACCTTCAAAGAATCCAAAATATCAAAGAAAAAGAAAAATGAACGAGAAGAATATAGCAGCAGCAACGACGTCTCAGAAGATGATGAAGAAGTGGTCAACTTCGTCAAAAGAATGAACAAGGGAGCCAACGGTAGGTATAGAGGTAAGCTTCCTTTAATTTGTTTTAATTGTGATGGTATTGGTCATTTTGCTAACAAATGTCCTCATAAGAAAAAGAGAAATGATGAAAGTTACTCATAACGCAAACACACATATAAAGGCAAAAGAACTACAAAGAAAGATTTCAAGAAAAGCTTATGCATCAAAGAAAAAATCTCATCATTAGATGAAGATGAAATCAGTGACAGTGAGATGGGAAGAGTTCTATTCATGGCAGTAAAATATTCTGACAAATAAGACTTCGAAGAAGAATATGAAGCTAAAGAAGGATATGAAGAAGTTGAATATGAAATTGAAGAGGCAGAAGTTGACTATCGAGAATAATTAATGTGTTCCATAGAAGTTATCAGAAGAGAAAACAAGAAAAACAAGAAACTACAAGCAAAACTAGACAAGAAAAATGACACTTGAGAACTAGAACAAATGATCACAAAATTAAAGGTTCAAATAGAAGAAGATAAAAGAATTGAAGAAGCACTCAAAGAACAACTATAAGAAAATGACAAGATCATTGGAAACGTGGAAGCAGAGATTGTCACACTAAGAAAGGATATTCAAAAGAAAAATATGCAGAATAGCTCAAAAGTTATGGATGACATTTTTAGCAGTCAAAAATCTCATCTTGACAAGTCTGGACTTGGATACAATCAAACAGAAAAGGGATCAAGCTCCAAAACAACAGAGTAAGAAACAAATACAAAAATCTATGTAGAAACAATCAAAGGGGATAGAAATATTACATGGACACTCCTCCACCGAGAAGATTTAGATTTCAGAATCAACAACAGACAAACAGGCCTCAAGAAGAAAAAAGATTCATAAGAGCAGCTCCTTTCAGAAGATCTTCAACTCCCAGGTATCAAACTATATTTTTTGGTTTATGTTATGCATGTAATAATTTTGGACATAAATTTTTGAATTGCAGAGCTAACAACAGGAACAATAACAACTTTGAGAGTCGTACACAAAGGGGTTATTCAAGAAGACTCGGTGAAACACAAAGAAGAAGTTACAACAGGTTTGAATATTTGAGCACTGAAGTGGAATGTTACAAATGTAATAACTTTGGACACGTGGCCAAAGATTGCAGAATGACAGTCCCTCCTAAAGAACCTCAACAAAATAACAATAGTCACAGACAAGAACCTCAGAAAATGACATGGATAAGAAAGCAAGATCAGTATAGCAATGAAGAATGCACAGTCGCTCTACAAGATAAGCTGAAGAAACACGGTTGGTATGTTGACAATGGGTGTTCAAAACACATGACAGATGATAGAGAAAAATTTCTTACATTGCAAAAGGAAAGAAATGGATCAGTCTCCTTTGGAAATGATAATTCAGCCAAAATCATTGGAGAAGGCACAGTCCGAATTGGGGACAAGAATGAAAAGGCACAAAATTTTCTACTGGTAGAAGATATGAAACATAATCTTCTAAGTGTGAGTCAAATGTGTGACCAAGGTCATAAAGTTACTTTCGATTCACAAAAGTGTGACATAAGAAGAAAAGTTTTAGGGAAATTGGTTGGTACAGTTGCAAGAACTTCAAACAACATATATGTGTTAATTGAAATTGGAAATGAAAAGTGTTGTCTAGGAAAAGAAGATGAAAATTGGCTATGACACAGAAGAATGGGTCACATGAATTTTGATAACCTTGTCAAAGTCAACAAAAGAGAAGCAATCATAGAAATGCCTCAGATCATGAAACCAACCAACACTTTATGCAAGCATTATCAACAAGGAGAGAAAACAAAGACCAGGTTCAAATCAAAGGAATATTCAACAACAAAACCATTGGAAATTGTTCATATTGATCTAGTTGGACCAACTACAACAAAGGGCTTAAAAGGTGAGAGATACTTTATGTTACTAGTTGATGATTATACAAGAATGACTGCAATTTGTTTTCTCAAGAACAAGTTAGAATCTTTTGAAAACTTCAATATCTACAAGGAAATGGTTGAAAATGAGATGGATTCAAGAATAAAATGCTTGAGATCTGATAATGGAGGAGAGTTCACTTCAAAGGAATTTATGGATTATTGCAGCAATCATGGAATAAAAAGGCAATTCTTCATTGCTAGGACACCTCATGAAAATGGAGTTGTTGAAAGAAAGAACAGGACAGTACAGGAAATGGCTCAAACAATGCTAATGGATTCCAAATTGACAGATATATTTTGGACACAGAAAATGCATACAATAATTCACATTCAAAACAGAGTAATGCTCAGAAACAACACTGATGAAACTCCCTACGAGCTATGGAAAGGAAAACCAACAAATATGAAGCACTTCAGAGTTTTTGGAAGCAAATGCTACATCAAAAGAGAAGATGTAAGAATGACAAAGTTTGACTCTCGCGCTGACAAAGGAATACTTGTGAGTTACTCAAGTACAAGGAAATCATACAAGTGTTACAATCTAAGATTGAACAAAGTTGTGGAAATCATCAACGTAACAATTGATGAAACAGACAGACCAGAATCAAAGGAAGAAGAAAAAAAATCAATGGAACAACTTTTCGAAGAAGAAGATGAAAAAGAAGTAGAAGAGGAAGATGAAGAGAATCCAACAGAAGCAGAAGAGCAAGTTCAACAAGTGTCTCCAAAGACACCCAGTAAACGAGTACATAAGAATCATCCTTCATATCAAATTATCGTAAACAAAGATGCAAGAGTTGAGACTAGAAGAATAATATGTTCACCAAAACAAACACACCTAGCACTCTTATCTACAATTGAACCAAATTGTTTTGAAGAAGCTAGCAAGGATGAATTTTGGAATAAGGCCATGGATGAAGAATTGGATCAAATAGAGAAAAATGGCACTTGGGAATTAGTTCCAAGACCAAAGAATAAAAATGTGATCTGCACAAAATGGGTTTTCAGGAATAAATTGAATGAACATGGACAGGTTACAAGGAACAAAGCTAGATTGGTATGTAAAGGATATGCACAGATTGAAGGAATCGACTTTGAAGAGACATTTTCCCCAGTTGCCAGAATGGAAGCAATTTGTTTGCTTTTAGCTTATGCATGCTCCAAAAATGTTAAAGTATATCATATGGATGTAAAATCATCTTTTCTGAATGGGAAACTTGAAGAAGAAGTCTACATTGAACAACCAGAAGGATTTCAGTTGTCAGGGAACACAGATTATGTGTGTAAATTAAAGAAGGCCTTGTATGGTCTAAAACAAGCTTCTAGAGCATGATACTCCAGACTGGATAAGTATCTACACTAGGCAGGGTTCAGAAAAGAAAGTGCAGACAACAAACTCTACATCAAGGTAAGTCAAGGTAATATTTTATTAATTGAAGTTTATGTTGATGATGTTATTTTTGGTAGTGATGATGACAGGTTAAGCCAGAAATTTGCAAAAGATATGCAGAATGAATTTGAAATGTCATTACTTGGAGAACTATCATTCTTTCTGGGACTTCAGATACGTCAAAGAAGCCAAGGAATTTTTATTTCTCAAACCAAGTATATCAGAGAAATGCTAAAGAGGTTCGTAATGGAAGATTGCAAACCAATCATCACTCCCATGCAAACTAGTTGTAAGTTGAGCAAAGATGATGATTCGAAGTCTACATATCATAGGCCATACAGGTCAATGATTGGCAGCCTACTATATGTGACAACATCCAGACCAGATGTAATGCAGGCAGTTGGACAGGTGGTATGATTTCAAGCAACACCAAAGGAATCACATGTATTAGCAGTAAAGAGGATTTTCAGATATCTCAAAGGAACATAAGAGTTTGGATTATGGTATCCAAAAGGAAAAGATCTATCACTTATTGCCTACACAGATGCAGATTGGGCAAGTTGTATTGATGACTGACGAAGCACAAGTGGAGCAGTGTTCTACTTAGGCGAGTGTTTGGTATCATGGCTAAGAAAGAAACAATCATCATTATCTTTATCTACAGTCGAAGCAGAGTATATTGCAGTAGCATCATGTTGTACATAGGTTCTTTGGATGAAACAAACTCTGACAGATATATAGGTTGAGTATGATGATTCCATTCCAATCTATTGTGATAATACAAGCACCATCAATATCTCGAAGAACCCGGTGATGCACTCCAAGACGAAGCACATTCCAATCAAGTATCACTTTCTATGGGAGAAAGCTGCAGAAAAGAACATCAGAGTTGAGTATGTGGGCACAAAAGAACAAGTGGCAGACATCTTCACAAAACCACTTCCACATGAATCCTTTGAATATCTTCGCCAGAGACTTGGAGTTATTTCTACTCCAAAATGAATTCTTTTTGAATCCTTATCTTATATGTCTTAGATTTACACGAGGAAGCACCATAAGAGGAATGTTCAGTCAGGGGGAGCAACCCCATGTGGAAAGATACATTTGACATTGGTGACAAAGGGGGAGAGATTTATCAGATGCAGAGGATAGAGACAGAGGATAGAGGCATGGTTCCAGGGGGAGCATATTTATCAGATACAGAGGACAGAGGCATGGTTCCAGGAGGAGCATGAGTGATATACATATTTATCATATATAGAGGACATAGGCATGGTTCCAAGGGGAGCATGAGTGATATGATTTCAGTACTGCATCAGAGTGTTTCCATCAATGCCAAAGGGGGAGATTGTTGATTAAGGTTGGTTGTCATTGATGTCAACCCTTGAAGAAAGCCCAGTAGCACAAGGTTTGGGTAATGGACCCAAGATTGTTTGATGTAAAGATGACTCGTTATTGTATTGTCATGGTTGACAATAAGTAAAAATGGATGAACTCCAAAGTGGTCCCCTTATGGTGAAATCCCTCACGGGAAGATGCTTTGCAGAGTGAGAGAACCCATGCTCATTTTAGGAATAATGAGATGAACGACAATGAATTTGTGAGTGAAACTATCCTAGATGAATAGTGCTTGTCATGTCGTTTCCGGTGGTATGTGGAATATCACATAACTCTTCACGGTTAGAGAGTTATGACCATGTGAAGTTGGAGAACCCTCATGAGTCTTATAGAAGCCCCCAAGAGTCAAAGTGCTTTGCAAAAAGAAATTATTTTAAATGAAGAAGCCCTAAAATAAGGAAAGTGTAAGGCTACATGAAGATATAAATAAGAGACAAATCTCACTCACAAAAACACACTTGTACATATTGTATATCTATTTTCTTGTGTAACTCTTCTTATAAATACTTGTGGATACATCTGAAGTGGTAAACCTCTGAGGTAGCACGAAGGGTTGACGACGAAATTCTCATATTCATAGAAAACCCTATTTTCTGAGGAATACGCAAGCTTTCTGTGTATAGGGTGAGTACACATACGCGGGATGGTTGTGTATAGGGTGTGTATGTACATGGACTATCTGTGTATAGGGTGCGTACACGTACGCGGGCTGTCTGTGTATAGGGTGAGTATGTACACAGGCTGGTTGTGTATAGGGTGAGTACATGTTGATAAAGCCATGAAACTTGAGAAGATGAATGTGCAGAGGTTCTAGATTATGAGATCAAGCTCCTAGGAAGGTCTAAAGTGCTCAGACACATCAGATCCATCCATTGGTTCAAAAGGTATGTCTTATTTCTATGAATAGTTGGATTTTGATGTATGCATGAGGAATGGCAATGGAGATTTGAGGATTCTCCCTAGAGAGACTAGTGGCTACATAGGATCTTCTGTATAAGTCAGATCTACAGATATACAGTGTCGGTATATTTATCATTGATACTTCTTATTGAGGCACATCTTGTATTTCTTGGCATATGGCTAAGAGTTTTTATGGTACATGGTTGAGATCTTGTATTTATTGATGTATTGAGAAGTTGAATATCATAAAGGGGTTGATGAATAAGATCATGTGAGGGATATTATACTTTTTCATGATTACACATACCTATATGGCACATGACTAGAGAGAGGCATACTTTCCTTGAGTAGAGGTTATGTATGAGGATGCATGCACAGGGTACAATTACAGTCTGGATACAGTGACAGGTTACAGATCTATGTGAAAGAAGTTATAAAGGGTCAAAAGTTTTCAAGTGAAAGGAAACCCTAATTTCAAAAGGCATACGCAGGCTGCATAACAGATAGGGTGTGTACATACGCAGGCTGCATCACTACAAGTCACGTATCTATTGTATTTTTGTAGATACATGTTCAATTCAGGTATAGATTGACTACATGGAAGTTGTACAATTTGGATACAGGTCTGTGGTGCAGGTTGATACAGTTGTACAACAATATATCTCACCGTGACAGGTTTATAGTGGTTTCATCATTCTACTTCTACTTCAGGGTGGCAGGACGGGGCAAGGACAGGTGGTTGTAGCCACCTTCTGGTTGTAGCTGGAGAACATAGGGGGTTGTACCCTCCTTTTGATTGTAGCCATAGAATTAAGGAGTTGGAGCTTCCCTTAGGTGTAGCCTGAAAAACCAGGGGGTTGGAGCCTCCTTCCAGTTGCAGCTGGAAAACAAAGGAAGTTGGTACTTCCAATGAATGTAATTCTTCAAGACATATAAGAAAAAACATTATGTGGTTTTCTCTTTATTTGGGTTTGCACGTAAAACATTAGTGTATTGTGTATGTGTGTGATTGTTCATTTCTTATTGCTCATTATTCGATAATAATAATACATTGATATAACACTTGGATCAATTTGGATAAAAAAGATTATAATTGCACTATTTCACCCCACTCTCAATAATCCAACAATACTTGATGTCTAGGTCTAGATCAGAGAAGTGAAATTGGAGCTGAGTCATCTAAAACAATTAATAGAATAATAAGGTTAGCCTCGTGAACTATTAGTTGAGTCCCTAAAAGTTCACTCTCTCCCTCACTCAACTGCTTTGCATCAATCTCATTACAGGCCATTTTGCATCAATCTCATTGCAGGCCATGCCACATGACAAGCCAATTGGTTTCATAGCACAATGAACACGAGTTGAAGCCGTGAGTTTCAAGATGACTCAACTCCTCAATTATTAAACAACAAGTGTTCCAAAATGAGCTTCTCTGTCGTGATGTAGAAGTATATAACAAGAAGATGATGTAGATGGAGAAGTATAGTAACAACATGATGATGTAGATGGGACAATGCCCAATGTGTAATTTATCCAACCTTTACTAGGTACGGCCTAGCACTAATAACACCAACTTGCCTTTACACGAGGTGTGAATTACTACTTAGATTGGTGGATATCTATGTTATAATTTTGGATCGTTTTTCAAATTTAGACACCATTTTTTTATTAAATGCCCCACACCTCTGGTGCAGATTTTTGCTCGTCAAACCCATTTTCTTTTCTGTAATTAATGCAACATTTAACTCAAAAATTCCATCAAAAGGAAATGGAAATCGTTTTTATTAAGCTCTTTTTTCATACCGTATGGAAAAGAACTAAACGTCTATTTTGTAGTTTGAGCATACCATTGACGTTTAGGTGGCAAAGACTTTTTTTATTTTTATTTTTTTAGGTGGCAAAGACTTTTGATGAATTAGATGAGTGGAACGACCAGTAGATCAGCCATTCTCACGGAAGCCCACTCACCGTCCGATTGAATTGAAGGATCTGGTATTTAATTATCCTGTATTTTAATTTTTAATGATCTTATCTTGTTTATAAACAAATTCATTATAGTTTTTATTATGGTTGAAAACTGAGTTCAGTGTCATTTTCTTATTTCGGTGTCCATATTTCTATCTCGATTTTACTATTTCCGTCCAAGCCAATCCCTGATGATCCAACTGTCAATCAAGGACTGTCTTTAAACATGGTACAACACTGCATTTAAGATAGAGCATATATGTCCTACTGTCCTACTGTAAGGTCGTGATTCCTTACGACCAATAGTCAGCCTGTTACTGCTGATGGTATTATCATCACCCTGTTACTGTTGATCGTATATATATCATCAAATCACTTTGGTATATACGTCAGAATATTCGAGAGTGTATATATTATCGGTTACAATAATAAATGTTGCATAATAAGTTGTATATTTAAATATTGTATAACAAGTTGTATATTGTTTGTAGTAATTATTAAACATGGAGTAATAAATAGAAAGTTTTATGTAATTCTTTAAATTGTTTTTAAAAAAATTTAATAAGTTTTAAACATAAAATACTATATTATAACATAAAAAAATTAATAGGTTTTAAACATAAAATATTATATTATAATATGGAGTAACAGTTTTTTTTTTTCTTGAAATCTTTTATATTTAAATATAACACTTATTAAGTTTCGGATAGGTTTCCAAATAATGTATAAAACTCCTGGCAGCAATCGCCTTCATGGATACCATTGACGTTTGGGTGGCAAAAAAATTAGGTGAATTAGATGCGGGGAAAGACCAGTACATCAGCCATTCTCACGGAAGTCCACTCACTCACTGTCCGATTGAAGGATCTGGCGGTAAGAAAGAAACTAAGTAATAAGGACTTTAATTACCCTGTAACAAAGAATTATCTTGGGTTAATTTAGCAAAAACAAATTCATGATAGTCTCACAGTGATTCAGACATTGTAATTAATTACGACATTATACATTTAAGGTGGGTATATATAAGTGTATATGTTTTACTGCATGGTTGGTATGATTTTTATGGCATAATATATATCTATTTTTACAGTATTCAATATTGCATAATAAAGTAAATATTGATAGCATTCATGAACAACACTGAATACTAGAAAGAAGTTAACAAATTCATGAAAGTCTTACAGTGACTTGGATATTGTATTTAGTCAACACAAGATACATTTAAAGTAGAGTATATATCAGCATATATATTTTACTATAGGGTTGTGACTTATTAGTCTTGGCCCATGATACATACTCATCCTTACACAATATTCCATGTTGTATAACACAATGAATATTGATAACCACTGTCATGAACAATATTGAATATTATTGAATACTAGTGAACAATATTAAAATTTTTATAATTGTAGGATCATTAAGCAATTTAATTGTAGGATCATTAAGCAATGCTCTAATATAATATATATGATGTACACTCTCTTATAAAATGTATGTCAAATCCAAATATATATATATATATATATATATATATATATATGTCATATCTCCATGTTCTTGATAGTGATGAGTACAGCATATTAACAGGTGTATTCAGAAGTAACAGTAATATGTATTTATTCTTATAATTAATTAAAAATAACATTTTAATTAATTATATCATTTAAATATTTAACACTATTTAAATTTATGGTTAGTATATAATTGTCTTATAAAATTGTCTTTAGATTATATCTTTGAAAGCATCAACAATACTACATCCATTTTTAAACCATTAAAAATAACATTTAATTAATTATATCATTTAAATATTTAACACTATTTAAATTTATGATTAGTATATAATTGTCTTATAAAATTGTCTTTAGATGATTGATTGAATTATCAATTACACCTATATAATTGTTAAAGATATAAATATTAACATATAATTTTTAAAGCAATTACATCTATGAAAGCATCA
>ML781249.1:391373-402486 GCA_009831015.1 Picea engelmannii | reverse complement strand
TAGTAGAAGATTATTTGGGGTGTTCTTATTATATATTTAAATATATAAAATGTCAAATATATTTGAAGATGATCCTTTTATGTATATAGTCAAGGATGTTCAAAATTTTTATGAAGATTTTAATGTGCAAGGACATAAAAAAAAATGTTATTTTAAGGTTACAATTGAATTGAGTTAGGTGCATTCAATTCATAGATGATATAATGATTTAGAGTAATTAGGTAATTTCATTGATTTTAGAAATTATATAAAGCATAAGAGTTAAGTAGTAGCATTGATCTCACAAGTGATATAACACATAACAATGATGATACAATAAAAATTGATTTTGAGAAAGCAAATAAGCATTAGGTAGTAGCATTGATCTCACCAATGATATAACACACAATAATAATAATAACAATATATATAATATAATATAATATAATATAAATATAAATATATAATATAATAACAATATATAATCTAATATAATAACAATTTTTTGAATTTGAATGCCGATTTTTGTGTAAAGTATTCATATCACAAGTTATAAATTCTATAGAAAATGCCATGCATGGTACATGTTACAAATTTTATTAGCAGATGGAGGTTGTATGTTATAAGTTTATAAAAATACAAACTGAATGTCTGTCTTTTATCTACAGGACCTAGAACTTTCTGTTATTGATTCTGCATCACGTTAAAGCGGAATTTAAATGAATTAAAATACCTGAATCCATTTGCTATTTCAGAATCCTCTGTTCCTCTTGCAGCGAGCCCTGTTGAACATAAACCCTCCTTTGCAACCAGCAGCGAGATAACGAGCCCTCTCGCACATAAACCCTCTGCACTTGACCGGAAATCGAGTTTCCCTCTCTTACCCTGCTGCCGCACACACTTTCAGATCATTCGGATGGGTATTATGAAGGTTCTTTTTATGGGCAGAGAGGGGACCGGTTTCCCCAAGACCGTTATACTCCACCTGTCCATCAAAGTAGGAGATTCGACACCATTTCAAAAACTGTTACCAAGGGTTTCGTAGAACTGTAACGGCTGCCAACACATCCGGCTGCCAACACGTTACGTCTGTTCATATGGGTCAAAAACTAATTCAAGAAATTAGTCTTACATTGTACACTCACAAGTCACACAAATTCTTAGCAAATTGGATAGTATCACATCCTTTATTCAGAAACACAACCTACATGCAACTATCTAGAGAGGTAAGACTCATTAATATTAAATTGTCTTTGTTTGGGTGAAGCTATAAAACACTTTCTTGTGCACTTATTTTCTCATTATATTTGGTTTTTGAGAATCCATATTTAAATACCTACGTTTTTAATGTATTCCTGAATCTTGATAATAAGAATAAACATGGGTGCCACATACCTCTCACAAGCTCTATTTTATTTCATTTTAGAAAACATTAGTAGTTTCTATTTAAAAAAAATAAATCCAAAATAATATTTATTACTGTATTCATGAAGAAAAAAAAACAAACATATAATACATATTATTTAAATTACAAGAAAAAAAAATATAAATCCTATAACTAAGGGTAATTTTAAAAACAAATCAGTCATAAAAATTTTACTTGATGGGTAGGAGTGCCCGTCGAATTTATAGTGGACAATAGAGTCCATTGATTTCAATGCAAGATACATTGAGGTAAGCAATGTGGGCAGTGGTTGAAGAAAAGATACTAAGAAAATTGATTTGGTACATTGATTTCAATAATGATAATGAGATAGTGAAAATTATCATTTGAAATCAATTTTTCAAAATAAATATTATTATGTTATTCAAGTGATTATGAGTTATAAGTTGAAGTTCACCACTTTTTTTGTTTGAGTGTGATTAGAAAAAAAAAAGTATTAATATTGGAAATTAAGAGAAACAATTTATAACCTTCATTGCAATATGTCAATTTAAAGATTTACATTGTATTCAAATTCATTTTTTTCTATTATATAATCAATATGATCACTATGAAAATATGGAAAAACTTTCCTATTAATCACTACTTGATATTAGTGACCAGATGGAGACTAGACCCCATGCTAACCCAACTGTCCGACTACTTGGGGCTATATTACTCTCCAAATTATAGATGAGTCTTTTATATATATATATATATATATATATATATATATATATATATGAACATTTACAATTTTGTGACATGATCATTCATAATTCATTTAAAATTGGAACTACTCTAAATTTTTCTTAACTGTGGATTTATCAAAATAAAGAGGATCAAATGCATAGAAATGAGGTTTTTCAAAAAAATTTACACCTCATACAAATTAGATAAGTACTTCTCGATCCGATCCTTGGTAGATTCTAGATTCAGAATTAAAATGGATTACTCAAGATCAGAGATTACAACAAGCTCTTTGTTGCATAAGGCTTCATATAAGCTTTAGACATGACATGAAGAATAGCTTTGTAGCATTACTGTGATACTTTTCAATAGCTTTATAGCATTGTTGTGATAGTTTTCAAGCAAGACAAGGCAAGTCAGTATATGAAAGAAACTGAAGGACCCAGAACGGGTTACTATACATAAACTACTACTACCGTAATTAAACATTAACGCTATCCAGTAAAAGAGATATCTTTGCTGATTAATCACTCATAACGAGTGAATTCTTGTGGCATATGGAAGCTATATAATTATCTGTTCTGCTCAGAAGACCACAGACGGCCTAACGGGCCTTGGGCTGATGGTTCTGGCGGGATCGAATCCTGCGTCGCGACAGGATGTGATCGGAATGGTCAAAGTCGTCCATGGCGGAAGGATTGAGGATAGATGCCACCACACTCATTTCCAGCCCTGAAAAATTCAAAGACTTCAAACAGAGATACGCAAACACTGCGACAGTACCTCCATAGAGCACAACAGTCGCTGCCGCAACAACAAGACTTTTCATGGACATCCTGGAGATTAATGTATTTCTGCCACCCCAACGACCGTATGAGCTCTTCATAAACGGAATCCCAGCTCCACTTCCCTCATTGACAGAAGTTTTGGTCACATCAGTGCCTGGGCACCCACATCGTGAGTGTTCTTCTGCTGAGTGACAAAAAACAGGATGACGAACGAGGAGGAGAAGCACAAGAAGAAGAACAGAGGTGACCAAATATCTGGTTTTCTCTGCCATTTTTCCAAGAATCAAGCTACCCAGATACAATATACCTCTGCAACAGCAGCTCAGAATAGAATAGAAGATGCTTTGCAATTGCAATATCTCTGCGAGCACCTTTAGCTTACAAGGGGACTCTTATTTATTCGTTAATTGGTCCAGCAGCCGGCATCACCGCTGGAGTCAAATAAAGGTTACCGTGGGAATCCATAGGCGCATTATTTTGAACGATAGGAGATTCAACGCTAACGACAGGACTGCCTATGTTTCCGGCACCGCATTATTTTGAAGAGCAGAAGGTTCAATGCTAAACACAGGACTGCCCCGTGGTCAATAATATCTAAGATGTTTCCATGTAATAACCCCTAAATGAATAATACCCTTTGATGATCTCCATGAATAGTCATCATCCTTCTTCCTATATTATTCTTAAGAATAGTATAACATGTAGGATGATGAATATTCTAGCTAAAGTCATGCCAACACATCCTACTTATTCCAAATAGTCCTTTAACTTTTTTATGTATATGTCAACACACCCTAAAGGCATGCCAACACACCCTACTTCTTCATCTATAAAAAGGGTTTTAATTTTTTCCATGACCGGGATTCATAAATATTTTTAATGTAGGAACTTAGGTCCCTTAAGGAAACAATATTATTTTCTTTAGTTTTACTAGGTGGAATTTTCCTCAAAAATTTCTTAAGATTCAACTTAGAGAGGTGTAAAATGTTCTCTTTATTTATTTTTATATAATTTTTTATTTTTATTTTTTGTAATTAGAGCTTTGTACCTATTTTTCTTGTTATATTTTAGGAACTTGTTAAAAGCATCCCTAATGGCTTGTCTAGCAATATTACACCCTTTATCATACCAAGGGTTTACCGTTCTATTTTCCTTCAACATTCTTACTATACAAAACTTTTCTAGCCACAAGATCCCAAAACTTGTACCTTGTCACACCAATTCCATAGTCGATGAATATACATTCCATAGAATTGTTATCTAGCTTTGATAGTTTCTCCTTAGGCACATGAAACACATGCCTCACAACCGAAAACACAAATATGCTAAAGTGATGGATTCTTTCCTATCCATACTTCCACAAGATATCATCCACAAGAGTTGATGTGGGAGACTTGTTAATCAAGTAACATGCAATAGCAACCTCTTTTTCTCATAACTTAGTCTTTGAGATGGATTCACTAAGAATACTCCTAGCTCTCTCCATCAATGTTTCGTTCATTCATTCTACAACTCCATTATGCTGAGGAGTATATGGAGTTGTCTTGTGTCTTTCAATGCCATTCTCCTTACAAAACTTATCAAACTCTACAGAAGAAAACTCATTGCCATTATGAGTCCTCAACACCGACCAGTTTGATTTTCCAAGAGAGCTTTAAACTCCTTAAATTGACTAAAAAGCTTAGATTTAGTTCTAATAAAATGTCCCATGTTCTTCTAGAATAATGATAAATGAATAACACATAATGAAAGTCTTAGAAATCGAAGGAACTTTAATTGGACCAAATACATCATAATGAATTAATTCCAACAACCCAGAAGATTTTTGAGAACTAAAATAAAATTGAACACATTCCTGTTTTCCATATATGTAATTCTTGAAAAAATCAAATTCAAGATCACAATCATTCAATCCATCGACAAGTTTTTTTTTTCAAGGCTCATAGGCCCTTCTCACCTATATGGCCCAATCTTTGGTGCCATAACATTGTCTTCTTTGCAGGTAACTTGATTTCTAACGAAAGATATTGTTTAGGCACCCATAAAGCGTGACCATCATAAGTAGATATAGGTTCTGATTGTGAAGGTGTAGGTGAGGTGTTGATCCTATATATTTATTTTCTACAAAAATAAATAACTATTTGTTAGGGACTTAACCCCTCACATAGGTAGAGTAATATATTTCCATGTAATAAAGATCAATATTAATAAGGCCTAGCAATAAGGAAGAATAAGTCCAATGTAAGAAGGCCTAATAGAAGCTTCCGCTTCTAGAAGGATATTCCTCTAGATGGTTCTTTTGATAGACGTATTTAGTATAAATAGGAGTTGAGGGTATGAGAACTTGTGTCTTGGATATTATTGTAATAGAGCTCTGTTTTACTGGAGGTTGCCTCCTCAAAGAGGCAAGTGAACATTGCTCTCAGTAATCAAAGTGCTCTTTCTGGTGTTCTTCTGGTATCATTTTGATATTATTGTAATGTTGTTTTGATTATATTGTTGTTCATCTACCATTTCTAGCTATTTATTTATGTTCTGCATACTTTTTATATCTGTAATATTACAAGTGGTATTAGAGCAACTTCCTCGGCATAAAATTGTGGGTTAATTTTTTTCAGGGTAGAGACGTATTTCGACATCTTTAAGCTACATAGATTTGTTGTTACACGCATAAACCCGCGGTCAAGGATTCATACATGTAGAAAATACAAGTGGTACTTAAGCGCATATCTGTTGGCCACCCTTGTAACCCATGTTGGTACCCCTTCGAGTGGTAGTGCATCAAATAACACATGTCTATGGATCGACCTAGATCTCCTGAAGCCCTCCATAGATAAACCGATCGGTCGCCTGATTTCTATAGTGTCACTGATAACAACACTCGGGAAGATACTCTCTAGTATCTGGGTAGTCAGGTAGTACGGCTAAGGCATGGTCTAGCCTCCTTAGTTGGTGCCCTGAGATATTGGGTCAAGTGCTACTGTTGGACCTCACATGTATACCAGAGAGATATAGCACAAGGAAAAACCTTGTCTGTAGAACCCTTGAATACCTAACCCTTGGGACATAAACAAAAAAAGAACAGACAAGATCTATTGCGGCGCAACTGTGTCTCCCACATTCGAGTTGCATAATTTCTACACATTTATTCATGTTAGCCATTTGGGAATTTCATCACTATGGTGTTCTTCATATCAGAGTAGAACTCCGCAGGAGTAAAAAAAAAAGTTTGGATTATGTTGGCACCATTATTTGAGACCTATTTCGTTGGATTTCTCTCTCCGCCCTTATCGCAGTCATACCTATCATTTTCAACATTTTTTTTTCTTGTGGACCCGACCCCCTTCCAACACCCTTATTTCATCTTTACCCCATTGGATTCCACTCGTCTCCCTGATCATTGTGAAACACTTCACCCATAACCCATTTTCTATGTGGTCCCACCTGCCCCTTTTCGTGTTCCCTCGTCATCATGGTCCATACCCGTAGCCAAGACTTGGAAGTTCACTTCACTACCTTGCACTCTAATTTCACAGAAACCCAACAAGAATTGTGACAACTCAGTGCCAATATTGCCACCATCAATCAAAGGATGCATTCCTCCATCCCCGCCTCAATCACTGAACTCAAAGACAAGCTTAAACAAGACATTAATACCCATGTTTAATCTGTCCTTACGATGATCTGTGCCAAGCTCAAATACAAGATGGAACAAGACATTACTACCCATCTTGAATCTGTAGCTACTTAGATACGCTAAAAGCATATACAAATGTTCAATTACAACAATAAATTATATGTGGGATCTAAATCCACTACTGCAATAAACGAATGGCATCTCTTAGTCATCAAATGAACTATAGACACTATATTCATCCACATATAGAAAATAAATGGAAAGTAATGGAAGTTGATGAAAAATTCTCAAAGATGAAATTTTGTGTTCAGATATATACTCAACAAATGTCTTAGTACACAATTTGCTTATAATTCACAAAGGTCGAACCACATTCATGAAGACTAGTCCTCATTGCCATTTCTTCATTACCATTTCTGAAGTATATATAAAGAAAATACATGTTGTTGTAGATCCTAAGAAGATGGATCTGAAAGTCATCTAACAAATCTAAACTATTGTATTTGCAAAAGAATAGACTATAAGATCCTATACTGAAGGGCTAAGACTCCATATTCAAACTAATATTCAAGTGCCACTCTAGTCATTTTGGAGAAGATCAAGGCCTGCTCAAATCATATTAGCCACTTATAGCATGAATCATCACTGAAAATGTTGAAGAAAAAATCAATAATTGACCAAATCTGCCACCTACAGGGGTTTTCAGCGCTTCATACTGCAAAAAGAAAGCTTGAGTTGACAATTGTTGTGTAAACTGTTTTTGTTTCCTTGAGTTGTTTTAAAACAACTCGCAATTGCTCAAATAATTTCTAGGATATTGTTTATGGCCATTTAATCGGGATGCTATACTATGTTTATTTCCTTGAGGGAGGAATTTAGTATTCTCCAGTCATCCTCCTTCTTCCTTTAAACTTATAGACCTCTGAGAAAGTGAGCCTGAGCTCTCCACCAGAACGGCTTTAAGTATTTTTGCAACATGATCATGACAACTTGCAAGGAGGGCATGAATACAATAATATCTCTTTGAATGTTAAGACAATGGTCTCATCCTGCTGGAAGGACAAAACACTAGATGAAATAGATGGGATATTGTTTGTGCCCTCAAAAACTCTGGCTAGAGATGCATCCTTCATGGACCTGCAAACTTTTTCTGAAGCAACATATATAAAATAATTAATGGACACAGATATCAAGATCATTAGTAATCTAATGGGTCTTTTTTGTAGGATCACTGCAATCATCATATGTGCTTGTCTTTTTGTAAGTCTCTGCTCATAAAGTTGAGTAGTCATCGAGAATTTCTTCATTCTCTTTACACTCCTCCAAGGTTGACAGTTTTTTCACAATAGGGAGCTATGTTGACTGCAAATCAACTTGTACATGCATATTATTTCCAGTGAATTCTAACCTTCTCTTTCTATTATTTTGAGTTTCAATAAAAAAAAATTACTGCTCTTCAAGAGAGAAAGAAAACCAGCATTAGATATTGCTCTTCAAGAGAGCAAGAAAACCAGCATCAGATATTCATGACAGACCACTTAAGATCAAGTTGTTGCAATTGAGGAAAATTTCTCCCTAGCATAGCCAAGCATCCATTTCCAAAACCTGGACACTCAAAGACTCAAAACTGGTATTGACGATGTAACAAATGTAGATTCCTTAATCCCCTCACTTAATCAGTGATAACACTTTCCACTACAATTAGAAAGCACATCGATGATGCCACAAAAATATACTGACTTGCACTCTTCTATACGAAAATTTTCAAGTGATATGGCAACATGTGTGTGCTCTCAAGCCCTCATCAGTCAATGACTCACACTTTTGAATAGATACTTGCTTCAAATTTAGGCAAATTTGTCCAACTACCACAATACTTGCATCTGTCAATCCCCAACAAGCTGTAACTTAAACATGTTTAAGCTACTGCAAACCCATCACATACAAAAATGACTTGGTTTTTTCCTTATCATAACACCATGCGTTGCTCGGCTCCAGGTGCTATTAATTTTAGCACTTGGGTTCACATATGAACCTGCATATATTTTACCTGTGCATTCTTTAGAGACTTGTAAGATGAAAAGAAAAAACCAAGGCGATGTAATTCATCGTGAGCAGCAGCAAGTTCTCGACGCAAATCCACCTGTGTTGCAATAAGTCTCTTGTTTTCTGAAAGAAACCTTTGGATTTCTTCATACTGTAACTCTATCTCTACCTCTAAATGAGCAGCATGAGGTAGAGATCTTGGCCTGTAGGGACTATCACAGATTGGACCTGGACCAAGAGGGAAACCACGTGGATCGCCATTCAGAGCATGGCATGGTAGACGATTTCTTCCAGCCATATGAACCTGAGGATTTCAATATATGTATGGAGTAGGGTTTCGCAACGGCCTCTGCAAAGCGAGCGAGAGAACTCAATACCTCAAACCCATTCTAGTTGTTCTGGATAGATCTGGCAGCTGGAATGTCATGCAATCTCATTTGCCTTCGACACCTGCACATTACACCTGGAAGTCTATATCTTCTTAAAAAAAAAAAAACCTCATGGGACATATCCAACATGTCTCAGAGATTTAGAGGTCTTCATGCTTATATGCGCTGATGCTCCTAAATATAATCGATGAGTTGTGTGGAAGATATTAAGGGCTTAGCGCTTGGCTTTGTGTGGTTTATGTGTTGACAATGGAATTTGGTATGTGTGTTATGATTGTGAATCGATATTTTAAAATGATATTAAACATATCACTGGTGCACACACCACACTTTTAGACTTTTACATTTTTTAATAAAATATATATAATAATATAATTTCAAAAACTTTGGTTCTGATATTATAAAAATACATATATATATTATAAAAATGAAAGGAGAAATTATATGAATTTGGTAAAACCGATAATTTTGGGAATGCAAATAAAAAACAAAGCTCACCGGGTTAATAATATATATATAATAATATAATTTCAAAAACTTTGGTTTTGATATTATAAAAATACATATATATATTATAAAATATTATAAAAATGAAAGGAGAAATTATATGAATTTGGTAAAACTGATAATTTTGGGAATGCAAATAAAAAACAAATCTCATAGGGTTAATGGTCAAAATTGATAATAAGAGCTGATGAGACTTGATGAAGAAAAAAGCTATGACATAGGCAAACGATAAAAATGATTTGACAATGTAAGCACGAATTTGCTAAAGACGATCAAAATTTTAAAGGAGCGTTTTGAGCGCTAACATGTGGCACACACAGAGACGACATGTGTCAAGCTAACGTTAGCATGATGACGTGGAAGCACCATAGGTTGCCGCTTGCACTCAATTTTGGACTTTTTTAGTCAATCTGTGGACCAATGGGAAAGTGCCACATGGCAGTCCGTACAACCACATGGAAGATAGTACAACCACCCTTTAGGTGATGTGACATAGGTGACGTGGTTGTCCGTGCAGTGTGGTGATGTGGGCCAATGAAAGGTTGCCACGTGGCCCAGTCATGGGTTGCCACATGGCAGTGGGAAAATTCCCAAGGACACCCAACAACTGAAATTTAAAATGGGAAAAGGGGTTGGTTGGCACCAACTCCCAGTCTGCTAAGTTTATAATAAAATTCGCCGCCATATCTAGCGGGATCTGCCAAGCCAAACCATACTCCAAAGTTAGCATGGGCCCAACAAACAAACAACACACACACACACACACACACACACACACACATATACTCCATGTATTTAAATGGAGGTTTGTGGGCTTGACCCCTGAACCTCATCCAACAAAGTGCTTTAAATATATCCGCCAACCAATAGGCCAAACAACCTCGTTTGTAAATTCGCCCCCGATTTTATTTAAGAGTTGGGTTTTTCTAGAGCTCAAGGGTCAAACTAGGGCATTCAAATGTATAGACGGGGCATGAAAAATGAGAAATTTTCCATGAATTTATTGCAGGTGCAGACACAGAAACCGAGATGAATTTTCTCAAGGGCCTGAAAGTGTCAGACTCATATCGAGGCATGGAGACAATCATTTATGGCTAATTTGATGCCACGAATTCAATGGTGTTGTTTGTTTTATGATCTGAGCAAAGCTTCTACATCTTAACTCCAGAATGAGGTATACTTATGTATTTTGCCAAATTATTTTGTTGAGTTAATAAAAAGGCCTACCCATTTGAGAGTAGGACCTAGAGACGTAGTCCACGAGGGATGAACTCCGTTATCAGGTTTTTTGTGTTCATATATGATGCATATGTCTCTTCATTATTGAGTTATTCCTTATTTATGGTGCACTTCAATTTATGTTCATTTCATACAATTATTTAATAAGTCAGATCGATGAAAAGTTCCTAGATTAAGGGGGGAGAGTGGGGGAGAGAGAGAGTGAGTGATTGAGTGTGAGAGAGAGAGATGGAGAGAAAGAGGTAGAGAGCAATAGAGAGTGATGATGAGACAAGGGTAAATGTAGGAGAGATAGAGTGAAGGAGGGAGGGAGGGATAGAGAGAGGGAGACAAGGTGAGAGAGGGGGAGAGAGAGTGAGAGGTGCAGAGTGAGATGGAGAAAGAGAGGGATGGGGTCGAGACAAAGAGGGAGGGA
>ML781249.1:364971-384685 GCA_009831015.1 Picea engelmannii | reverse complement strand
ATGGATGGATGGTAATGTTATAAGGAGCTATTAGGGTGAGTGCTAGTTAAGATGGTCTCTCAAGATGTGATAGTGGCAATGCAAATATGAAAAATCAACAATCTATTGATTTGGGAGGTTGATTTGAAGAATTTTTACAATTGATTTGGATATGATAAAAATATGAAATGTAAGAAATCAAATTTCCTTGCATAATATATAATTTTTATTTATAATGAAATTTATGTAGTTTCATCTCTATAGTGATAACTTGAAAAAACCATAAATATTAAGAAACATTTAGAAAAAAAGAGTTTTGTTGTTTTTTTATAGTTTGCATTACCAAGAAAAATTTGAATTTAAAAAATGCAAGTGAATGTACATGCATGATTTGAATGTTTTTCCATGACCAACTTGACACATATTAAAAATGGATCATGTTACGATAGTGTATTTTACATGTGTAAATAAAAAGTGATGCATTCTTTAGTGTGTGAGGACATAATTTTTTTCATGAAAATCTTTCATATTTAACTAGGTACTCCAATGATTATTTATCAATCCATTTTGGTAATTTTTCATTATACTTCATGTTGTTGAATCACTTAATAAAGAAAGTTTATGAATATTCTACTGCAATTTTCAACCATTTAGATGCATGATAAATCTAAAATTAAAACACATTTATATCTATGTTGATCTCTATAAATCCAAAAAAAACTTTATGAAGATGTGTAATTAAATATTAAGTAAATAAAAAATAAACAATATCCACCCTAACTTTGTGTTAAAATTGTGAAGGTAAAAATAGATGATACACTACCTAATTATATAAAGTACATCATTTTTTCACTATAAAATACAATATTATAATATTTTAACATAGGTGACATAGAAAAAAACATATATACTTTGTTGATTCATCAATAATCATATTTAACTAAAAATGTATAAAAATATTTATTATAAAATACTAATAATTTTTTAAATATATTCGATTATAACACGCTAACAAATTAGGTAAAAAGCACACACAATTCTTTTAATAAAGAGTGATACATTATGCCAATTGCTTTTCTTGCAAGCTCAACTCTAACCTCAAAGGATACTTGTTCTATGTAATATATACATTGTATAGTTGAACCTGGTACGTGACAGGGTAGTGACATACCAAAGGTTTGCTGCTAGAGTTAGAGTTGAGCCTGTGTAATCTCTAAGGAAATGTTGGAATCTATTATGTGTTCATTTTGGGCTTCGTTGAAAATTGTATCGCATGATTTTAATTTGTGGTTGGTGAGGAGTAAGAACACGTGATCTATGCTGGAGAAGTTTTGTCGGGCAAGCAAACAGGGTGGCCAACACGAATGAAAATAAGAACAGGTGTGTATGGGATTAGAAAGCAGACACCACACCGTCACCTTTAAAAATTGCACTGCGGACACATTTACAGAATTGCACTGGGTTTGTTTTTGCAAGTGGTTGCTCTCATTAATAAAATCTCTTTGGAATTCAAGTGTAAACCCAGAAGGAAGAAATATATAGTAACACTGGATCAACTCTCTAAAGAGGCACTGGAATGCTGTGTTGGTTCTTTCTCAGAGCAGGAACTCTTGGACGATCAGGAGCTGGAGAGTATGGAGTTCCATTAAAAGAAATAGTTTATTTCCGTTTGTTAGTTTGTGCTCTGTCAATGCTTTAGTGCTGGCCAAAAATGGCGATCCTAAATGTTTTTCTGTTTCATGTATCGACAATATATATAGAAGATTGTATAAGGTTTTTATAAATTTTAAAAATGTTTTTCTGTTTCATGTATCGACAGTATATGGAAGATTGTATAAGTTTTTTTTACATTTTAAAAATGTACTCACAGTACTGTTGATGACCCTCTTTCGATAAGTTGGTGGACTGTTGATGACCCTCTTTGAATAAGTTGGCAAACATCTGGTTTGCCAAGAGTCTCTGTTGACAGTTTTTCATGTATATCCTCTTTGAAATATAAAGATTTTTTCCTCATGGAAAAAAACACACACAAAAGTTGCCATTGATTATTAAAAATAATGTTAAAGACTATGACCTCATGATAATTTATATCTTCTATTTCCAAGAAACACAAACAAACTTGATTGGAATTGAGAATATGCTTATAGAGAACTTCTCTTATCCATCAAACTTTCTCCTTCGTGACATTATTGCATGCAATTAAAAGAAAGTATAGAAATTTGAAAAGTATGCTACAATGCATATAAATCGCTGGTCATTCACTTTTTTTTTTATCAATAAGAGTATTGTTCGGCTAGAAATTGTTTACATCAAACTTTCTCCTTCATGACATGAAATTATTGCATGCAATTAAAAGAAAGTTGAGAAATTTAAAAAGTATACTACAATCAATATATATATATATATATATATATATATATATATATATATATATATATATATAATCGTTGGTCATTCACTTTTGAAAAGTATACTACAATATATAAATATATATATATATATATATATATATATATATAAAATCGTTGGTCATTCACTTTTTTTATCCATAAGACTATTGTTTGGCTAGAAATTGTTTACATTGTACAGCATGTTCTATTTAAATATATTTTCCATTTGATGAGTACCACAGTGTTAAATCTTCACCAAACAAGACATTTTTACCAAACTTTATCATTGGTGATTTCAACTTTTCACCAAACAAGACATTTTTACCAAATTTTATCATTGTTGATTTCAACGTTTCACCAAACAAGATAATTTTACCAAACTTTATCATTGGTGATTTCAACTTTAACATGTTGCAAAACAACAATGCACAGAAAAAATATCTAGCTTGTAAAAGTTCATAACCTTATATGGCATACAACCAAAGAAACGATAAATGCCAACTCATGGATTTAGCCTGAAAAAATATCTAGCTTGTAAAAGGTCATAAGAAACAATAAATGCAAACTCATGGATATATCACTTATGGACAACTTTTCCAAAATATATGACCATATTCAAAGTCCTCATTGCTTATTGGACTAATCATCATGTTTCCTACCTTTCAATTCCTTTTAAAACCTTCCTGTAAATTTGTCCATACTAGCATTTTCCACTCTAACAAAAACAAGTCATTAGTGTTGAATTATAATGCATTTTTTTTATCAAGTTGTAGAATTTTCCTAGTGCTAAAGTCAACCTTAAATGTATTTTCATATTTAGTGTTGGGTTTAGCACTGACTTTAGTGCCATATTTAGTGTTTGTTTTAACATTGATTGAGGAAATATTTCGAAGAGAAAAGGTGGTGTTTAAAGAAACTTTTACAATACTTAAGAAAAGCACATTGTGATCAGAACATCACGATGCATATTGGATCTTGATATCTCCATATGATATCACATCGATGACTTGATGATAATGACCCAAGGGGTCTACTATTTATACCCTCGAGATCTAACCAACTTCCATGAAATCAGAAAGATCTTGTCCACATTTAATTGTCAATTGTTAGAGTTGACTATATCAAATCCATGTTGTTGAGTCAGCTCGACAAGGATGCTCGACCCAACCATCCGTGTGTCCAACTTGAAGTTGATTGTTGTGATGGTCGATCCACCACCTGACTATTTTCGACTATTGGTTGATTGTCTGATAGGCACGTCGACTACTCAATCAACTAATGTAGAGATTTGATCGATTGCCCGACCGAATGTGTCCATATGTAGGCTGACTGCTCGACCAACTAAATCCAGAAGAAGTGTGAAGAACCATCAATGCTTTATTTTCCAACACCCTCCCATCAACAAATGTCTATGGAGATTTAGGAGGTGAGATTACATCATCATGACACCCCCCATTATTGCAGCTTCCTGAATCCCAAACATCGTATAAATCCTAAGAAATCTAGCTTTAGCTAAAGGTTGAGTGAAGATATCAATAATCTGATAATTTGCTCTGCAATATTCAATAGAGACAACGTTCTCATGAACCTATTATCTCAAATACTGAGCATGAAGCTAAAATTGATTAATCTTTCTATGGGAAATAGGATTGTCAACAAATTGTATGACACTTTGATTATCACAGTATATTGTAGGCAAGGTCTGAACAAGAAGGCTAAGTTCACCCAAATTTTGGTGGATCCAGACTACTTTAGTACCTTCTTGAATGAGGCCACAATATTCTTCTTCTATAGTCAACAATGAAACTACCTTATATTTCTTGGACAACCACACTAACAATCGAGTGCTAAATCATGACTTTTTCCATCCCAATCAGAGTCAGTGAAATCGACCAACAAATATGAACTTTGATAATACTTGATACCAAAATGAGTGGTACCCTTGAGACATTGAAAAATTCATTTGAATGATTTCCACTAGATTTATTTTGGGTGCTTCATAAACCAAGAAACCACAATAATAGTAAAGGAAATGCTAGATTGACTACGAGTAAGATAAATATGACTGCCAACCATTTGTCGATAAAGAGTAGCATCAACAGTGGGTGTTTGATAGGTTTTGGTGAGCTTTAATCTAGATTGAAAGGGAGTAGCACATGGATTACAATCGACCATCTTAAAACTTGTCAAAAGATCCATCACATATTTAGACTAAGAAATAAAAAATCCATCACATAGTGGAAATACTTGAAGACCTAAAAATAATGTAGAGTATCAAGATCTGTCATGTCAAACTCCAACATGATCACATAATGGACCAAGGTTTGCAAAAAATGGGTGAGGTTTCAAACCATCGAATTTGATACCATGTTGGGGAAAGGGGTGTAACCTGTAATGAAACTGATTTAGACAATTTTGTAGATAGTCTAAGAGGAATAAAAATTTTGTAGACAAAAGTTTGTGTCTAAAGACACTGTTACAACACTTAAGAAAAGTGCATTGTGATTAGAACATAACAATGCATATTTTGTCTTGATATCTTCATATGATACCACATCTATCACTCGATGATAATGACCCAAGGGGTTTGCTATTTATAGCCTCAATATCTAACCAACTTCCATGAAATTGGGAAGATCTTGTCGACATAAAATCGTTGATTGTTAGAGTTGACTCCATCAAATCCATGTTGTCAATTTAGCTCAACAAGGATGCTCTACCTGATCGTCCATGTGTCCAAATCGTAGTCAATTTTTGGTATGGTCAATCCACTTCTCGTTTATCTTCAATTGTTGGTCGACTGTTTGACCGACAGGCATGTTGACTACTCGACCGACTAATGTAGAGATCTAATTGATTTCCTGACCGATTGTATCCAGATGTAGGTCGACCGCTAAATCGACTGAATCCAAGGGAAGTATGATGAGACATCAATGCTTTATTTTCCAACACATGCCCATCAACACACGTCTCTAGAGATTCAAGAGGTGAAATTATGTCATCATTACACCCCCCCATAATTACAGCTTCCTAAAACCCAAGCATCATATGGATCTTGATAAATCTAGCTTTATATAATGTTTTAGTGAAGATATCAATAACCTGATCATTCATTTTGTTGGATTACTGAGAGGGGGGGTGAATAAGTAATGATAAATTATACCAATTATTAATCCTTTAAACCACAAAGTATATTATTTTACTTATTCAACCATGTTCATCTGTTCATCATCAATTTATTACTGTATCATAAGAATTAACATTCATCAGTGCATAATAAACAATAATAAACGCATCCACACAATGTACAATACACCAATATTTACGTGGAAACCAAATGCGGGATAAAACCACATAATGATTTTCTTATATGTCAAGAATTACATTCAAGGAAGCGCCAACTTCCAATTCTCCATCTACAACTGGAAGGAGGCTCCAATCCCCTAGTTTCTCAGGCTATAACCTGAGGGAAGCTCCATCTCCCCAATTCTATGGCTACAACAAGAAGGAGACTATAACCCCCTATGTTCTCCGACTACAACCGGAAGGTGGCTACAACCACCTAGTTTCTCAGGATACAACCTGAGGGAAGCTCCAACTCACCAATTCTCTGGCTACAACCAGAAGGAGGCTACAAACCCCTATGTTCTCCAACTGCAACCAAAAGGTGGCTACAACCACCTATCCTTGCCCCATCCAACCACCCTGAAATATAAGTAGAATGATAGAACCACTGTCACACTATCACTGTGAGATATACTATTGTAAACCTGTACCGATCAACCTTCACCAAACAAACTGTAACAACTTGTACCAAACAACTTGTAATCAACATGTACCATAAACAAGTGCATCAACCATGCACCAACCTGTACCTCAACCTGTACCATAAACAAGTGCATCAACCATGCACCAAACCTGTACAAATAACCTGTCACAACAACCTATCACAACAACTTGTCTCATCAATCTTATCAACCAAATCATATCTACTCACCAAGATCAATCACCAAGACAACTTTCAACAATGTGCATCACAAAAACTCATAATCACTTTGTCCACTTAACCACTTTGTCCACTTTACCACTTTGTCCACTTAACCAACTTTGTCCACTTAGCCGCTTTGTCCACTTAACCATTTTTTCCACTTAACCACTTTTTCCTCTTAACCAACTTTGTCCACTTAGCCACTTTGTCCACTTAACTATTTTTTCCACTTAGCCACTTTGTCCACTTAACCACTTTGACTACTTTATTATTTAAATAATTTATCTTTACTCAAAACTTCTTGTTGCAACTAAATTTTATATAATTATTCAATTCATAGCTTTTTCCCCCTTAACTAACTTATTTTTGAAACCACTTTATTATTTAATTTATTTCTTGGTCAACCACTTTGACTATTCAATCTTCTCATCACAACTACTTTACCATAATTACCAAACTCACAAATTCTTGTTGCAACTAATTTATTTTTAATTATTTTCTTAATGCAACAACTATACCCATGATTAACTCCTAGTTTCACCCACTTTGACTAGTCAACTTCTTCTAGGAGTTTCTAGAGTAATTTGACTTCTTTGACCTTCTAGGAGCTTCTACATAACTCATGAGGGTTCTCCAACTTCACAAGGCCATAACTCTCTAACAGTGAGGAGCTATGTGACATTCCACATATCACCAAAAATGGCATGACATGTACTATCCATCTAGGATAGTCTTACCTGTAAATTTATTGATCTTCATGCCCTTATACCTCAAAGAGACTCAGGTTCCTTACCCATGCCTTTGTGCTACTAGAATTCGCTACCAAGCTTCTCTAAGGGTTGACCTCAATCACTAAGGGTTGAAATCAATCTACAATATCACTCTCCAATGGTTTAAATCAATGATAACCAACAATCCATACCAATTGTCCATCAAACTAAGCCAATTGTCTGACACGTTCTTCAATATTCAAGAGAGACAATGTTCTCATGAACTAATTCCCTCAAATAGTGAACATGGAGATCAACATGATTCATCTTACTATGGGAAACATGATTGTCAACAACCTGTATGGAAATTTTATTATCATAGTATATTGTAGTTAAGGTCTAAACAAACATGCCAAGTTTACCCAGAAGTTGGTGGATCTAGATTGCTTTAGTATCTTCTTGAATGACTCCACGATATTGTGCTTTTGTAGTTGACAAGGAGACTACCTTCTATTTCTTGCACAACCACACCAATGGTCCAGTGCTAAATATAAATACATATCCATAAGTGGACTTTTGATCATCACTTTTTCTAGCCCAGTGGGTATCAGTGAAGCCAACCAATGAATCTGAAGTTCGACAATACTTGATACCAAAATGAGTGGTACCCTTGGGATAGTGGACAATTAGTTTGACTGCTTTCCAATGGATTTATTTGGGGTCCTACATAAATCGAGAAACCACATTAACAAAAAAGGAAATGTCAGGTCGACTATGAATAAGATAAATAAGACTATCGAGTAATTGTTGATAAAGAGTAACATTGATGGTGAGTGTTTGACAAGTTTTGGTGAGATTTACTCCATATTGAAAGGGAGTAGCACATAGCTTAAAATCGACCATCTTGAAACGCGTCAAAATATCTATGACATATTTAGACTGAGAAATGAAAAATCCATCACATAATGGTAATAATTGAAGACCCAAAAAATAATGTAGAGTATTAAAATCTATCATGTCAAAGGAGTCAACAAGTTGTTTCTTCAATCTAAGGATGAGATAATTATTATTTCCAGTAATGAGAAGGTCATCTACATATACAAAAACAATCAAAATTTCTCCATTGGTATGAGGTACATACAATATGTGATCATATTCACAATGTTTGAAACCAATTTGAAGAAAGAAATAATCGATCGTAGCATACCAAGATCGAGGAGCTGACTTCAAACCATAAATATACTTCTTGAGTAAAAAAACCAAGGTAGAATATGTCACAAAACAAAGTGGTTGTTCCATGAAAATTTCTTCAGATGGGTCTCCATGAAGAAAAACACTCTTCACATCCGTATGATGGATTTTCCATATAAAAACATCAACAAGGGAAAAATTAATCAAATAGAGTTCATATTTGCAATAGGAGCAAAAGTTTCAATGTATTCAATACCTTATTATTGAGAAAATACCTTCGCAACTATGTGTGATTTATGTCACTCAATAACATGTTCAGTGGTAAATTTGGTCTAGTAGACCCATTGACATTTCAAAATGTTCTTTCCTTGCATTCATGAAACTAGGTCCCAAGTGTGATTATTTGACAAAGAATCAATGTTTGTCTACATATCCTATTCCCATTCAAGTTTCCCTCGAGCATCCGAGTAGGAAGAAAGATCAAAAGTTTCAAGTACATGAGTCATCAAGGAAACAATGGCATGTTTATTTTTACTTTGAGTTTGTCGTCCAGAGGAAACATCACCAGAATTAGGTCAAACAACTTCAATTTTCTTGGAAACCCATTTCGGTAACAAGAAATAGGTGAACTATGGTTTATTGTAGTAGGTCGATTACAATTCAGAGAGTTTTTATTTGACAAATATGGTGTACCGTTCAAAGTAAAGATCGATGGACTAGTTGACGTGGAGGTTAATGGTCGAGTCGAAATGGGAACAAAGTTCAAATCCCCAGTCGAATGACTGAAAAATGGAATAGGAGAGCCAATGTAAGAGACAACATCAAAGGGATCATGTTGAAGCAATCCAGAGGAGGAATTTAACAACTTAATTCCATTATTCTTCTCATCAAACCATACATTTCATCTAATAATTATTTTCCATTTGACAGGATCAAATAGTCGATAGGGTTCTACCATTATGTTGTAAGCATGAATATTTGCATCCAACGTATTTATGAAATCATCATAAACATGAGCCCAAGAAACAAATCCAAAAACACGGAGGTGGCCCACTAGAGGCTTCTTTCCACACCATCGTTCAACTGGAGTCATGGAAGGAATGAATCGAGTCGAGATGCCATTGAGAAGATAATTTTCACAATACATCGCTTCAGTCCAGTAGTGAGGAGGAGATATTTAGCCTGGAAAATATATCTTTCTGCTTCGTTTAAAGTCCGATTCTTTTGTTCTGCAATGCCATTATGCTGAGGTGTGTGAGAAACTAAATGCTTCCAATAAATACCATATCGAATCAGGTATTCTTCAAAATATCAATTTACATACTCACCACCATTATATTATCTTAGTAATTTGATGGGTCGACCAACTTTATTTTTAGCAAGGGCTCTAGACTCTTGAACTTTTCAAGGAAAAGGTTTTTATTCTTCAGAAAATAAACCCATGTGAAATGAGGGATATCATCAATGAAATTAAAAATATACCTTGCACTTGCAAGGGCAGGTAGATTGATGCAACAAACATCACTGTGAACTAGCTCCATTAGGTTCTATACTCGCCACACTTTGCCAAACTTAAAAGGTGCCTGATTATGCTTTCCAAGCGCACAACATCTTCAAAATCCATCAAGGGGAAACATTTTAGGTAGAGAAACAACCATGTTCTGAGTTTCCATTGACTGTAGACTTTGAAAATTTAGGTTTCCAATTCGTTCATGCCAAGTTCGAATTTTCTCATCAGTGTGAGAAACAAGAGAAGTCAGTTTATTATCAGAACGATTTGTGTCATATATTTTATCTAGATTATCCTTTAGGCCGAGAAACCCTCCGGTGAAAATCGACTTACCCTTGTTCAAATCACAAACATAGAACCAATCTGGCAAAAATTCCACAATATTACATGTTTGTGTTAATTGAGAAACAAACACTAGATTGACATTGAGGTTTTGAACATGATAAACGTTGAAAATTMTCCCTCRTCGACAGGTAACATCACCCTAACCAACAATATCTAGAGAAAAATCTTTATCACTCCTTAGCTTCATCCAAGGACATGAACAAGGAGACATCCTTATCCATATGATGGGTTCACACATAGTCAACTACCCATTCATTCTACATARAAAGAGATAGCAAGGCATGAGAAGTTATGAATTGGAAGGTGAAATTATCAGTAGGTTGTCATACAAAGGACACTTATCCTTCAAGGCGTTTAACCTTCTCCTCTAAATCGTCTCTCTTGTTATAGCATAATTTCTCTACATTTCGATTATTTCCACAGTGCTTACATGTTTTCTTATTTTTGCTTCACTGGAGTGCATCTATTTGTCCCTTAGGTTTCTAGTCATGGAATCTAGGTCTCTGTGTATATGTATCAAACCATACTCTTTCCCTGTGATCTGAATTTATATTTCTCTTGATCAAGTGGGCTTGATGTTTACCACCAATATTTCCTTCTTCAAATAATTTTTGCTAATAAGTAATCAAAAGGACATAGAAAGCTTCAAAGGCATAGTCGTTACCATATTCCTTGCATTATTTCTAGTTGGTGTGGAAATTCGACATAAACATGTCGAATGGTGTTCTCAAAATCATCAAGACCAACTCAATGAGTTGTCCATCCTTCTTCTAATAGTTATTTCCACATTCTCCCAATGTCAATTGGAGTTCTTTGACATGTTCCAAGTAGTCCTTTATTCTATCAAAAGAATGAGGATCGAGAGAGATCAACTCTTTCTCCAACTACATGACATGGATTTCATTGACTTGGTAGAACAACAACTTCAACTTATTCTAGACTTGATGAGGGTAGTCGATTCCACTGAGGTGTAACCTTATCTCCCACAATATATAGGTCATGATGACCCCCACAACCTCATCCTTCTTACCATCAACAATGAACTTTGCTTGGTCATCTGTTGGGTTTGGAATCACAATCTTCATATACTGCCATAGTCCTTTACTCTTCAATAGGGTTTCCACCTATGGTTTCCATAATGGATCATTTGATCCCTTTATAACAACATGATCAATCTTCGAAGCCATATTTGATATCTAAATATAAATTTATTCATTAATAAGTTCCAATCAACAAACCACTGAACCAGAGTCAATCATACAATAGATTTGACTCAATAAGGTTTGTAGATGATAATAGAGGTTTCAAACCACCAGATCTGATACCATGTTGGGGAAACAGATGGAACCTATAATGAAATAGATAGACAATTCTCTACATAAACAAAGAGGAATAAAAATTTCAAAGACAAAAGGTGGTGTCTAAAGACACCATTACAACACTTAATCAAAGTGCATTGTTATCATAAAATCACAATGCATATTGGATCTTGATATCTCCATATGATATAATATCGATTGCTTGATGATAATGACCCAATGGGTATGTTATTTATAGCCTCACAATCTAACCAAATTCCATGAAATCAGGAAGATCTTGTCCACATATAACCGTCGGTTTTTACAACTGACTCTATCAAATACAACTTGTCAATTCAGCTCAACAAGGATGCTCGACCCAAACATCTGCGTGTCCAACTCATATTCAATTGCTAAGTTGGTCTATCCACCACCCAACTGTATTTGAATTCTAGTCGATTGTCCAATTGACAGGGATGTCGACTACTCGATCGACTAATGTAGAGATTAGGTCGATCGCCCGATCGAATGTATCCATATGTAGGTCAACCTCTCGACCGACTGAATCCAAGGAAAGTTTGATGAACCATCAATGCTTGATGTTTCAACACCCACAAAAATATGCTATCAAAAGTGCATATTTGAACTAAAACTAGACCAACCTAGTGAAAATTAGAATTTATCACACAAAAATGGAAAATGGTAAGGGAATGCTCATATTTTAACCCATAACACTTTACAAAAGGAAATAAATATACTTAATCTACATTCCCACATAAATATTCCATTAAAAGTGTGGATTTGAATTCAAACTAGCCTAACATATGCATGAAATCAAGTGAATAATGTAGATATAAGATAAATATCAACATTTGATACAAAGGGGAAATTAAGTAACAAGAGGTATATTAGTTCTCGAATTTGAACCCATATCTCCTTAGAGGAATGCAAGGGCCTTCCTTAGACCACATCCATGAAATGGGTCTGTGAATTAAACAAAAACCTCCAAATTCCGTTTTTTCTTCTTCCTCCTTTAAATTTGCAACAATAAAACAAATATTAACATTATAAAATCAATAAACAACAAACATAGTAAAATAGGAAGGAAGGAGGGGAAGGGAAGGGAGAAACCTTACCTTATTCATGGAAATTCCTCCATGAAACCCTAGCCTCCATCCATGAAACCCTAAACCTGCATCAAAAAATGAGCAATAAACATTAGAAAATCAATAAAGTAAAATAAAAATAAAAGAGGAAGGAAGGAGGACAGTGGAAAGGTGTCGTGGAAATAAAATTTCCTATAGTTTGGGTGGACTATAAAAAATAAATTTTCAAAGGAAAATGCTAACATTTCCAAAAAAATAGCATATGCTATTCTTTCAATAACTACCAGGTAGTTACAAGAGGTCTTACAATTTTAGATCATTGATTGAAGATGATCCTTGTTGATTGTCCTTGCTCCAACTATCCTGATTCCTTCTCAAACCTTCACACATGGAAACAACAACTCTTTATCAAACTATTAGCTGAAATGAAAATGAATATAAAATAAGCACTTTAACTAACTTAATCATGCAAATTAGTTCCTTAGATAAACACTGAAAGGGGATTGAATTCAACATAAAAAAACTCAAAATTTAGGAGAGGGAATGAATATATATATTCATTTTATTATCAAGAACAACAATACAATGAAATGTACCTAATTTTTCTTCCAACATTGTATGTAATCATTGTCTAGATTCCTGCAATATCGAGCCACTCAATACTACAACACCTCCATTTTTCTTCTCCTCACGAATATGAGGAAGATTAAAGGATATTAGGCCTCAATGATATGAATGGGAAATGAAATTTGGGAAATAGGTGTTTCCAAGGAAATGCAGGTCATAAAAATTTCAAAAATATAATGTCTTGGTTGCTTGGGGATATATGATTATTCTAGTGTAATAACAGTTCTTGTTTTCTTATCCTTCCCTTAGATCTCTTTTATATGATTTCAATATGGTTGAGACCATTTTCCCATGATATTTATGGATTTATAGAGTTATTTTCCCCATAAACCCCACTTAGGAGCACACATTTTTCACGTTTTTATTTATATCTTGGTACTTTGGAGAGCACTCGTTCCCTTACTGAAGATAAAATGTGAGTGTTGTCTCCTTTACTAAGAAGAAGGTGTGAGTGGATTGTCGAGAAGTATTTTTGGAAGAGTTCTTAATGGGCCCAAGAAACAATGCATAGAATATGAAGGGATAAGGGCCAATCAAATAAATTTCAGCTACTAAGGTGGAAAAACATGCTATAACATATTCCCCCTAATGTGTGAGTTTAGAAGGGAAGTTGATGTCTGGAATACATTATAATACTACATAGTGAGCAACTAAGTGGGGCCAAGTGGAGTGCACCAAACTACGAATAAGGAAATAAATTGCAACAAAAACCAAGGTATCATATTACTTAGTCAGTGACCAATTATGGGATGTCATTTCTTGAGCATAAGGTCACCTACAAATGATGAAAATAGGCCCAGGATGATAGGACTATAGGTCAAAATATCAAAGAAATGTGCCATAGTCAATAAGAGATGACCTTTCAATGAGAAGTCAAGGGGACCTTCCCCACTGTCACAAGTAACAAACAAAGATACTAAGAAAACTTTTACAACTAGGAAGGTCAACATGAAAATTAATAGAATCTAAGGAGTGGCCGATATAGGATAAAACTTCCCTTGAACATAAATATGACACAATGGTGACTTGGGAATCATTTGACACAAAATAGAATATTGATCTAATTTTTTGATGTAGGAGGAACCAACGAACTCTCCATAGTGACTAGAAGAGTAACGAGTTGAAGGAGTAATAAAACTCAAAAAATCAAGTTTTGGCTTCGTATGGTAATACTAAAACCCAAATTGTTGAAAAGACGAATCAAAACTTGGTGCTTTGTTCAATGGTGAGATGAATCAAGAAAACTGCCAATAAAACAAATATCTTTATTCTTCCCCCCCTCTCTCTTTTTTTATCATATTGATTTTTGATTCTATTTCATATTATTAAATCCTAAAAAGGAAAAAAAAAGATTCTAAAATATAATGGAGGAAACAAGTGTTGTGGGGAAAGCAAACTAGTTCCAAGCACATAGAACATACATATGCATAATGTAGGGAGGATGTGTATGATATGGACACTCTTTGCGGTGTTTCCTCCAAGGATAGGTTTTTGAGGTGCAAAGGGAACAAATGAAAAGGAAAGTTGCTAAAGATCATGTGTATGTGGTAAACCAAAAATAGTGAATTGAGGTTGGAATTAGGCTCAAAGGCACACACAATGGTATGTGATGAAACAATACAACTTGAAACAAAACAATTTGGGAGTCTCGTGGGTAATGGACATCAATAGAGTGAGAAGAATTATTGTGGCTTCAATGCAAAGTTGTGGTGGGGATAAGAAGGGACTACCAAGCCTATGAAAAATTTCAGCGTGGGCACCAAAAATGGAAATTAGGGCACCCATGATCGACATGCTCTATCATGTAAATTGAGACACTTCTTAAATGATGAAGAAGGATTGGTGTCGCATCTCAGTGGGGTCGATCCTAAGGAAAAATGAAACAATAAACTGATAATGCGCATTTCAAGGAAAGAAATCCTAATCTGTATGTTAGTTTCAAAATCATTACCTACAAGAACAAATCAATGTGGACTAATGTGATAAGGAATTCCAAAGAAAATGTAATGTACTCAGTGCCCCATTGGGTCACACTGCAACAAATTTATTCTCTCATGATTGAATGTAATGTACCCAAATCACAAGGTACTTCAATAAATCACATTCTTGAAATAATTTCAAACTTTGATACCATCTTTAAAAAATAAAGAAGCATGCAAAAATTTAATAGGTTCATGCAAAACCATCAAGATTCATATATATATATATATATATATATATATATATATATATATAAATCATATTTCTCACATAGTGCATAAGATTTAAACATATATACTATAACATATGCACTATAATCCCTAGTTTAATTAATGCTTATAAAGATATAATATGTGGCTATGGCCAAATGCTGTAATATGTGAATTGTGTTCCTATCTTTTAATAATAAAAATGTGATTCCAACTGCTAAGGGGACATGAAAAAGATACATGGGGATGAATTAATCCAAAAGAGAGGGGAGTGTCTAGCATAATGGCCAAGAGGGGTTCAAGGGGGAAATACTCATGTATATTAATCCAACCCATTTTCCTAAATTTGCTATTTGGATATTAACCTTCCCATTTATGATTGAGTGTTTCCAAAGCCAATCATTGAATACATGTAAGAGGGTGGGTGTGAGTAGTCACATCCCAAAATTATTGGGCACATGGGGGTTGATTACAATCATCTTGGGGAAGAGTGTGATTCAAGTAAGGAAATCCAAAGAGAGGAAATTCGTATGGGCAGGGAAAACAATTTTACACATTACGTTTTTGTGCATGAGGAGCAAGTAGAGAGAAAGAAATAGAGCTTAGAGTTGGTGCAGACATGGATGGATACTTCTAGAGAAAGTTGGAGCATATTGGAGTGTAATTGGAGCTAGAAACTAAAGATCTAGGTTGTCGGGCCTAATGAGTGAACTCCTAGACAAGTTGGACTATAACAAAAAGTGTTTGATATTGGTTTACGATATTTTTCCTAGTAGAAAGTTCTCTTGAGTTCACAACTGAGAGATTCCTAGTTACCTATTCCAAAGAGACCCTGATAAACAAATGGGACACCCAAGGGATTGTGATCAATGAAAGGGTACATTCCTTGGGTTGGGAAAGTCAAGAGGAAGAGAGCTGGTGGAAAATTGGGACAATTGTAGGAAGATATTAGTGGGTTGTGAGTTTTATGAGTTGTGAGTGGACTGTGAGAGACCACCCTATTTTTAGTATTACTAGCCTCATCTTGGGGGTGACTAGCTGTTGGTATTTGCAACAATCAATCTATGGTTGGGTGGAACATCTGTCCCAAGCAGCTGGTTTCATAACTCTTGCTTAAATATAAGTGTTTCATCTTGTTGTTGAGTTATTTACATGTGTTATTGTTGTGCATGATCTTTGTGTAAATGAGAATGACTTTTATGTTGTTGTAATGAGTTGTTTAGCTGCATTCCATGTTGATTATTAGCATGTTGTAGATGTTTATTTAATGGCTGTAGATAGTATCTAAATATGTTTTAATTCATAGCCAAAAGCTATAGGAAATTAGTTACCTATGAATGAACATTTTTTAGCTAGTTGTAATTTACGTTTTTATGAGTATTATGCACTGTAATGTCCCTCAGTTGGTTGGGGACATTAAATTATGGTACTAGAGCCTCTAGTTCAAACATCGGGCTTGTATGGATGAAGATGGACAGGAATTCATGAAATTCATCATTGCAGATTTTGTTGGTGAAGGGTTTGGGGGAAAATGGAGATTTTAGAGAGAAATCCCTAATTCCGTGAGTGAAATTTGAGTTTAAATGACTCCAGACTGTTTAATAGGTTCCATGGAGCCGATAAGTAAAGTTGCAGACCACAATTCGACCTGGAATGGTCGAAATTCAAGTTTTAATGGATGCATGTAGAGTTGCAGGAAGTTTGGGGAATCGACATCCGAGATTCACTTAAATAAATTAAAAAGAAATCGTAAAGGTTCGGATGATGGTTAGATCGATGAGTTTGGCAAAGTGTTGGAAATTATGCAAGAGAATATGCCAATGGATGATGTTCGATGGATGGGTGTCTATAGAGTTGGAAGAAGTTGATACAATCAACAACTAACATTCATTTTCGGGGTTGTGAAATGGATGAGATCAATAGTCTAGATCAATCAGAGAAAAGTCAAAAATTTTCAGAGTGTTAAAGTTCAAGAAGAGAAATCATCGATAGTCGATGGTCGGGTCGACCGAAATAGTGAAAAGTTTGGTTCGGACATAAGACATATCTGACCACCGATGGTAAACGATCGAGGGTTGGTCGAATCCACCAGAGTATTTTCAATCGTTGATGGTTGATGGTCATTGGTTGGGCATCAAATGATTTGGAAAAGTGTCTCAAATGAGCAACAAAAGTCATCGATGGATGATGGGATGTTGGTCGGAAAAATTCAGTGAAGTATTTCAAATCAAGCATGAGAAGTCATAGATGACCAACACATCGGTGGTCACATGTCGGTCGATTCAACGAGGTGTTCGGGTCATTAAAGAGAATCGATCGATGGATGATGGGAGGGAAAGAGGATGATGATGTCATCACTCATGTGTAATGCCACATTATCTTCCACGTGTCATGCCATGTCACCCAAGTTGACACCTTAGGATGATGTGTCATGCCACATCAACATCCACATGTCATGTCACGTCTACAGTTTCCACGTCGTCCAATAGAGGTTTTCAATGGTCAATGATTAGGTCAACTGATTTGGGAAAGTGTATTCATCATTCATCGGGCGTCACTGATTGCCAATGGCCGACATTTGAATCAATTAGTTTAGAGTTGTGCACAAATCGATTGTCGAGGGAATTAGATCAATGGTCGACGGCCGGGTCGACAATTTGGGAAAAACATTTTCCACATCTAAGGGAAGGTGATGATCACCTATGGCCAATAGAGTAAGATCAACGGTTACTGTTTCTCATGATTTGATATCAACGATTCATATTTAAAGATCAATTACAGTAGTAAAACAATAAATTTTGTATGAAATTTTCTGTGTTTTTTAGAATTTTGAAGGTCATTAACTTGCAGGGAATTTTTTAGGCCCTAAATGATTTTTTTAGCGAGTCAAAAATGTCATAGCCCTAAGATTCCCTACTCATGCATACATGGCATTGGCCTTCTTACTTGCATAATTTTCCAAATCACTACTGAGGAACTCTATTTAAAAAACCAATTTTTAGAGCATGTTTGCGCCCTGTTGCACTACTACTCGTGTACATATGATTTTTGCATGCTAGACAACCCACGTACATGCGCTTGTTGCACACTAAAAAACCCACGGATACCTCCAAAAGTTTCAAAAATTAAAAAGTTGTAAGGAATTCGGTGGAATTTACAAGATATTGTAGGTTTCCCAACCAATTCACCTGCTATAGCTCGTCCCCCAACCGGAAAACCATCCTTTTTTTATATAAAATGAGGTCTTGGGGTCTGATTCCAAAATAAAGCATTAGAACGGTGAAACTTTTCCCAATTTCCCAAGTTCGAGGAGCATCGACCTTCAAAGGTTGTAAGATTCAATCTTTGATTAATGAATAAAAAAATATCTTTTCCCTGTCCCAAATGATGGTGTTTATGTATTTTCTTTGATTTATACGTAGAAATTTATATCTAACATTAATTTATGAATAGAAATAGAATTCTTGTAGCCTTGTTTTCCTACTTGTAGATGCAGGTCAGCTTTAGGAGGAGACTTGCATCCTTGGGATCTAGAGAGCTTGAGGAGATCAAAACTGAATGTTGGATAAAAGGCACGGTTTCCAACTGACTCTTTCACTGTTTTTTGTTCGTCTATTTTGGAATGTTTGGGGTAGTGTAGAAATTAGATTGAATTTTAGGGAGTCATTTAATATGTCTATACTTTAAACCCTGGTATATTTATAGGGGGATTTTCCCGCTAGCAGAATTGGAGACTCCGCTGGGGAGTCTCTCTAGGGGTTTAGAGGGAGTTTTGCTTTGGGTTTTTAATTGGGTTCTTGATTTCCTTTTGAGTTTCAGTCAAGTTCATTGAGTCTTTTAAGGGTTCTTGGTTACCTGCAAGGTGCATACCATCTTTCCCTTCCATGTCAGTCTACCTAGTCTTTTATTTTTGAAAAGTATCAAAGGTGTGCGCGCCCTATTTTGGGTTAGCCTGCGTACATACGCGCTCTGCACAGTAGAAAGCCCGCATACATACGCATGTTGTTGATGCAACAACCCGTGTCTCTGTGTATTGAAAGTGTTTTTTAACAAAGGTAGGTCTGTCTCTTTCCTGATATAATTTTAGGCTTCTCGGGACTTTCTTGACCCTATCACAGTCTCTATCTTTGGCCATAGCTTGGGTTAACGTTTCAGTTAACTTGTTCCTTAATTTTCTTTTGTTTTCCCTAAAGGTTTAGAGTGAATTGTCAAGTTTTAGATCCTCCTTTTGGTTTCTTGTTTGAATCCTTGTGTTTACATAGTTGGTTAAGGGTCTCTGTCATTCTTGGGTTTTGTTTTCTCTTTTTCTTGTTTCTTTCTTTGAAAAACAAAAAACGTTTTTACTTTAGTTTTTCTTGTTAAATCAGTTCTAAAAAAAAAT
>ML781249.1:345909-362429 GCA_009831015.1 Picea engelmannii | reverse complement strand
CCCTGGTTGGGATTTTCCTGGACTGCAGGCACTCCTGCCATGGTTTAAGATCGAGATTCTCTCTGATTTGCAGGTCTATTGAGTTGGTTTTCCATTGTCTCCAGGGCTGTCTTTCTTGAGTTGGGAGCCAGAAATCCTTAACAGTATTGAAAATACTTTGCTGTAGTCTAAGATTGTAGGGATTGAGGCTTTCCATATCCTTGAGGGGGGGTAGCTGTTGCCATGAGTCCTTCCAAAATAGCGCGCTTTCGCCGTTCCTTACCTCCCAAAAGGCATGCTGCTGAACTAGGGGGCGATTCCTCCATGCTGTGTTCCAAATGTTAGATCCTGGCATCTGTTCATCGAATCTGATTAGATGATTGTATTGCGTGTTAGGGGCATACTTTTGTTTCCAAATCCGCGCCCAGAGCTCTTGCGGGTGTTGCAGCCATCTCCACCACATTTTGGCTCCCATGATTTTTTTCATCTTCCCCGGGTCCCGGATTCCCAGCCCTCCGCACTGCTTGGGTTTGAAAAGCTTCTCCCATCCGACTAGAGCCCATTTCTTATTGCTGTGATGTCCCTTCCACAAGAAATTGCGTTGGATACTCCTTATGGATTTTATGACTGAAGCAGGCGCGACCAAGGCAGTAAAGAGATACGTGGGTAAAGCTTGCAGGACTGACTTGAGCAGAACCAATCTGGCAGCAATATTTAAGGGTCTAAAAGTCCAATTGCTCAACCGGTTTGCTAAGGAGAGGAGCAGACTATCCCAAGAGATGGATTTCGCTGACTCTTCGGAAAGAGGTATACCCAGGTAGGTGGAGGGAAGGGAGCTTCTGGCTATGCCTAGAAAAGAAGAGAGGTGGACCTGAACCGGGACTGGCGTATTGAAAAAGAAGAGCTTTGACTTGTCCAGATTGAGAAGCATACCTGAGGCGTCCGAGAAGTCAGAGAGAATTGAGTTGAGCTTGGTTGCATCCTTGACCGTGGGAGTGATCATGAGAAGAGTATCATCAACAAACTGACTGTGCGAGGGCACCGGAAGGAGGCCATGGAGTGGTAGCCCAGAGAGAGAACCATCAGAGACTGTTGCTTTGAGGTAGCGGCCAAGGCCTTCTGCCATGATAACAAAGAGAAAGGGGGAAAGGGGGTCGCCCTGCCTGATGCCTCTAGAAGAGTGAAAAGGTCGAGAGGGAGAGCCATTAACAAGAATGGAGAAAAAGGGAGTTGAGGTAAGCACAAGAATCCAGTCTACCCAACTGTTAGAGAAACCAAAGGACTCCAAGACCGAGAGCATGTATTGCCAGCTCAATCTGTCAAAAGATTTTGATAGATCAAGCTTGATGAGCAAACCTGGTGTGTTTCTAGTTTTTAAGGAGTGAACAACCTCATTGGCCAGAATGATGCTATCCATGATTTGCCTTCCTTCTACATAGCCTGACTGCTCATTTGAGATGATGAACGGTAGGATTGGCTTGAGTCGGTTGGCAATGACTTTAGTTATTATTTTGAAAATGACATTACAAAGAGAGATAGGTCTGAACTGTTTCGGGTGCGTGACCCTTTCCTCCTTAGGGATGAGAGTAATGAAGGTTGCATTTAGAGCAGTGAGAACCTGCCCAGATGTTCGTGATTCTTCTACAACCCGCCAAACCTCTTCCTTGATTATATCCCAGCAGTGATGGAAGAAGTCCGTTGTGAATCCGTCCGGCCCTGGTGCTTTACCTGGAGGCATATTCTTTACTGCAAAGTCCACCTCAGTCTGAGTGATAGGCCTTAGCAGTGCTCTGTTCTGGTCGGAGTTAATTAACCTGGGAATGTGGCGGGTTACTTTTTGAATTGCCTCCTCCCTGTTTGTGTTAGTCTCCGTGAGAAGATCTTGATAGAAGGAATTAAGAGCTTCTACTATTTGATCATGGTCCTTTATTGGGATTCCTTGGTCGTCCTCCAGTTGCGTGATGCGATTAATGTGCCTTCGGTGCGTCATTGCTTTGTGGAAGAATTTTGTATTACACTCCCCTTCTTTGAGCCACTGAAACCTGGATTTTTGCCTCCATAATATCTCCTCTTGTTCCTTGCAGATCTTTAGGGCATCCATGAGTTTTTCCTCTTCCCGTGCCAGACTTTGAGTTCTGCTCCCTGCGATGAAAGTGCACTGAAGGTCCTCTAGTTGAGTCTCTGTTTCCCTTTTCCTAAGGAAAATATCTCCAAAGGTGGTTTTGTTCCACCTTTTCAAAAGTATTTTAAAGTTCTTAAGCCATTGCTGGAACTTGTACATGTGAGTGCCATGATCTATTTCAGCTTGGTCCCACCAGGTTTGGGCTAGTTGATGGAAATTTGGGTGGGTGAGCCAAATTTTTTCGAATCTAAAGGGCTTGGGCCTAGGGGGGAGCCCCAGATTCAGACAAAATTCTATGGGCCAGTGGTCCGATCCTACCTTTGGCATGATACTTGCCTCCATTGCCTGGTCGCTTTCAAGGAGGGCATCGGTCACTAGAAAGCGATCCAGCCTGCAGGCCACATGCTGATGCCCTGTTCTTCTGTTGGACCAAGTGAATATTCCATTACGAGTTTCCATATCTACCAGGTTTAGTTGCTCTATAAGGGTTTTAAACCTCCCACTATCTTGATCCAGCCGCTTTAGTCCTCCGCTTTTTTCCTCCAGCATTAAAATTATATTGAAGTCGCCTCCTACTATCCAGTGCGGCGTGCTTATGAGGGTTTGGACATGCCTCAGGGATTGTAAGAAGTTCTCCTTATCTTGGATGGATTGTGGACCATAGACGTTTGTGATGGCCCCTTCCTTGGAGGAGGCTAAAGATTTAAAGTATGCCGTTAGGGTGTACCTAGTCGAGAAGGGATGGAGCAGGGTGACTGTTTGCGGATTCCAGAGAATTGCCAGTCCACCTGTCGCACCCACTGAGTCCAGATAGAGGAATTCTCCATCCCTCCAGCTGCTTCGGAGAATATTTTCCGCCTCTTGTCCTACACATTTGGTTTCCTACAAAAGTAAAATATCTGGATGTTCTGTCTTTATACAGTCTCGGAGGATCCATTGCTTGGATCGTCCATTCAGGCCTCTTATGTTCCAGGATATTGTCTTCATCATGTAGAAGATGGGGGGGGGGTGGAGGTAGCCCTCCGAGAGCCGCTGAATTTGGCCGGAATTGATCATTAGGTGCCCTGCTTCCTTAATAAGCTGTTGTGCTGGTTTGCGCCCTCGCCTCTTATTTTCCTTGGAGGATTTTTTATTTTCGAGGCTAGGATCGGCCATGATACCCAGCCTGGCTGTGGATCCCGCTGTGGAGTCGGTGAATACTTTGTGCACTTTTCGTAACTGTTCTACAGGGATATGTTGTAGATCTTTCTGATTAAGGGCTTCCTCTAGTTTTTCTAGGTTTATTTCTTCCAGATTTGTTTCGTCCATCAGCATATTGGTGTCTTCGTCCCTGCTAGACTGTGTTATCTGAGTTGAATCCTTTGTACTGGCTTTATGAGGTTCCTCAGGGCTCTTTCCTTTTTCTTGCATGGATGCTTGAGGGGGGTTCAGAGACGTCTTTTCTTGCGGTGCCTGATTTAGAGCTTCAAAGGAATTCTTGGAGGGGTTCTTTGAGGTCGAACTCTGGTTCTGTATTTTAGAGGGGTTCTTTCGCCTTCCGGCCACATTGGTAAAGCCGTCCTTCTGCTTGGGTTCAGATGATTTAGGGGCTGAGGCGTTCAGGGGGCAATCTCTAAAAAAATGACCATGCTCATGGCATTTTCTGCATCGAAAAGGTATATGCTCGTAGTCAAGTGGTTGGCTCCAGTCCTCGTCTTGGTATTCCAGAGTGATGGAGCCCGGCAGGGGTTTTGATATGTCCATGTAGATGCAGATGCGGGCGTAAGATGTGTATTTTCTTATTTTAGTAGCCTCTGAAGCTTTTACATATTGTCCCACCGTGTTCCCTATGCCCATTAGTATTTCTTCCAGCCAGAATTCCTGGGGTAATGAGTACAATCGGATCCAAACCGGGGCCCATGAGAAGTCCTCTAGATCTGGATTGAATCTGTCGGTCCAGAATCTCAGAAATAAACCCGCTGAGTTATAGAAATATGGCCCATTATCAAATATTCTGTCCTTGTCCTCTAGGTTATACAGGATAATTGTGAAAAAACCTTTGGAGCTGAGTTGAACCTCATAGTCTCCCTTGGGTTTCCACCAGTCCTTAATCCATCTGGAGAGATCTCNGTGTAAAGAGAAAACTGTTCAAGGCCATTTAACAAAAAAAACATTGGAGTCTGAGATAGGGAGTGTCTTGAGTCCAACATCGTAAGAGTTAGTCGGGACCCCCTCTAGCACAGGGGATAAACATGAGGTAACGTGAGGAAAGGAAGAGGAGATAACCCTTGCAAAGTCAGACTAAGCATAGTGGGGATTGTATATTGAGGGTATTTCTCGAGAACAATGCCGATCACATTTTCCTACAAAGCTTCATGGAAATCGAATCCGTTCAAAATTATTAGTTGTCTTTCAGGCCATTTTCTTTCGACACCCTTGAAGGGATTCAAACTTGTTATCCTTCTCATTACGATATGCCCGAATGTCGACTATACCTACCTAGTGATTGACTGGGAGATGGAAACCTAGTTGCCCATATTTTACAGACTTACACAGGTGACTGTGAGGGTATACCGTGGTACCTAGGGCGGACGTCAGATTTTTCTTCGCAGATTATACCCAGAGGGTGATTCCCTGTTCGAGTTTCACTTGCACCGATTATTTTCTCTAGTGTTGATTGGCGTAACTGTCCTTCCCACTAGTTAGTTTTCTGATTGATTTTCCCTTAGGAACTTTTAGTGTGTGCTCTGTGCTCCTTAGTTATCCATAGTGAGTTAGTCAGTCATTTCTTTGGGTCTCTGACCTAAGGTGGTAGAACGCCCACTCCATTGGTCATGAGGAATTTTTGGTCTTCCGCTTAGAAACGTGGAGCCACCTCTTTATATGCGTTGTTTTTATACCACTGGTTTTCCAAAGTCAGTGTGTGAGACTTTTACGGACTTGAACGATCCCGCAAGGGGAGAAAATGTGCATAAGATCTTCATGGCTAAAGTTCCTGATGATACCATCCAAGGAACCCCTTCGCAAGGGGATTCTTGTGCTTTTCCTTTCTTTGGAAACGTTGGTGTCCCTTTGATGTCCACTTTGTACATTCCTGGGTTGAATGTGGGACTACCTGTTTGGCTGGGTACCATTCCAAATGTCCCGAATACTCTTGATGCTTCTCAGTTAAGAACCTTATTTCATGGGAATCATGTTGATGTTCCTTCATGAACAAAGTCTTCTCGTCCTCCTTCTTCCTTCTCTGGTGAAAGTATAGCTACTAGTACCTGGAAGTCTAAATGAAATAGAAAGAGGAAGAATAGGAAGAAGAAATCACCAACCTCTGCGAGTCATGTTGGAGATAGGTCGTCGACCTCTACAAGTCATGTTGAAGACCAGCACCCAGTCTCTCCAATTCATGCTGGGGGAAAACAACCAACCTCTGCTAGTCATGTTAGAGATAGGTCGTCAACCTCTACAAGTCATGTTGAAGACCAACACCTAGTATCTGCAAGTCATGCTGGGGGAAAACAACCAACCTTTGCTAGTCATGTTGGAGATAGGTCGTCAAACTCTGCAAGTCATGTTGAAGACCAACACCCAACTTTTGCAAGTCTTGTTGGGGGCCTGAACCTAGTCCCTACAAGTCATAATGGAGTTCAAAAACCAACCTATGATAGTCATGTTGGAGAGTTGTCAACAACTGATGCGAGTCATGTTGGGGGAAAGCACCCAACCCCTGTAAGTCATGCTGGGGTAAAAAGTCCAGTCACTGCTAGTCGTACTGGTAATAGGTATATAGCCTCTACGATTCATGTTATCGACCAATAACCAACCTCTGCAAGTCATGTTGGATATGTGAAACCAACTACTTCTAGTCATGTTGGGGGTAGTGATTCTATTGAGAAACTTAGACAGATATGACGTAATCCTAAGTTCCCTTGTAATATTTGCAAGGGAGATCACCTTACTCATTTATGCCCTAGCCTTCCAGGGGTACGGAGATTTTGTTCCTTGTCTGCAAGATCTTCTAATTCTAAGGTTTCCTCACAATCTATTCAGCCATTGGTTGAGAAAGTGGTCATGCCGATGAAATCTTCAGCTGATCCCACTCCTTTTTTGGGGGGTGATGCACCTTTAGACCATGTTGTCTCGTAGCCTGTTCATCTAGTGGTTGAGGAAGTGGTCGTGCCAATGAAATATCCAACTGATCCCACTCTTCTCTTGGAGAGTGTCAAGTCTACCAAAGTGGTCACGTCGATGCAATATTCAACTGATCCCACTCTTCTCTTGGGGAGTGATGTGTCTACTGACTATGTTTTTAACATTTCCAGTTCAGTATTTTCAGAACAAGGGGGAATTCCGCTCACTTCAACCACACCCCCTCCAAGCCCTAGGATGGTTTCCTTTGATTAGAATGACCTTGTTGAGCCTCATCTTCCTTCTTCCGCACCCTTTCAAATAAGGGTTGAATTTAATTCAAAAAACACTTACCGATGTATTGTGGATGAAGGAGCCTCCACAAGTATTTTATCCTCCTTGACTTGTAAATATTTGGGTTCTCTCAATCTTGTGTCTGCATCACATGAGTTATTGGATTTTAACAGATGCCCTAGTAAATATTTGGGTATTCTTCCTCAATTTACTATCTCGTTAGGTGGGAAGATTGTCCTTGTCAATGTTATAGTGGTGCAAGGCCCGTTAGATTTCAATATGCTTCTCGGGCATGATTATGCATATGCTATGAATGATGTGGTCTCTATGCTCTTCCGAGTGATGCATTTCCCTCACAATGGAAGCATTTTCACTATCAACCAGTTGGCATATGATAATCACCATCCTAATTTGGTGTTAGTTCAGGCTGCCCCTTTATATGTTCTTAGTATTCGTGTAAACTCTACCTCGCCACAGGTAAATTATGTGGATTCTTATCCTCGGTGTTCATTTTCTCCTGAGTAGGAACTTGTTCACTCATTTTTTCCTTCTCGAGACTTGGTCCTAGAAATTGATCCGCTGGTTTATCCAATGAGGGCATGGGAGCCCTTGCTTCCCCCTCTTGGTCCAAGTGATCTCAAGTCTCCTTCTGTGTCTAATCTCACTATTTGTAGATCCTCAAGCCCTCGTGCTTGTGATTCTTCGCTGATAGACTCTACCAATCCTTGCCAAAACCTTCATCGTCATATGGAATATGGTCAATTTACTTCAACCTTTGGGACTATCGACCCTCCTTGTTTGCGTGATTTCTCAGATTTTGAATTTCCTTCGGATGAGGCTATCATTGAAGCCATGACCATGGTTTCTATACTGTCGGAAGACTTGCACCGTGGTTTGTGTTTTCTTCCCTTTTGGGAGAATTTCCAGGTTGAATATCGAAGAGACTCTTGGTGAGAGCCTAGCAGTGGGCTCTACCTGAACTACTACCACACATGAGATGTACAACTGTACGGTACCTTGTACATATTTTATAGTCCATTTTTACTATTTTCAAGTTTTGTATTCAGTAGCACCTATTATTTTATGAAGTTTCTATCTATATTGTATTTATTAACTTCTGGGTGAGTGTTATTGGCCTTATATGCAGGATCTTGGAGACATTTTTTCTTTGACATTTGTTCATCGTATTGATCCGTTCTGACGGGTATTGACCTCAAAGTTGACATATAGGTTAGGGTTTTCCCTACTTGCATTTTTCCATTATCTGTTTCCTAGTTCTTTTGGCCTTAGGATCGAGCCCACTAAATTGTGACACTAACCTTTCTTGTTGATAAGTGTGTCATACTTTATGTGGTAGAGCCTTCCTTCCATGGGCATCCTAGTTAGATCCTTATTTTCCATTTGGTGCCCATGCCAAAGTACTTCATAGGCACGTGAGTGTTGTTTGGTCCCACCATGATTACATATCGAAGCCTCGTTCTTTTTCTAATCATCATTCTTGACCTTACCCTCGAGACTCCCTAATGAGCACACTTTGTTGTCTTTAAAGCTCGCTTTAAAATTAGAAAGAAACATCCAACAAGACTATATTTATTCTTTTCGATATCGTCTTGATTACTTGAGAAAAGTAACCCCACGGAGTATTCTTTAAGCCCTTTTCAAAATATTTAAAATTGAAAATATTGCCGAGCGATCTTGTTTCCCTTCACGCTCGCCAAACTCAAATTTGAAGGCACATATGTCCGACGATATTTTACCCCTTTTTTCGGTCTAGATGACTAATTTTGTGAATAAAGGTATGCTCTAGGAACTTCTTTTCGCTAGAAGAGTATTCTCAGGCGTAAGTTAAACCCTTTTCGGGCCCGAGGGACTAAATTTTCGAAAAAGGAACATTCTCCTTGATTTTGGTTTATCACCTTTTTCAGGCCTTGGGGATTAATTATGAAAAAGGAACTGCCCCGGAGTCCATAGTTAAGCTCTTTTCAGACTCCCTAAAATTTAAAAGATTGTCGAGTGACCTTGTTCCTTCACACTCGTTAAATTGGTCCAGAAAAAGATCTACTTGGCATGAGTTTAACCCTTTTTCCAACCAATAGATTGTAGCAGAAAAAGGTATGCCTCGGGAGATTCGTCTCACCGAGAGAGTTCTCCTTAGTTACTTTTATAATTTTTTGGGCTAAGGAGACTAAACTCAAAAAAAGGTTGTAAGTCCATAGTTAAGCTCTTTTCAGACAACTTAAAATTGAAAAGATTTCCGAGTGATCTTGTCTTTGTCACACTTGTTAAAATGGTTTTGAAAAGACGTCTTTTAGGTGCAAGTTTAACCCTTTTTAAGGATGATTAGACTAACTACAAAAAATTTACTCCCTGGAGTCTTCTTTTACGTTTTTCAAACTCTCTAAATGTGAAAAAACTACCGAGCTTACCTTCTATGGGCTCGTAAAAATTTACATAGAAGGGGTATTACTATGTCATGCTTAATTGCATTGCGAGTCTCATCTTTGCATATTTGGCCTAATGTCGTCTCCATGTTTCTATCAACTGAACCTTTGAAGAATTCCTTATATTCAAGCCTTGCAGCACTTCTTTCCTTTGCGACCTGATACCTTGACCCATGGAGGAATTTTCCCCGAGTGTTCTTATCTTGCACATGTCTCCTTTCCCTGAGCATTAGTATGTTCCATGTGCTTGGAGCCAGTTTTGTTATTGCAACACTCGTTCCTCCTTTGTAATATAACATTCTTTTATTCCTTTTCAAGCTATTTAAAAACTAAAGAATACAAAAAAATCAAATATTCCAAAGAGAGGGGACGAGAAATATACATTCTTTTTTCAGCAGCAAAGATAGTCGCCCTTGGAAAAATCACATCCTTTTGTTTGTTCGTCAAGCATTGGGATCTAGTATGACCTTAGGAAGTTGTTCATGCTACATAGAGCTATGTCCTCCTTCATTTGGTTACTCTTCCAAACATATGGAGATTTTGTGTTGCCTCATGCATCGCAAACTTATGTCAATGTCATGCTGCCTAAGTCTGATCATATTTCATGCTTTTGTCCAAGGGAAGTTTTACCCAACCCAAGTAAGCCTTTCTATAGTTTGTCTCTTAAATTTCATGAGTCGACCGTCCTGAGAGTCCAGTCAAGTCTAGATTCAAAATCAACGAAGTTCTCTACCTGATCATCTAGATACTCCAGCCTTTTCCCGATGGATTTTCGAAGACCTCAGAGTAGTGAGTCTTACACTCCCATTTTAATCCTACCTAAGGTTTGAATATCTTGAAGTTGTTGCTCGAGCTATGAATACTTCATCTCCAGCCACAGGCGTCACTAGCTTCTTGAAGATGCATATTGTACTTGTATATCTTCGAATGATTTTGAGATGTAGATCCGCTATGTATTTCTTGCGGCTACACTTTATATAGTTATATGACATGGATTTGCAGTGTATTTGATCGACAACCATAATTTAGTTCATCCTGAGTATGGTTATGCCCRCCTCAGAGAGACAATTTTTGTTTTGTAGATGGCACCTCCCGAACTCTGGTCTCAGGCTCACTCGATTTTGTGCATTCTCATTGGTGAAGATATTGTAATGTATTTCGGTCATAAGTTTCTCTTCTGACCTCATACATTAGGGGGCATCTGTTATAGCTCTAAAATTCCCYACTCATGCATACATGGCATTGGCCTTCTTACTTGCATAATTTTCCAAATCACTGCTGAGGAACTCTATTTAAAAAACCAATTTTTAGAGCATGTACATGCCCTGTTGCACTACTTCCCACGTATATACGCTTGTTTCATGCTAGAAAACCCATGTACATATGGTTTCTACACACTAAACAACCTGTGTATACCTACGATCTATTTACAGGCTATTGGAGGTTTCCCAACCAATTCACCTGCTATAGCCCATCCCCCAATTTAATAACCATCCTTTTGTCATATAAAAGGATGTCTTGGGGTCTCATTCCAGAATCAAGCATTATAACAGTGAAACTGTGCCCAATTTCCCTTCCTTTGTTTTCCCAAGCATTTGCAACCTTTTGTGATTTATTGCCTTAGGTTTCCCTCTTTAGACCCTTTTCTTCCATATAATCCATCCCCTTACCTTTGAGGTGATCAGTAGGTTGTGAGAAGAGGCTTATTGAAGGTGCACTTGGAGCATTGTTAAGAGGATCCCAGACTAGGTTCGCAGAGCATCGACCTGCAAAGGTTGTAAGTTGAATATTTGATTAATGAATAAAAGAATCTCTTTTCCCTGTCCCAAATGATGGTGTTTATGTATTTTATTTGATTTATACATAGCAATTTATATCTAACCTTAATTTATGGATAGAAATAGCATGCTTGTAGCCTTGTTTTCCTAGTTGTGGATGAAGGTCATCTTTGGGAGGAGACTTGTAGCCTTGGGAGCTATAGAGCCTGAGGATATTAACACCAAATGTTGGATAAAAGTTACAGTTTCTGATTGACTCTTTCACTTTTTTCTGTTCATATATTTTTGAATGATTGGGGTAGTGTAGAAATTCTATTAACTTTTAGGGAGTCATTTTCTCTGTGTATACTTTAAAACCGGGTATAGTTATAGGGGGATTTGCCTGCTAGAAAAAACTCATGATTACAGAGATAGATTGTTCCAAGGTATACTTTGTCTTTGTATCTCAAATAAAATAACCTGGAGAGATCTATCCAATGAGATAAATGATTTGCAAAACGAAAATCGTATGGGAAAGTTACAACCAAAACAATGAGGGTGAAATTTTGGTAGTAGATTTACTTCCATAGGGCATAATTCCATGCTGAAAACTACATTTGGGGAAAAAAAGAAGTCTATGTAAATATTATGACCTGTAGAATCCATCGGTGTAGTCATATTTAGGTTATGGGTACTTGAAAATGTGTATAAAGAGAAATAATACACCCATAGCATACATGGATTAATTGAGTAAAACAACCTAAAATTCTTTGGACCATAACTTTCAGCTTGGAGCTCAGATTTGAGAAAACAAATAGTCATTGGAAAGGTATTGAAGATTAGAATGCATCTATCCACTCGAAATTTTTAATTAGGTAATTAAATTATTATAAATTAATAAATAGATTTTTGTATCAGTAAAAGAGTGAAATTGGTAGCATGTAAATGTTGTAACGTTTCACTGAGGATTCAATTCGAGGCATGGTTATAACCATTGGAAAACTGTTTGAGAGATGAATGAATCAAGGGAATCAAAATTTGAATTGGTGCAATTTGTCCTTAATAAATTAATGAAGAAACAACTTGTATTCTAATGGATGAAATGCTTTATGTTATGCATGTTTCTAACAATAATTATTGCATGCATATTTCTTGCAGAATTAGAGGTATAGAAAGAAAATTTAGTTCTTATATGAGTACTGGAGTTATGGATGATGCTCAAGGATATTATATCCATGAGGAAGAGGTCATAGGTTTTCATGTTAGCATGGGGAATGCTGAGACAAAGTCAAATGGAGGAAGAGAAAGGAAAGATCATGTCCTTATGAGAAGTCTGCATAGGGAAATGTAGAGCTACAAGGATGATAATGAAAGGATCACGAAGAGATACTTCAAAGTTTGAATATGTTGCAGAATTAATCCAATAAGGACTCTAGAAACAAGCAATAATCTAGGGCAAGACAAGTTTCAACATCTAGATCCCAAAGAAAAAGGGATGAACATGGAAATGATAGGAAATCAAGAAGCATGAGCCAATACCATCATTATCCAAGACAATCTCCTAGAATAACTCACGCAATTTTGTGGCTATGGATCATCCCAAGTGTGTCTCTTGTTCATAGGAAAAGGAGAAGGCCTAAGGAAAATATCTTGCAAGGAGAACTCGGGAAGATTAAGCCACCAACTTTCAATGGTGAGCATAGGAAAGAAGAAGAGGTTGAGTCCTGGCTATTGTAAATGAAGAAATATGTCCAGCTATATGATTACCCTTCTTGGGTATAAGCTATAATTTATGCCTACCACTTGCAAGTAAAGGAAGCCATGTCATGGGATCAACTTAAGAAATCCAAGAACCTTGATGAGAAAAGGATCTCATGGAGGCAGTTCAAAGAATATTTCCAAGAGAAATATTTGTTTGAGCATTACTAAGAGAGAAAGATGAAAGAGTTCTTTGAACTCAAGTTGGGAACCATGACAATGGAGGAATATGAGAAGCGGTTCTTTGAATTGTTGAAGTATGTTGAATTCATCAAGGATGAGAAGGTCAAAATGCAAAGGTTTCTAAGTGGGTTACCCTCCTTCTATAGTGATAAAATCCAATATGATAACCCAAAGACCTTGGAGGAAGCCATAAGGAGAGAAAAGTGTCTTTATAAGAAAAATAGAGGAAGGCCATTCTTCCAAAAGAATTGGAATTAAAATATGAAAGGGAAAAAGTATCAAAGGAAGAAAGGTTTTAAACCACCCTTTTTTAGGAATAAATCCCAAGAAAATTAGCAAGGACAGTTAGCCCAAAATGAACACAAGAATGCAAATTCATTTGGTAACAGGCCAAGGAAACACCCTGTGCAATGTTGGGGATGTGAGGGAAACCACTTATATAGGGACTACCCTCACAAAATAGAAAGAATGAGGATTGTACACAACATTCAAGAGGATGAAACAATGGAAAACATGGGAGGGAACATGCCAAGGATTTATGTAGCCTTGGACAACAAGCAAGATGAATATCGATCCCCCATGATTGAAGTGGAAGGTAATATTGATAACCAACCCATATCAATTTTAATTTACTTTGGAGCTAGCCATAGTTACATAAATGCTTACATTGTTTAAACATTCCACTTGCAAAGAAGTAAGCATAAGAAATATTGGTTAGTTCAATTAGCCACAGGAGCTAAGAGAAATATCAATGAGTTGGTTAAGGATTGTCTRATAGACATGAATGRACTTAGAACAAAGGTAGATGTAAACATCATATTATTGGGTTCATATGATTGTMTAATTGGYATGGATTGGTTATAAAAACACCATGTTGTCCTAGATTGTTACAACAAGAYAATCACATGTCTTGATGAAGAAGAGAAAAAATGCAAGATTCAGGGAATTCCAAGAATTGTAGCTATTAGAGAGATTTCATCTATGCAGCTGAAAAATAATTTCAGAAAGGGATGTTAGATTTTTGCAGCCCATATGGAAGAGGYAGCCAAAGATAAAKTGGAATTCATTGAAGACCATCTAATCTTGAAGGATTTTGAAGATGTTTTTAGAKAAATTCTAGGATTGACACCAAAGAGAGACATTGATTTCTCTATATATTTGGTTTCGAGAGMTTCTCTAGTGTCCAAAACACCTTATAAAATGGGCACACCATAATTGAAGGAGTTGCAGATGCATCTTGAAGAGATTTTAAATAAGGGGTATATATTCCCAAATGTGTCACCTCGGGGAGCCCCAGTTCTTTTTGTGAAGAAGAAAGATGGGACCTTAAGGATGTGTATTGATTTCAAACAACTAAATAAGGTCACAATAAAGAAAATGTATACTTTGCCAAGAATTGATAATTTGTTTGATCAACTGAAAGGTGCAAGAATATTTTCCAAGATTGACTTGAGGTCAAGATATCACCAAGTAAGGATAAAAGAAGAAGACATCATAAATACAACATTTAGGACAAGATATGGACACTATGAATTCACAGTAATACCATTTGGACTATCACATGCCCCAACAATAGTTATGTATTTGATGAATGGCATGTTCAGGGAGTACCTGTACAAGTTTGTAATTGTGTTCCTAGATGTCATTCTTATTTACTCTAAATATGAATAGGAGCATGAGAAACATTTAAGAATGGTGATGCAAGTTTTAAGAGAGAATAAGTTGTATGCTAAGATAAGTAGGTGCATCTTTTATCAAAATAAGATTCACTACTTGGGGCATACAATTTCAGCAGATAGGATAGCAATGGATCCTGAGAAGATATAGGTCATTAGAGGATGGTCAATACCAAATAACATGACAAATATTAGATCATTTATGGGTCTTGATAGTTATTACAAAATATTCATAAAATGATTATCAAAAATTGTAAGTCCAATCACTTATTTGCAAAAGAAGGGAGTGAAGTTTAAATGGACTTCCAAGTGTGAAGAGAGTTTTTAGTAGCTGAAAGACATATTGACATGTGCACCAACCTTGAATATTGCAGATCCTAAGGATGATTTTGTTGTGTGCACCGATGCATGCAAGTAAGGACTTGGTGGAGTTCTCAATCAAAGGGACCATGTGGTATACTATGAGTCTAGAAAATTAAAAGAGCATGAGAGGAATTATGCTACACATGACTTGGAGTTAGCAATGATTGTACATGCATTGAAATGTGGAGGAAGTATCTTATGGGTAATAAATTTGAGCTAAGGACATGCCACTGTGGTCTGAAGCATTTTTTTGGACAACCAACACTAAATGCTAGGCAAACTAGATAGCTAGAATTTATGAGTGAATATGACTTTGAAATTAAGCATATAATGGGAGAGGAAAATAAAGTGGTTGATGAACTCAACATGAGAGCTCATGAAGTGCATATTTCATCCACCAACATGTCCAGGGAAAATCTAAAAGAAAAAATTATTTCAACAGGAAATTCAGATCAACACTACAAGAGAATAAAAAAACCATTACATGAAGGTAATTTTCAACAAAAAATTAATTATTATGTGCTGAAAGAGGATGCAATTATCATGTACAAGGGAAAAGTGTATGTTCCCAATTCTAGTGAGATGAAAAATGCAGTGCTAAAGGAGATGCATAATGTTCCATATGTCAGGCACCCAGGATATCAGAAAAAAATTACAACTATGAGAATCCAATACTTTTGACTAGGAATGAAAAAGTAAGTGGCTAATTACATAGTTATATGTATATAATGCCAAAAGGTGAAGACAAAACATAGGCATACAACATTTTTTCTACGAACATGTTGATTACTTGGGTTGGTTTTCATTGATGTCAACCCTTGAAGCAAGTTCGGTAAAAAATGTTGGTAGCCCCAACTGTGTGGTTAAGAAACCCAAGTTTTATTGACGAATAATTCAATGGAGATCAATGATTTTACAGGTGAGACCATTCTATATGGATAGTACATATCGTTTCATGTCTGGTGATATGTGGTACGCCACGTAGTTCCTCACGGTTGAGGAGATATGGCTTAGTGAAGTTGGATAACCCTCATGAGTTATCTAGAAGCCCTTAGAAGGTAAAATAAGTCAATTTATTCTAGAATATCCTAGAATAAATTTACTATTCAAAGTGGTTGTTACTAGGAGTTAATCATGAATTAAGTTGTTTCAAAAATAAAATAATTAAAAATAAATTAGTTGAAACTAGAAGCGGTGAACTTACTATTTGTGGATAAAGTGGTTATAAGTGGACACGTAGTTAGAAGTGGGTTAGCCCTAAAATAAGGAAGTTGGGTAAAGTAATTAGAAGATAACCCATAGAGGAAGCCAATTGGAGTATAAATAAGAGAGAAAGGGTCTCCTATTAGAATATAATGAGGGACTCATTGATACATTTTACTGCAGGTACTCATTGATACATATGAAGTTACACAAGTTTGAGGTAGAAAAGGAGGGTCGATGGTGAAAGTTTTAGAGTTGTAGAATTATTTTAAAAAACCCTAGTTTTTTAGGTGTACGTGGGTTGTAATGGAGGAAGGAGCATACATACATAGCCTGAAAGAGGACATGATGCATACATACGTAGGATGGAGAAGAGGAACTCACATACCTATGAGAATTCTCATGAAAACTTGAGTTTATGAGGGTGCTAGGTTCTCAGAGTCTGAAAGCAAGTTTCCAAGAAGGTCTATAGTGATCAAGTACAACATATGTATCGACAGGTTCAAAAGGTATTTCATATTCTTATGTGTAGTTGAATATTGTAGACAGAGGATGTAGGTAGAGAGTGAGTTTGTTAAAATGTGTGAGGGAGACAGAGGAAGACATATAAGGGGGATATAAAGAATGTGTGCGACAGTGTGGG
>ML781249.1:312045-325832 GCA_009831015.1 Picea engelmannii | reverse complement strand
GTAACCCAGGAATGACAGGAATGGGAGGGGTGATTAGAGACAGTGGGGGAAACATAATCTTGTTGTACGTGGGGAGCTTGGGAAACTCAATCAATAACGCAGCGAAATTTGGAGCCCTGGAGCTCGGTCTCAAAATTCTAAGCCGAGAAAGGATGACCAACACTATCGTGGAAGGTTACTCCACCCTGGTCATCAACACAGTGAAGAGACTCCAAAATGACACCAGAGTGGGAAAGATTCAGAAACACTGGCGCTTGGCACACTCCCTCTAAAAAATCCAGGAGCATCTGTAAGCGATTAACACCATGGAGTTACCCTGGGTACGTAGGTCAGGAAATGGCCTGGCAGACAGAATTTCCAACGAGGGGGTTAGCAAGGAAGGACCTGAACTAGATACTACTTGGATCAACATTTTGCAAGGACAATTTAGAACTGACTGCACCCAACTAGTGACAAAATATTGGGACAACAACTTAAACAAGGGAGGTCACATTGAGGAGGGCATCGAAAGGACCGTAGGACCCAAGCAGGATATGACTGCCCAACACTTAACTAGCAATAACAATGTTGAATCAACTTATAAAATAGGCGAGGGTATGACAACAAGATCGTGTCAACAATAAGATAGGTGGGGAAAGCCCCGTGGGAAAGTATCAGTGGAAGTCAGCAACCAGTTAATGATGTAAGGCAAGAGGGATTGACATGGACTAGTATTGATCCACCACACCAAGGACTGGGTACGGGGAGCTTCCAAGTAGGATTTCAAGTGAGCAGGGGCAAGGAAAAGTACAGGGATAATGGTCGAGTCATCATGAACATATGTATCACGACGGGGAAAAAGGACGGGAAGTTTCACCTCTACAGGAAGACCGTGATTGGAAGGACGAACCCGAAGCAAGGGAAGCTCAATAAAAGAACAAACAACATGAATAGAGGAAAATATAAGAGTGCAAGTGCAAAGGCTACTAACAAACACAAGCACGGGGAAAGTAGTACCCCAGGTAGACAGAAACAGGTTGAGAGCGTAGCAAAGGAGATGGCATAGGCCAGACGGGATGGTGCATATGAAGCGAATGAACAACAAAAGAAACCCCAAGGGAAGGGAACTTAGAACAATCCTCAACAAGTTTCAAGGATGGAGTAGGCGGAAAAAGACGCGAAAGGCACCTTTCATACTCTGGTTGCACCGAAAGGAAAGGCAACCATCACCCGGATGGAGAAGGAAATCAACCAAAAGAGCAAGGGAAAAACATGGGATGCTTTGGTCCATGAAGCAGACTGGGTAACCAACCCAGAAGCCACACAGCCCAGGGAAACCCTCTATCACAAAACAATGGAGATGGCATGGAAAACAAATATGTTGAATGGAAAAATGAGCTCGGAGAGGGAGGACGCCAGACGGGAGAAAAGAAAGGAACACACGAAGCTGCTGAACGAAATCTTGAGACGCCTCAGTAGTCTGGAAACCATCACCAAACTGCTAACTGAGGTCGAGACGAACCATAAATCCAAGATGGAGTGTTTGGCTTCTCAACTCCACCTCTACCTGCGCTACGCCCATCACATGGACATCACACTAGCTGATGGGAAAGGAGCACCAACACATATCATAAAGACTCGCACAATTCCCCAAAAGGAGGAGAATAAGGGCCAGGCTGATGAAAGGAAGAAACATATCATTATCTTGAACTAGTGTCTGGTTAGTCCATTATCAAGTCAATCAGGTCAGTCCTGGGTCAATCTCAACTTCTGTTACTGTTATTTTGTTTATCTTTTTCATGTCGTTTGTGCTTATGCTGTAAAAAACTAGATATGGTAGGACGAGCCTGGTTTCCCATGGCGGTAGTCCAGTCCTACCCCCTGCCTATTTCAAAAAACATAACTCGAGAACCTCTGGCCTGGTTTTCTTTTTGATAGACGAGGAAGTCCCCTTTTTTTACCATAACCCCTCTTTAATAATATAGATTCTTAAACTCACTTACAAAAAAAAATAAAAATTAATTGATACAAACATTAATATAAGTTAATATAATATAACATTATATTATAATATTTATTTTTAATAATATTTTTATAAATTTTATTAATATAAACTAATACATATATAATATTAATATAATATAATACAAAACATCACATTAATATATAAGTGACAATAGGAAGCATCGCATTATTAAATGAATATTACATTATTGAATTGATATTTCAATGGAGTGTAGTACTACTATAATTTAACTATTATTTATATTTTACTTTAGAGATTCATCATTATTGTTTTCCATCTATTCCATTGTAATCCCATTTATGACACAAATATTGTTAATCATTTATGACACAAATATTGTTAATCAAAGTAAATAGAAATTGTAATAAAAGTTGTGCAAATAATATTTTATATCTCGCCTCTTTTAATTCATTGTTTTAGCTAATTTCAATTCCACCTCTTCATTCATGGGGTATTAAGAGAGAAATATATATAATATATTTTTTCTATTAATACTGCCCCTTACCCTCATCATATATATATTTTCTGGGGGTATTAATAGAGAAAATATATTGGGGTGGGCATTAATGGAGAAAATATATTATATATTTTCTCTATTAATGTCGCCCCCACCCTCATATATGAGGGTGGGAGACATTAATAGAGAAAATATATAAGTGGATTATTCTAACTCTTAAACAATTAACAATTAGTGAATGGAGCTAATGGGAAATGGTTCATAATAAATTAAGTTATTTAAGTATGGAATACTGAAAGAAATGATCCCATGACATCAAATAGTTTTTAGTACACTTATAACATTTTATGCATTTCAAAAACCACTGCCAAAATAATGACTAATGACTTTGATCATTTTCCATTTCCTTAGTTGAAGGTTTCATATTCCAAGTTGATCTAAACCATCTCTTTTATTGAGAACTTGATTTTAAAGAATACTAAATACTAAAAATAATGACTAATGACTTTGATAGTTTTCCATTTTCTTAGTTGAAAGATTCATATTCCAAGTTGATCTAAACCATCTCTTTCATTGAGAACTTGATTTTAAACAATACTGAATACTAATGTGATAGTGTGTAGGTTTTTATGGTGTATAGGTTTTCACAATGCCATAATATTGATTTAGATTTCTTGAAGTAAAATGTGAAAACCATAAACTTCATACACACAAATCTAAATCAACAATATTGATATTTTCTTTGGTAATCGAGTACCTATGAACGTGTTGATTAAAAAAAAATTAAATGCATAGATGTAGAAGGTACTTAGTGTGTAGTACCACGCTCCACAAATCGTTGAAAAATAGTTCAAAACTTATGCAAAATTGATCGAAAAATAGTTCAAAAGTTGTACAAAATTGATCCAGTGTGATAAATTCTCTCAAACAATAAAAATGATATATAAGAAAACATCCCATGGTTTTCTCCCATTTGGGGTTCCACCTAAATTTTGATGTACATGTGCATGTGGTTATTTCATGTGATAATAGTGTTAAATGATGTACTACTCATAAAGTTGAAGTTCATATGTAGTGTGATTGAAATTGGTAAAAAGTATTCAATAGCATGCAACTAGAAAGTTAAATAGTTTATATTGCAATGAGAATTTAACCAATAAAAAGTTTTTGAGATCAAATCAAAATTACTCATTTTCCATCCTTGACATTTTTTTTTCATTTCAAATATAAAAAATTACTCTTTACCTTATTGCAAAAAGTGAAAATTTCCCTTGGACTTCACATGGTCCAAGTTTTTCTCAAATTTGTCATAAGGAATGTGTAGTGACAAAAAAACAAACTCTTCCAAAGAAATTTTTTGAAATATTTGTTAGAACTTGTTAAACACTCTCTACAAAATCATGTTAGTTTATTGAGACCTCTAAATCTACCTAGTTGAGAGAGTTCTTTTTGCATTGTTCATTTCTCCTATATAGAAGTTTATTCAATTATGTTTCACACTTCAATTGAATAGCTCATATAAAACCCATATACAAAATCCGTTATTTTAATGATTTAGTTTATTCAATTATGTTCCACACTTTAATTGAATAGCTCATATAAAACCCATATACAAAGTCCATTATATTTTAATGATTTACAATACATGAACAAAAATATAATTATTAAACATTTGAAGTTATTCCTTCAATTTATGTAATATCGTTGTTTGCATATATCTTATATCAATCTACTTAAATATTTTCTAATATTTAATTGTTTTACATCTTTTACTCAACAATTTTATCAATATTCATGTGAAAATACTAAGCATCATATTATTTAATTAGTATTACATTATTGAATTAGTATTTCGATGGAATATAGTATTATTATTACTTAACTATTATTTATGTTTCAATGTAGAAATTCATCATTATTATGTTCCATATATTTAGTTGTAATCCAATTTATGCCATAAAAATATTGTCAACAAAAACAAGTAAAAGTTGTAATAAAAGTTGTGCATGTACATTTGATATCCTTCCTCTTTTAATTCAATATTTTAACTAATTTCAATTCCAAAAATTTTCATTCTAATGAGTGAAGAGTGGATATTTTCTTTTATCTAATAAAATGAGTGCAAAGTAGATGATTCTAGCTCTTAAGCAATTAGCAAAGTTGATGGAAAATGGTTCATAATAAATTATTTATTTAAGTGTGGAATATTGGAAGAAATAATTCAATGTTTTAGTTAATTTTAATTCCACCTTTCATCTATAATGAGTGACGAGTGGACCTTTTCCTTTATCTAATAAAATAAGTGCAAAGTAGATGATTCTAGCTTTTAAACAATTATTAAAGTTGATGGAAATGGTTCATAATAAAATAAATTATTGAAGTGTGGAATATTGGAAGAAATAATCACATGACATGAAATAGTTTTTAATACATTTATAAAATTTTAGGCTTTTCAAAAAACACTACCAAAATAATGACTAATGACTTGATTGTTTTCCATTTACTTAATTGAAGATTTGATATTTTAAGTTGATCTAAACCATCTCTTTCCTTTTATCTTTTGAACTTGATTTTAAACAATACTAAATATTAATATGATACCATCTCTTTCCTTGAGAATTTGATTTTAAACAATACTAAATACTAGTATGATAGTATTTAGGTTATGATACTATCTCTTTCCTTTGGAATTTGATTTTAAACCATACTAAATACTAGGTTTTTATATTGTGTAGGTTTTCACAATTCCATAATGTTGATTTAGATGTATTAAAGTAAACTGTAAAAACCATAAACTTCATATACTAATATGAAGTATGCAGGTTTTTATATTGTGTAGGTTTTCACAATTCCATAAGGTCGATTTACATTTATTGAAGTAAACTGTAAAAACCATAAACTTCATACACTTTCAGGAATCTAAATCAACCTTTGGTCATGGAGTACCTCTGAATGTGTTGATTAAAATAAAAATTAAATGCAAAGATGCACTGTGATAAATTCTGTCAAACAATGAAAAGGAACGAGATTTATATTAGATGTGATAGGAAAAGGCTCCCCGTCGAAGAGGGTTTCCATGAACTCAGGAAATAATATGAAGAATAGCTTTACAGTGATAGTTTTGAAGCAAGACAGGACAAGCCAATATATCACAGAAACCAAACAACCAGAACGGGTTGAGACACATAACCTAATATTACCGTTATTAAACGGCGCTATCCAATAAAAAATATCATTGCGGATTCATCATTCATAACGAATGAATTCTCCTAGCATATCGAAGCTGTAATAACTGTAAGACCTAAGACGGCCTAACGGGCCTTGGGTTGATGGTTCCGGTGGGCTCGAATCCGGCGTCGTGACATGATCTGATCGTATTCCTCAAAGTTATCCATGGCGGATGGATTAAGGGTAGAGACTCATTCGCAGCCCTGAAAAATTCAGAGACTTCAAACAGAGATACACAAACACTGCAACAGTACTTCCATAGACGGCAACAGTACCTGCAGCAAGAATAAGACTATTTGTGGGCTTCCCGGAGATTAATGTTCTTCTGCTACCCCGACTACCATATGACCGATTCATAAACGGAACTCCAACTTCATTTCCCTTATTGACAATTTTTTTGGAGAGACGAGTGTCCGGGCATAGACCTTGCGAGTCTTTTCCTTCGGCATGACATAAATTAGGATTATGAAGAAAGACGAGTAGCACAAGAAGAAGAGCAGAGGGGACGAAATAACTGATCTTCTCTGCCATTTTCTCAACAATGAAGTTATCCAGATATAATATTCTTCTGCAACAGCAGTTCAGAATAGGTTATAAGATATCTTGCAATTGCAATATCTAGGTGGGCGGTGGGAACCTTTAGCTTGCAAGGGAGCTCGTTTGATTCTTATTTTATCTTAATTGGTTCAGCAGCTGTCATCACCATTGGAGTAAAAAAATGATAACGAGAGTCCATAGCCGCGTCATTTTGAATGGTAAGACGTTCAACATTAACCACAACACTGCTCCCTCTGTGTGCAAACAGGTTTCCATTTTGACAAATTTTTACATTGAATTTGGCTAAACATTATTTTGTTTCCAAGATTTTACACCAATCTAAATCGCCTAAGATTTTGTCAAAAATCCAGAGCAATCAAACTTTGATTTCTTGAATGTCAGTCCAATCGGAAAGGAAAAATTATTACTTATTTTGTTTGAACGCATTGCGATGCCTTATTTTGTTTCGACGCTTTTGTTTTGTTTGTATCCATTGGGATGCCTTATTTTGTTTGGACGCATTGCGATGACTTTTGGAGAAGAAGAAAAGGGTACTCTCTTTGACATTTGACATTTGAGTATCTTTTTAAAAAATTATAAGTTTTATTATATTATAGGTGGTAGTATATAGCAATGAGTTAGTATTGATTTTCATATTAGTTTTATGTTGATTTAAAAAATGTATATAAATTTTAATGTTGAACATAACAAATAAAAAAAATTATTTTTCAATATAACAAAATTGGTATTTTTATGATCTCTCATTGGTCAATAAATTGATAGTGTTATTGCAACATTCACTTCATTTCAAGTTTGAAATTAATTTTGATATGACTATATATGAGTGTCACTTTCTTATAAGGTACAACTTTATTGATAAAATAATTTTATAACAAATAAGACTTTTTTTTTTTATTTTCTTTTCTTATTTTTTCAAATGTGTACTATGAAACCATTTTTAATTATTTTGGTAAGTTACCATTGAACTATCAAATAAGACTTTTTTTTTTTTTTCTTTTCTTATTTTTCCAAATGTGCAGTTATTAAACCATTTTTAATTCTTTTGGTAAGTTATCATTGACCTATGAAATAAGGTTTTTTTTTTTTTTTCTCTTTTCTTATTTTTTCAAATGTGTAGCTATGAAACTATTTTTAATTCTTTTGGTAAGTTAATTGATAACTACACGGTTAGAAACCCAATGAATTTGGTGGCAGGTTTCCCATCATTTTTTTTGGCAGATGTGATTTGGCATGGACAATCTGTACTAATGCAAAACCTCCACTATACACTAAAAAATGCTATTCAAAAAACTAGCTACGTATGGAGACATATGATAGAAAAACTGGGCTCCAAAATAAATTTGTTTTTTTTTGAAATGACATTTTAATTATAGAAATGGGCTAAAGCACTAGCACACCCTCAAAGAGGAATGAGAAACCTTAAAAGCAAAAAAAACTCAGTAAATTTACATAAATTTAAGTAAAATTCCTTTTATTATCTTCGGAGACAGACATACTGCACTTGTTTTAAATGTTTCATCCAAATAACGATATGGAAACTTCACAAGTCCAAAAAAAATTTAATCTTCTGACATAGTTGCGTGACACAAGTGGGGAACACTAATATAGTTTATCATCTTTGAGCTTTAGTCACACTTATACATTTTTGTCGATACTTAGTTATTACCTCGCTAGTAGAATTGCATTAAACAGATTTTGTCTATGTATTCAATCTTCTACATATATGAGAAACTCCCTCACTCGAACAAATTAATTTTATATAAGTTTTTTATTATTTTATTGTTAAAAAAAAAAAAAAAACAAACCTATGAGATCACTATTTAGTAAAAAAAAATCAAATACTACTACGAAGATTATAATCTATCGACCTTATTATAATTAAAAACCAAAAAACCATATAGTACTTAACACTCCTTTATTCTAGAATAGAACAAATCCTAACCTCTACAAAACTACCAACTAAAAAGATAATCTTTTACTATGCCAAGAATCCTTATTATAATTAAAAACTTAACACTCCTTTATCTTAAAATGGCTACCAAATAAAAAGATAATCTTTTACTATGTCAAGAATCCTTATTATAATTAAAAACTTAACACTCCTTTATCTTAAAATGGAAGAAAATCTAACCTCTACAAAACTACCAACTAAAAATATAATCTTCCAGTGTGTCAAGAATTTGGAAATTCCATCAACAAAATTCAACTCATACTCGTCATAATATTCAAGTATAAAACTTGGATTTATTGAATTAGTTTTATTTTAACTTTTTAAACCAAATTAATGTGGTTCATTAATAATGTTCGTATAAAACTTTCATCTCCTAGATGGGGTGCTACTTGGCCAGTGTTAGAAGACACCTCGAGTGGCCAAGGGAGTTATTAACGTTGGTTGCCAATGTAGTTCTCTGTTTTCTCTTGTTGCAAGCTTATGTTTTTGGATTATTCGAGTAGCAGAATAGATGGTCATAGACGCCATGTTTTACAGTGTCCATACAATTTTGTTCATGCAGCTAGGATGCATAATTTTGTTCAGTCAGTTTTGTTCAGACGGTGAGATATCAAAGTCTGAACCTCTAATGGTGGCCACCTATTCTGGTTTCCCTTCTGTGGCAGAACAGGTGGCTAACACTTGGCAATGTATAGATAACAATTATTATTAATACAAGGATCTTCTTTTTATTTATAAAAATAATAATAATAATAAAACTTTCATAAAATTTGGATTCATTAAATTAGTTTTATTTTAACTTTTTAAACCAAATTAATGTGTGTAATATCCCCAAGGATGAGCCCCAATTGTATTTATGAATTGTAACATGTCTTGTAGGCTGGTGAGCCAAAAAATTATAAGTTGATAGGCTTATGTGTTTATTAGGCCGAAAATCCTAGGTGTTAAAGGCCATGATCATGTTTTGTACATGTAAATATTCATATTATTAATATAAAAAATTGTTGCGTGTAGACCGACCATGAAGAAAGAGTATGGGGGACTAAGATCCACTAGGCTGGGTAAGCGAGAAGGGGATGAGAGGATGGAAATAGGGACTAAGCTTAAGAGCTTAAGTCCAAGAATAATTTATTATTATTCTAAATGTTGATATAAGTATATGATTATATCCTAAGTTCCTTTGGGAAGAGCGAATGAATTCCAAATAGAAAAAAACGTGCTTCATGAGGGACATGTGTCAACTCAGGCACATGCAGTTTTAAGTGGGAATTCTTATTGTTTGGAGGGATACTCATGAAGGTTTGGGGACACACAGTTGGCTCTCACGCTCTCATCATCCTCACCATTCTCTGACCAGTCGTCCACCCTTATCCGAACAAGTTCACTCACGCACTGAGGAAGCACGTAGCCATCAATTCTGTCGTTGTTGAACCTGTGGCCATTGTGAACCTCTGTAACTTGCACACTCTGGTATTTTGTTGAGACATACTCTACCTTACCCAAGTTCTTTTGTTGCCTTCGCCCCTACCCTCTTGTCTTAGGAACTAGATAGAAGAAACAGGTTGCCAGACTTGTGGTTTGCAAAGGCAGGTTGTTAGGCCCATATATTGAAGAGGCATGTTGTCAGGCCTGTGAGCAACTCTCTCCAGGTGAGAGAGCGTGTTGAGGAAGTGAATTCTTTCGAAGTGATTCCAGTAACAACTACAGAGCTCTGAGAGTTCTTGTCCAGCCTATTGTTGAAGCCTCAGAAGGGAGGTGGAGCAATCGATGAACTATGTGACAGTGAAGGTGTATACTCCTGGGGTGGGACATGCATGTGGGGAATGAGAGTCTATGAGCAGTGGGCGTAACTGGCTCCTGAGAGAATCCTTCATGTTGAACTATGTGACATTCCTGTTAACCTTGCCAAACCTAGGAATCCCTTGCCTAGTGGAGTTTAGTCCCAGCTCGGGGGTGCTCCACTCCTGATAGTGATGAGCAATGTGGTCTAAGGATGGGAAGTTCATGGAAGGTCTGCATGCAGTCGGTGGTCTACACAATCCAAAGATAAGTATCAATTTTGTGTTTCATGATGTTTGTTGTGCTTTCATTGCATGTATGATTTACAATCAATTTCGCATGAGTTAGTATAGTAGTAGTATATTTTATTACCTTTTATTTCATTAGAAATGCATGTAATATATATGTTGTAATATCCATCGACCGAACCCAATTGTAAATGTAATCTAAATATACTTAAGTTGGTGAGTTTTTTTTACCTCATTTGGTAATGCACATCATGTAGCATAGTGCGCGCATGAACTACGCAGTAAAATGATGTAATATGCACATCGCAAGATACCGCGCGTAGTAACTAAAGTGCACACAGTATGGAGGACAATGAGCCTTGTGTATATGATATGTGTTATAGGCTGGTGAGCCAATTATTATAAGTTGGGATGCTTATGTTTTGGTATTAGGCCGGAACGCCTAGATGTCAAGGGCCAATGCGCCTACTTTGTACATGACTCATAATTAATATAAAATACATAATTGTGCACAGGCCGACCACGATAAAAGAGATGGGAGACTGAAATTCAACAGTTAGGGAAAGGGAGGGCCAAAAGTCAAGGGAATATTATATTAATATTCCTACAACGTAAAGTATGGATAATTATTTTATCCTAAGTTCTAAATTTTGAGACAAGTGAACCAAAGTAACTTTCGATATGACAAGTGTCAAGTTGGGGACATGCATTCATATCGTGGGGGGGCTTAGCTCATTTGGGTGGATTCCAGAGACGGAGAGCCCGACCATCATTCTAACCATCAATTTTCACGAAGATTTCACAGTGATTCCTGTACACACTCAGTTATCCAATCAATGATTCCATGACCATTTTTACTCACACATTCTGTTATCCTAGAGACATCCTTTTCACCATTCCAGAACCTGTTCCCATAACCCTTTTTGGTTAGTGTACCTGGTTATCTTGGTGCGAGATTGAAGAAGTGGGCTGTCAAGCCGTGAGTAGTTCTTTGAGCGAGAGAATTGATGGGGATTGATCCCCAAAGGTGCTAAATTGCAGCTAAAACGCTCTGAGACTTCCGGTCCAGCCTGTTGCTGAAGCCATGGAAGCGAAGTGGGGCAACCAAGGGACTGTTGAGCAGAGAAGGGGCACACTTCCTTAGGTGGGACAGGCATGTGGGGAATGAGAGGCTGTAGGTTGTTAATTGAGTGAACACCTGAGATGGAGTCTTTCCTATTGTCCTTGAGCCTTGGCCTGGATAGGAACCCTTTACCCTGGGTGGAGTTCAATCCCAGCTCAGAGGTGACTCACTATTGAAAGTGATGAACAATGTAGTCTATGGTTGGGAGGTTCGTGGACGGTCTGTAAGCAATTGGTGACAGTCTTTCTAAGATAAGTACCAATTGTATGATAAAATGATATGTTGCTTTGTTATTTACATGCCTATGTTACGATTTTATCATATATGTGATTATGATTGTTTGTGTTCTTATGGGTAATTTCTTGTAAATGTTGCATATCTGTAGTTACTATTATTTCAATATAAAAGCCATATATTACAGATAGAAAATTGTTGTTTATCTTTAAAGCTTCCACAAGAATGTTGTATGTATATGTTTTAGTTGCATGCAGTTTAAAGAGTAAATATAGGTGGCATAGCTCAGTTGATTACTAAGAATGTTATCGACTGGTGTCAGAGCATGAGTGGTTTCTCTAGAGTGGTTCACTCTGGCCTGTGGTTGGTCTGGGGAACGTTACAAATTGTTATCAGAGCTTCAATTCAACACTGAGCTTGGATCGACTAGAGGGATGCAATTGAAGTGAATATTGACAAAAAAGTAACTTCGAAGTGACCAGAATTGGAGTCACGGAGTGTCCATGGAAAAGGTTGGTGTACTGGCGCGCGTGGTAAATTTGGCATTGTGCGGGAAAATGTTGGCGTGCCAGTGTGCGTGGTAAATTGTGGCATCGCGCGGAAGATTATTATGTGTAGATGCATGCACTGAAATTAGCCTTGCGCGATGAACACACATATAGTAAGGTGCACATGGGGTGTGCAAGTATTGCTTAATGCAGAGGAGTTTGGTTGGTACATGCATAAGTATGAGTATAAGTTGTGTCGCGGGAGTGTATTAAGTAGTGTGCGCAGACAATTGGGCATGATGGAATATGTTGAACTTGACATGGTGCATGCATAAGAAGGAAATGCATGTGGAATATCGGTGTGCGGTATCGAAACTGTGTGCAGTCGGTATTGGTGCACAATGGCAGAGTAGTGCGCTTAAGTAGTCGGTACGACGAAAAAGAAATGCACAGTAAATTTAGGTGCGCGAAAAAGTGTTTTACCTTGTGATATTGCTATAAACATTAAATATAAATGAATAGGTCAAAGTTTACTGCGCGCAAAGTCGCTTGGAAGACGATGAGTCTGATTTTAAATTGCATAATAATAAAAGAAAAAGAAGCACACAACCGCATCGATGCATTCATTAATTAAAAAGAATTCCGAACTTTAATTTCCTCTGATTTAGACAAATGAAAATAAAATATAAGATTACAAGAAAAAATTATTATAAAAGAGAATAAGATTCATAACATGACCAGATAGAAATTGTAGTAAAACAGTGTAAAATCTGTTTTTGTATTTATATAATCGTAATAATTACAAAATTACAAAAGGGGGATGACAACAGTTAGCCTGTTTAAAAAGGGTTGTTTAAGAACATGCGTATCATCTCTTGTACTCTTTATCTTCGCTACTGATTGTTCAAATTTCACCGAGACATGCTTATTTTAGTTGAAGACTTACTTCAGCTTAGCGATCTCTTCCTTTAAATAAGAGTCTAACGAGACTGGTTGATTCTCTCCAACACTTTCGACTGCTTCAGCCATAGATCCCTCCTTCTTCTGACACTTGCTCCTTTTCTTCTTAATGGTTGGCCTATTGATGACTAAATCCTTTATAGTGGGATTCAGCCTGGCTTCCAATTGCGAGTCTATAGTCGGCTCTGTGTGGAACTTATTTTCTACAATGTGTGCAAGGACCCTTTCCTCCTTACTCACAGGAAAGTCTAGTATGTTTCTCAAATAACCAGTCTCACTCGACTTAGCTTAGTCCATGTATCTCAGGTTGGGGATACCGAAATGTGTATTTAAACAGAGCAGGAAGTCGAGCAGTTTGGAGATTACTTCGGTTATGCATACACAGATATCTTCATACTTGGGGAGTGGTAATTATATAACTCCATTTATAAAGCACAGATGGATTACGTACAAGAGCGTTGGGTTGCCATGCTTGGCCAATCCATTTCGAATGATTAACTTTTGATTTCGTTACATGGTGACGTTCAACTGACATCACATTGTTGCGAAGTACCAAACGAGTGAAGCATGGTGATCTATGTAATATACCAGATATAAAATGTATGCAGAACAAAAATAAAATGCTAGTAATGGCAGAATAACAGCAATATAACCAGAACATTCACCACAATAACACTGAAATGATATAAGAATAACAACAGAAATAACACTTTGAATCTGAAAGCAATGTTCACGGGCCTCTTCGAGGGGGCAACC
>ML781249.1:271785-311493 GCA_009831015.1 Picea engelmannii | reverse complement strand
TGTCATCACCATTGGAGTAAAAAAATGATAACGAGAGTCCATAGCCGCGTCATTTTGAATGGTAAGACGTTCAACATTAACCACAACACTGCTCCCTCTGTTTGCAAACAGGTTTCCATTTTGACAAATTTTTACATTGAATTTGGCTAAACATTATTTTGTTTCCAAGATTTTAAACCAATCTAAATCGCCTAAGATTTTGTCAAAAATCCAGAGCAATCAAACTTTGATTTCTTGAATGTCAGTCCAATCGGAAAGGAAAAATTATTACTTGTTTTGTTTGAACGCATTGCGATGCCTTATTTTGTTTCGACGCTTTTGTTTTGTTTGTATCCATTGCGATGCCTTATTTTGTTTGGACGCATTGCGATGACTTTTGGAGAAGAAGAAAAGGCGTACTCTCTTTGACATTTGAGTATCCCCTTGTCTAAAAGTACAAGTTTTATTTTAAATGTTTCATCGAGATAGCGATATCGAAACTTCGAGTCCAAGAACATTCCAAGAAAATTTTAATCTTCTGAAATAGTTGCGTGACACAAGCGGGGAACGCTAATATGGTTTCTCATCTTTGAGCTTTAGTCACACTTATACATTTTTGTCGATACTTAGTTATTACCTCGCTAGTAGAATTGCATTAAACAGATTTTGTCTATGGATTCAATCTTTACATATATGAGAAGCTCCCTCACTCGAAAAAATTAGTTGTATATAAGTTTTTTTATTATTTTATTGTTAAAATAAATAAAAATCTTTACATATATGAGAAGCTCCCTCACTCGAAAAAATTAGTTGTATATAAGTTTTTTTATTATTTTATTGTTAAAATAAATAAATAAACTATGAGATCACTATTTAGTACCAAAAAATCAAATACTACTATGAAGATTATAATAATCTATCGCCCTTATTATAATTAAAGGCCATATAGTACTTAACGCTCCTTTATTCTAGAATGGAACAAACCCTAACCTCTACAAAACTACCAACTAAAAAGATAATCTTTTACTATGTCAAGAATCCTTATTATAGTTAAAAACTTAACACTCCTTTATCTTAAAATGGTTACCAACTAAAAAGATAATCTTCCAGTGTGTCAAGAATTTCGAAATTCTATCAACACAATTCTACTCATACTCGTAATAATATTCAAGTATAAAACTTGGATTTATTGAATTAGTTTTATTTTAACTTTTTAAACCAAATTAATGTGGTTCACTAATAATATTCAAGTATAAAACTTTCAGTTTGTAGATGGGGTGCTACTTGGCCAGCGTGAGAAGACACCTCGAGTGCCCAGGGGAGTTATTAACGTCGGTTGCCAATGGGGTTCTTTGTTTTCTCTTGTTGCAGGCTTATGTTTTTGGATTATTCAAGTAGCAGAATAGATGGTCATAGCTGCAATTTTTTACACTATCCATACACTTTTGTTCATGCAGCTAGGATGTATAATGCAACTACGATGTATAATTTTGTTTAGATAGTTTTGTTCAGACGGTGAGGTGTCAAAGTCTGAGCCTCTAATGGTGGCCACCTGTTATGGTTTCCCTTCTGTGGCAGAACAGGTGGCTAACACTTGGCAATGTATCGATAACAATTATTATTAATACAAGGATCTTCTTTTTATTTACAAAAAAAAAAATTAATAATAAAACTTTCATAAAATTTGGATTCATTGAATTAGTTTTATTTTAACTTTTTAAACCAAATTAATGTGTGTAATATCCCCAAGGACGAACCCAATTGTATTTATAAATTTTAACATGTCTTGTAGGTTGGTGAGCCAAGAAATTATAAGTTGATAGGCTTATGTGTTTATTAGGCCGAAAATCCTAGGTGTTAAAGGCCAGGATCATGTTTTGTACATGTAAATATTCGTATTAGTAATATAAAAAATTGTTGCATGTAGACCGACCGTGAAGAAAGAGTATGGGGGACTAATCTCCACTAGGTTGGGTAAGCAAGAGGGGGATGAGAGGCTGGAAATAGGGACTAAGCTTAAGAGCTTAAGTCCAAGAATAATTTATTATTATTCTAAATGTTGATATAAGTATATGATTATACCCTAAGTTCCTTTGGGAAGAGAAAATGAATTCCAAATGGAAAGAAACTTGCTTCATGAGGGACATGTGTCAGCTCAGGCACATGCAGTTTTAAGTGGGAATTCTTGTTGTTTGGAGGGAGACTCACGAAGGTTCGAGGACACATAGTTGGCTCTCACGCTCTCATCATCCTCGCCATTCTCTGACCAGTCGTCCACCTTAATCCGGACAAGTTCACTCATGCACTGAGGAAGCACGTAGCCATCCATTCTGCCATTGTTGAACCTGTGGCCATCGTGAACCTATGTAACTTGCACACTCTAGTATTTTGTTGAGCCATACTCTACCTTACCCAAGTTATCTTGTTTCCTTCGCCCCTACCCACTTGTCTTAGGAACTAGATAGAAGAAACAGGTTGTCAGGCTTGTGGTTTGCAAAGGCGGGTTGTTAGGCCCATAGATTGAAGAGGCAGGTTGTCAGGCCTGTGAGCAACTCTCTCTAGGTGAGAGAGTGTGTTGAGGAAGTGAATTCTTTCGAAGGGATTCCAGTAACAACTACAGATCTCTGAGAGTTCTTGTCTAGCATGTTGTTGAAGCCTCAGAAGGGAGGTGGAGCAACCGATGAATTGTGTGACAGCGAAGGTGTATACTCCTAGGGTGGGACATTCATGTGGGGAATGAGAGTCTGTGAGCAGTGGGCGTAAGTGGCTCCTGAGAGAATCCTTCATGTTGAACTGTGTGACATTCCTATTAGCCTTGCCAAACCTAGGAATCCCTTTCCTAGTGGAGTTTAGTCCCAACTTGGGGGTGGTCCACTCCTGATAGTGATGAAAAGTGTGGCCTAAGGCTGGGAAGTTTATGGAAGGTCTGCATACAGTCAGTGGTCTACACAATCCAAAGATAAGTATCAATTTTGTGTTTAATGATGTTTGTTGTGCTTTCGTTGCATGTATGATTTACAATCAATTTCGCATGAGTTAGTATAGTACTAGTATATTTTATTGCCTTTTATTTCATTAGAAATGCATGTAATATATATGTTGTAATATCCCTCGACCGAACCCAATTGTAAATGTAATATAAATATACTTAAGATGGTGAGTTGTTTTGACCTCATTTGGTAAAGCACATCATGTGGAATAGTGTGTGCATGAACTGCGTAGTAAAATGATGTAATATGCACATCGCAAGATACCGCACGCAATAACTAAGGTGTGTGCAGTATGGAGGACAATGAGCCTCGTGTATATGATATGTGTTATAGGTTGGTGGGCCGATTATTATAAGATGGGATGCTTATGTTTTGATATTAGGTCGGAAAGCCTCGATGTCAAGGGCCAATGCACCTACTTTGTACATGACTCATGATTAATATAAAATACATCGTTGTGTGCAAACTGACCACGATAAAAGAGATGGGGGACTAAACTTCACCAGTTAGGGAAAGGGAGGGCCAAAAGTCAAGGGAATATTATATTAATATTCCTAAAACGTAAAGTATGGATAATTATTTTATCCTAAGTTCTAAAGTTGGAGACAAGTGGACCAAAGTAACTTCCGATATGACAAGTGTCAAGTTGGGGACATGCATTCATATCATGAGGGGACTTAGCTCATTTGGGGGGATTCCAGAGATGGAGAGCCTGACCATCATTGTTAATATCACTTTTCACAAAGAGTTCACAGTGATTCGTGTACACGCTCAGTTATCCAGTCAATGATTCCATGACCATTTTCACTCATGCATTCTGTTACAAGGAGACATCCTTTTCACTATTCCAGAACCTGTTCCCATAACCCTTTTTGGTTAGTGTACCTGGTTAGCTTGGAGCGGGATTGAAGAAGCAGGTTTTCATGCCCGTGAGCAGTTCTCTGAGCGAGAGAATTGTTGGGGATTGATTCCCAAAGGTGGTAAAATGCAGCTACAGTGCTCTGAGACTTCCAATCTGGCCTATTGTTGAATCCTTGGACGGGAACTGGGGCAACCGAGGGACTGTTAAGCAGAGAAAGGACACACTTCCTTGGGTGGGATAGGCATGTGGGGAATGAGAGGTTATAGGTTGTTAGTTGAGTGAGCACCTGAGACATAGTCTTTCCTGTTGTCCTTGAGCCTTGGCTTGGATAGGAACCCTTTACCCTGGGTGGAGTTCAATCCCAGCTCGGGTGTGACTCATTGTTGAGAGTGATGAACAGTGTAGTCTATGGCTGGGAGGTTTGTGGATGGTCTGTAAGAAGTTGGTGATAATCTTTCTAAGTTAAGTACCAATTGTATGATAAAATGATATGTTGTTTTTTTATTTACATGCCTATGTTACGATTTTATCATATATGTGATTATGATTGCTTGTGTTCTTATGGGAAATTTCTTGTAAATGTTGCATATCTATAGTTACTGTTATTTCAATATAAAAGTTGTATGTTATAGAAAGAAAATTGTTGTTTATCTTTAAAGCTTCCCGATGAATGTTGTATGTATATGTTTTAGTTGCATGCAGTTTAAAGAGTAAATATAGGTGGCATAGCTCAGTTGATTACTGGGAATGTTACCGACTGGTGTCAAAGCATGAGTGGTTTCTTTGGAGTGGCACACTCAGGCCTATGGTTGGTCGGGGGAATGTTACAAATTGGTATCAGAGCTTCAATTCAACACTAAGTTTGAATCGGCTAGAGGGGTGCAATTGAAGCGAATATTTACAGAAAAGTAACTTCAGAGTGACCAGAATTGGATTCAGGGAGTGTCCATGGAAAAGGTTGGCGTACTGGCACACGTGGTAAATTTGGCACTGCGTTGGAAAATGTTGGTGTGCTAGTGTGCGCGGTAAATTGTGGCGCCGCGCAGAAGATTATTATGTGTAGATGCATGCGCTGAAATTAGCCTTGCATGGTGAGCACACACATAGTAAGGTGCACATGGGGTGCGCAAGTATTGCTTAACGCAGAGGAGTTTGGCTGGTATACACATAAGTATGAGTATAAGTTGTGTCGTGACAGTGTATTAAGTAGTGTGCACAAACAATTGGGCGTGATGGAATATGTTGAACTTGACATGGTGCATGCATAGGAAAAAAATGCATGTGGAATATCGGTGTGCATTATCGAAACTATGCACATTGGGTATTAGTGCACAACGCTAGAGTAGTGCGCGTAAGTAGTCGGTACGACGAAGAAGAAATGCACAGTAAATTTAGGTGTGCGGAAAAGCGTTTTACCTTGTGATATTGCTATGCATGTTAAATATAAATGAATAGGTCAAAGTTTAGTGTGCATGAAGCTTCTTGGAAGGTGATGAGTTTGAATTTAAATTGCATAATAATAAAAGAAAAAGAAACACACAACCGCATCGATGCATTCATTAATTAAAAAGAATTCCGAACTTTAATTTCCTCTAATTTAGACAAATGAAAATAAAATATAAGATTACAAGAAAAACTTATTATAAAAGAGAACAAGATTCATAACATCACCATATAGAAATTGTAATAAAATAGTCTAAAATCCGTTTCTGTATTTATATAATCGTAATAATTACAAAATTACAAAAAGGGGATGACAATAGTTAGCCTGTTTAAAAAAGGTTGTTTATGAACATGCCTATCATCTGTAGTACTCTTTACCTCCACTACTAGTTGTTCAAATTTCGCTGAGACATGTTTATTTTAGTTGAATACTTACTTCAACTTAGCGATCTCCGCCTTTAAAGAAGAGTCTAACCAAACCAATTGATTCTCTCCAACACTTTCGACCATTTCAGCCGTAGATCCCTCCTTCTTCCGACACTTGCTCCTTTTCTTCTTAGCGGCTGGCCTGTTGATGACTAAATCCTTTATAGTGGGATTCAGCTTGGCTTCCAATCGTGATTCTATAGATGGCTCTATGTGGAACTTATTTTCTAAAATATGTGCAAGGACCCTTTCCTCCTTACTCGCAGGAAAGTCTAGTATGTTTCTCAAATAACCAGTCTCACTCGACTTAGCCTTGTCCATGTATCTCAGGTTGGGGATACCGAAATGTGTCTTTACAGAGAGCAGGAAGTCTAGCAGTTTGGAGATTACTTCGGTTATGGATACGCAGATATCTTCATACTTGGGGAGTGGTAATTATATAACTCCATTTATGAAGTGCAGATAAATTACGTACAAGAGTGTTGGGTTGCCATGCTTGGCCAATCCATTTCAAATGATTAGCTTTTGAGTTCGTGTAACATTCCTGACTTGGCTAGTCTAGGAAACACTGCTAATGTGTGTGTAGGATCAAAGGTTTACAGCATATAAATGATCATACAAATAATAAATGCGACAAAGGACTGCAAAGTTTGTATTATGATATCTCTGTGGATTACAAAATGGTCGAATGCGGCTGAAGAACTGACAATACTCGACTAGATAAACATACAAAGGATCTTCCCCCCCAGGGGGCAGCTCAATTGGCAAGTGCCGTGAAAATGAAGTTCCATGAGGTTTCGAGTTCAATTCCCCCCAACTTACCTTGTGTGCCACGTAAGGGGCATCGTGGTCATACCTGGAGGTTATAGTGGTAGTGGTTGGATCACACGGCCATGTGTAACACGAGCACGTGCCCAACTAGTTGTTGATTCCTCCAGACACACAAAAAAAAAAAAAAAACATACAAAGGATCTTAGCTGGAATACAAATAAGCATATGTGGCTGAATAAAATAACAATACCCGAATAGATCAAAATACAAAAGGATCTTAGCCGCAATACAAATAAGCAACTAAAAGATAATACCCGGAATATGGGAGCATTGTGGAATCAATGAAGAATGATGGAAGACCTGGATGATCTTCCCGGTGACTAGGGTGTGTCTTTCAACACCAAAATCAGCCAACTGGTGTCTTCCTCCTAGAATACACTGAACAATCTCTCCTAAGATGTGCCTCTTCTCCTCAATGACAAGTCATAATCTGCATAATAATGAATTAGGTCGCTAACCCTTCCTTTATAGCTTTCCAAAACCCTAAATCCCTGCTGAAACCCTAATTCACTGTTGACTTCCAAAACCCTAAATCACTGCTGAAACTCTAATTCACTATTGACTTCTTCCCTCCAAGTGACTTTTACTTTATTTTATTATTCCATGATTAAATCACTTAATTAATTAATTAATTAACCATTTTACCTCTAAAAAGTTATTTATCCATCCTTATAGCTTCTCCAGCCACTGAAAGTCACTTCTCACCATCTTATCCTATAGTTCTCTTCTTCCCGATTCTGATGAGCTATCACACTAAGAGGTTTCTCCAAGTAATATGCCCATTATTACCTTCTTAGTGAATTTAATTAAGATATGACCCATAATAACTCAAAATTACAGAAATCGTGGGAATGCAACGAAACCAAAGCCAAGATGTGCGGAATGGATCCTGATGATGAACAATGCAAGTCAGGCCCAAATAAACCCCTCAGTATCTCCCGAACTCTCTATCACCCCTATCTGGCTACTCGGGTAGGCATAACACTCTGAAATGTTGTAATGTTATAATGTCCCAAAATGGAGACATTATAGTTCATTAAATGGCGGCATTTAGCTGATGTCACATGGCTACGAAGTACCAAACGAGTAAAGAAGGGTGATCTGACTAGTCGTCGCCTGCTCCACGAGTGGTGGATTTAACATGTTGAGACACGTGATACCACGTCTTGGCGAAAGTGGTTTCAGAAAACCACCTTCTTGCTCAAGTGTGTCTCTGAAGGCACTGCACGTCTGTGTTTTCGAGACTTGGGTATTATCTAGAATTGACATGGTGATAACACCAGGAAATCGAGAGAGATAATTCTGATGTATATATAGGATCAAAAGGTGCTTATTCTCATGAATTGTTGAAATTTAGCCTGATAAGTTTCGATGGCTACACGTTTTGTACAATTAACAACAACTCGATCAGATCAGACCAGTGCAGAGTCCATAATAATGGAAGAAGCACAGGGGAATTGTAGTTAGCAAAATGAGAGCATAGGGGTGGATTACCATTTGGGCGTGGAAGGAACGAACTCCAACAGACATGGAGAATAAAGGAATGAAGATATGAATATGGATCAGACCATTAAGAATTTGCAAAAGGATGTCCAAATCCATAAAGCTGATAATGAAAGGCTTATGAAAGCCAAAGAGCAGTAGGATGACTTCAACATGAATCTATTGGAGGGTTTGAACATAATAGAAAAGAAATTGGTTAAGGAGAGTGACTCAAGTAAATCTGAGAGTCACAAATCTTTAGAGAAGAAAGGAAAAGTAAAAAGTTCTAGTAGACATCACCATCATTACCAAAGGCATTCCAATAAGAGAGCAGGCAACAACTCAAGTCTATCCCCTGTCAGAAGGTATAAGAGATCTGGGGTGGATGAGCTGCAAGGAGAAATGAACAAAATCAAACCTCCTACATTTGATGGTGAGCACAAGAAGGATGAAGATGCAGAAACATGGTTGCTAAGCATGAGGAAATATTTTCAATTGCATAATTATTCTTCTCATGCAGAAGGTAGAATCTCTATCTATCAACTCAAAGGAGAGGCCTCCATGTGGTGGGATCAACTTGTGCAGGTGCAGCACATTGTAGAGAAAAGTATTACTTGGAAGGAATTCAAGAAGTATTTTGAGAAGAAGTAATTAACTAAAAGGTACTATGACAAGAAAATGAAAGAGCTCTTTGAACTTAAGCTTGGAAGTACGACCATATATGAATATGAGAGAAGGTTTCTGGAATTGTTGAAGTATGTCTCTTTCATCAAGGATGAGACAATCAAGATTCAAAGGTATTTAAGTGGATTTTCATCGTTCATCAGTGACAAAATACAGTATGATGATCCCAAGACATTAGAAGAGACCATAAGGAGAGATAAATTCTTATATGATGAGATGAAAGCAAGGCCGACTTTCCAAAACACTTGGGAAGACAATAATAAATTCAAGATGGATCAGAGGAAGAAGGGGGCTAAGCCACCATTCTTCAGAAATAATCCACAATGGCAGCAAACACATAAAGAACCCAGAGTGATTGATATAGGGATTCAAGGGCCAAGACAACCACCTATGAAATGTTGGGGTTGTAAAGGAGACCATAGGTTCAGAGATTGTCCTCGCAGAGGTGAAAAAAGTAGGGTTGTTCACAATGTACAATGAGCTGAGATAGTAGAGGAGATGGGCAGATATGTGCCAAGGATTTATGCAGCCTTGGACAACAAGCAAGCATAGTATCAGTCCCACATGATTGAAGTGGAAGGTATGATCAACAACCAAATCCTTGCTATTTTAATTGATTCAGGAGCTAGTCATAGTTATATAGACCCTAAGATGGTGGAAAGTTTGCAATTGACAAGAACCAAGCATGGGAAATCCTGGTTGGTGCAACTGGCTACAGGAGCTAGAAGAAAAGTTAATGATATGGTTAAGTCATGCCTCATAGACATGAATGGACTGAACACCAAGGCGGATTTAAACATCTTGGTTTTAGGATCCTATGACTATCTAATTGGGATGGATTGGTTGGACCAACATCACACTCTCTTAGATTGTCACAACAAAGAATTTACTTGCCTGGATGGGGAAGGGAAACTAAGGAAGGTACAGGGAATCCCCAGGGAAGTAACCATTAGAGAAGTTTCAGCATTGCAGCTGGAGAAATGTTACAGAAAAGGATGTCAAATATTTGCGACTCATTTGGCAGAGACACCTAAAGATAAAGTGACAAATTTGGAAGATTATGTAGTCCTGGAAGATTTTGAGGATGTGTTCAAGGAGGTACCCAAACTACCCCTAAGGAGAGCCATTGATTTCTCTATAAATTTGATGCCTGGAGCAGTGCCAGTATAAAAGACTCCTTACAGAATGAGTACACCAGAATTGAAGGAGTTGCAAATGCAGCTTGAAGAATTTTTTAAGAAGGGGTATATACGCCTAAGTGTGTCACCTTCGGGTGCCCCAGTCTTGTTTGTGAGAAAGAAATATGGAACACTAAGGTTGTGCATTGACTTCAGACAGTTGAATAAAGTGACTATTAAGAACAAGTATCCTCTACCAAGGATTGATGACCTCTTTGATCAATTGAAGGATGCAAAGATATTTTCAAAGATAGATCTCATACCAGGATACCATTAGGTAAGAATTAAAGAAGAAGATATTAGCAATACTGCCTTCAGGACAAGGTATGGTCATTATGAGTTCACAGTGGTACCATTTGGGTTGTCAAATGCACTGGTTGTTTTCATGTCCTTAATGAATGGTGTTTTCCGAGACAGTTTGGACAAGTTTGTCATTGTATTTTTGGATGACATTATTATATATTCCAAGTCAGAGGAAGAGCATGAACATCATTTGAGGATGGTGTTGCAAGTATTAAGGGAACGTCAGTTATATTCCAAATTGAGCAAGTGCTCATTTTATCAGAAACAGATTCATTATTCGGGGCATATCATTTCAAAGGATGGGACAACAGTGGATTCTGAGAATATAGAGGCCATTAGAGAATGGTCATCACCAAAGAATGTGACAGAGGTGAGATCATTCATGGGTCTTGCAGGTTACTGTAGAAGATTTATTAAAGGATTCTCAAATATTGCACATCCAATCACTTCCTTGCAAAGAAAGGGAGTGAAGTTTCAGTGGACACTGGATTGTGAGAGAAGTTTCCAACACTTGAAACAATTATTGACAAGTGCTCAAATATTAAGGATTGCAGACCCAGAAGAAGACTTCATTGTATGCACTGATTCATGTAATGAAGGACTTGGTGGAGTCCTCAGTAAAAATGGGTTTGTCATATGTTACGAATCAAGGAAGTTGAAGGATCATGAAAGAAATTATTTCACTGACGATTTGGAGTTGGCAACCATAGTGCATGCCTTGAGGAAATGGAGACACTACCTCATGGGAAAGAGGTTTGAGATAAGAACAAACCACAGTGGTCTGAAATATTTATTTGATCAGCCAAATTTAAATGCTAGAAAAAGCAGATGATCAGAATTTCTAAGCGAATATGACTTTGATATAAAGCATATCAAGGGGAAGGAGGATAAAGTGGTTGATGCACTCAGCAAGAAGGTGCATGAGTTACATACTACAACCATTAGCATGTACCAAACTGATGTTAAAAGAAAATTTCTGGAGGCTGCTAATGCAGATCTGCAGTACAGAGAATTGGTAGCAATGCTACAACAGGGTAAGATACTTCGGAAGGTGGATGATTATAAGTTGGGGATAGATGGAATACTATTGCACAAGAACATGATTTTTGTTCCAAATGTATAGGAGTTGAAACGTATGATTTTGCATGAAATGCATAATGTTCCTTATGCAAGGCACCCTGGATATCAGAAAATCGTGGCAGCGATCAAGAGCCATTACTTTTGGCCAGGTATGAAGAAAGATATCATCGAGTACATCGCTAGATGTATGGAATGCCAAAAAGTGAAAGTTGAGAATAGACACCCAGCAGGGTTGTTGCAACCTTTAACCATTCTTGAATGGAAGTGGGAAGTGGTGACAATGGATTTTATTACTGGATTGCCTAGAAAAGTTGCATGATTCGATCATGGTGGTGGTGTACAAGCTTACGAAAGCTTCCCATTTTATTCCACTGAAAACTACGCACAAGGCAGCAGAGGTTGCTGACATTTTCATGAAGGAAGTGGCATGATTGCATAGGATTCCTAAAACAATTGTGTCCGACAGAGACCCAGAATTCACCTCGAATTTATGGAAAGGATTATTCAAAGGATTCAAAACAAATCTGAACTTTAGTACAAATTATCATCCTGAGTCTGATGGACAGACAAAAAGAGTGAACAGGGCAATAGAAGATATTCTGAGAATGTGTGTGATGGACAAACCATCGAAATGGGAAGACTACCTACACTTGGTAGAATTCACGTACAACAATGGGTATTAGGCATCATTGAAGATGAGCCCATTTGAAGAACTTTATGGAAGAAAGTGAAATACTCCAGTGATTTGGGACAATTCAGCTGATAGGACAGTAGTTGGGCTAGAGTTGCTCAGGGATATGGAGGACCAGATGACAAAAATTAAGAAAAATTTAAAAGTTGCCCAAGACAGATAGAAAAGTCATGCCGATAAGAATAGAATGCACAGAGAATTCAAAGTGGGTGATCATGTTTTCTTGAAAGTGAAAGCTATCAGGAGTTCCCTGAAGTTGGGAAGTTGCGCCAAGTTGGTAGCTAGATTTTGTGGGCCTTTTGAAATCCTTGAGACGATTGGTCCAGTTGCTTATATGATTGCATTGCTTGCATCTATGTCTATTCATAATGTGTTCCATGTATCATTGCTAAAGAAATATATACCCGATGCTAATCATGTTATTGATTGGAATGTGATTTAGGTGGAGCAAGAAGGCACTTTTCAAGTGCATCTGGCGCACATTTTGGACCGTAAAGTCAAGCTAATCCGGAACTGAACCATAGGGCTTGTAAAGGTTCAATAGACCTGGTACGGTCTTGAGGATGCTACTTGGGAGCATGAAGATGCAATGTGGACATAATACCTGCATCTTTTTGAAGATTTTTGAAAACTCTGATATATATGGGTGTATGATGCACTGAGGATAGTGCATAAATAAGGGGAGGGGATTGTAATATCCCTCGACTGAACCCAATTGTAAATGTAATATAAATATACTTAAGTTGGTGAGCTATTTTGACCTCATTTGGTAATGCACATCATGTGGCATAGTGCGCGCATGAACTGTGCAGTAAAATGATGTAATATGCACATCACAAGATATCGTGCGCAATAACTAAGGTGCGTGCAGTATGGAGGACAATGAGCCTCATGTATATGATATGTGTTATAGGTTGTGAGCCGATTATTATACACTGGGATGCTTATGTTTTGGTATTAGGCCGAAACACCTAGATGTCAAGGGCCAATGCACCTACTTTGTACATGACTCATGATTAATATAAAATACATCGTTGCACGTAGACCGACCACGATAAAAGAGATGGGGGATTGAACTTCACCAGTTAGGGAAAGGGAGGGCCAAAATTCAAGTGAATATTATATTAATATTCCTAAAACATAAGGTATGGATAATTATTTTATCTTAAGTTCTAAAATTGGAGACAAGTGGACCAAAGTAACTTCCGATATGACAAGTGTCAAGTTGGGGACATGAATTCATATCGTGGGGGGACTTAGCTCATTTGGGGGAATTCCAGAGACGAAGATCCCGACCATCATTCTCACCATCACTTTTCACGAAGAGTTCACAGTGATTCCTATACACACTCAGTTATACATTCAATGATTCCATGACCATTTTCACTCACGCATTATGTTATCCTGGAGATAGCCTTTTCACCATTTTGGAACTTGTTCCCATAACCCTTTTTGGTTGGTGTACCTAGTTAGCTTGGAGCGGGATTGAAGAAGTGGGTTATTAGGCTCGTGAGCAGATCTCTGAGCGAGATAATTGCTAGAGATTGATTCCCAAGGTGCTAAATTGCAACTACAACGCTTTGAGACTTTCGGTATGGCCTGTTGCTGAATCCCTGGAAGAAAACTGGGGCAGCCGAGGGACTATTGAGCAGAGAAGGGGCACACTTCCTTGGGTGGGACAGGAATGTGGGGAATGAGAGGTTGTAGGTTGTTGGTTGAGTGAGCACCTGAGACAGAGTCTTTCTTGTTTTCCTTGAGCCTTAGCCTGGACAAGAACCCTTTACCCTGGGTGGATTTCAGTCCCAGCTTGGGGGTGACTCACTGTTGAGAGTGATGAATAGTGTAGTCTATGGCTGGGAGGTTCGTGGACGGTCTGTAAGCAGTTGATGATAGTCTTTCCAAGATAAATACCAATTGTATGATAAAATGATATGCTTCTTTGTTATTTGCATGCCTATGTTACAATTTTATCATATATGTGATTATGATTGCTTGTGTGCTTATGGGTAATTTCCTGTAAACGTTGCATATCTGTAGTTACTGTTATTTCAACATAAAAGTCATATGTTACAGAAATAAAATTGTTGTTTATGTTTAAATCTTCCGCAAGAACGTTTTATTTATATGTTTTAGCTACATGCGGTTTAAAGAGTAAATATAGGTGGCATAGCTCAGTTGATTACTGGGAATGTTACCGACTGGTGTTAGAGCATGAGTGGTTGCTATGGAGTGGTGCACTCCAGCTTGTGGTTGGTCAGGGGAATGTTACATATGTACTTCGGGATGAACAATTAAACTGCTATCAGAGTTTAGTATTATGTTGGTGGTGTTCCATGCCCCGACCTGGGCGGCTGGGGCTACCAGGAAATGGTATTATAGTGAAATTTCGCAATAACATTGCCCTTTCATGTTGGGTGGGTGGGGACTTTAAAAATTGGTATCAGAGCAGAAGAAATGTTTCCTATGCGGCATTTCCCATCTTATTGGGTGGCTGGGGATGTTACAAATTGGTATCAGAGCCATGGTTTCAACACTGATCTTGGATGGGCCATGTTAGTGGAAGCTGAAGCAAAAGTTTCGGAAGGAAATTGTTGTCGAAATGGAAAAAATTGAATTTAAGATTATTCCAGAGTGGAAAGAGAACACCTTGGTCATGTTTGGAAGCTCATGAGGTATAGTAGTTCAAGAACGATGACAAAGAAAATAGACTGCAACAATTGTGGGCTTTGAACCGAAAGGTTTGAAGTTGGACCGTGGGATCTATTCGGGAGAAGGAGGATCCTTCACAACCATTAGATTTGGAGAAAGGTGCATGAATATTAACCCCTAAGTACTTTATACTTCACAACTTCAGCGACATTATGTGTAATAGAGAAGAAAGGGTCGAAGTTGAAGTTCTGAAGTGCCGAAGAGGATCTACACTGTAGATCCGAGGGGNGGGGGGGGGGGGAGTGTTTACAGTTGGATTTGACCAAGGACGGATCAAAACCATAGGGTTAAGCCAAGATCAGAAGGTAAGAAATTTTGGGAGTTCGATGCTCAAGAGAAACGGGGTTTGCAAAGGTGTGAATGGAGCGCAATCTCTCGAAGCTCGAAGTCACAGAGTGACGTGGCCTGCTGAAGTCAATAGGGATGATGTGGACAAATGGGATGTGTGCCATGTGTTAGTGAGTTCAAAACCTTGGTAATATGGAAATTCAGTCAGGATGTGATATATGCCACTCGTCTGATTAGACCACGTGTCAGCTTCGTGTGTCCTGCCGAGTGGTGCTCTTGGTGGTGGCACAAGGTAGTTAAGCGTGAAGAAGGAGTTAGTTGGATCAGGACCGCATTAACTTTGGTCACAATCTATCAAGATCGAGGGCCGGGAAGCATTGCAGAGATCCAAGTTGTGTGGCAGGTAATTCTATAAGGTGGTTCTGAAATCCAAACCATGGTTTCCCATAAGGGGTATGTGTCAATGTGGGGACAATTGTAGAACGATCAATAGGTTACTCCAAAATCACTGACCCATGTCCCTGCAATTGGAAAAATATAAATTTTGATGTGACTTTTCGGTATCTTCTAGTTCAAGCACGGAAACCACGGGTCATAGTGGACGCATGGCGCCAGTTGTGATGTCCGGAGACTTGACACTCTGGAAGAATGGTTTATAAGGGAATGAAAGGAAGAACTTTACAAAGTTTCATAACACCGAGGTGACGTGACGTAATGACATCACCAAAGGTGACATGGAAGTTTTTGGAGATTAACGGTTCAAGGGTGTTGTGGGTGTGTAGATATTAAATCCTCTAAAGTCCCAAAGCTCTAAAGATCCGAAGTCCCGGAGCTCCGATGCCTGAAGTTCCATAGTGGGTGTCAATCGTTGGATGCTGAGTATTCATGGGCTTTGATCCACCCTACTTCGCGAGTTTGCCGATCAGACACTCTGAGATATTTCATGTTGTGATGTGCTTTGAAATCCATCGAAGCCCAGAGCTCGAAGTTTCAGAGCTTTGGATAGGTTCCCAAATCATAAGCATTAGGTCACAACCATGGTCACATGCAAACCAAGGGCTGAAGAAAAGGGGCTAGCGCTCGAAATTTGTGACAGAACAGAACTGGTCTTAGAGATTGAAGCCGAGGGGTTCTTGACCGACCAAGAATTGCAAAAAATGGATTCTGATATTTTTTTTGTTGAATCAGATTGGTTTATTCTGGAAAATTTTTAAAGTCTGATAGATGGAAAAAACTCGGTTGAATACACATTTTGCAGAGTTAACGATTGTCAAAACCAAATCAAATTGTCGCACAATGCAGAGAAATGGGGAAGTCACAGGGTGCTTACAGTTCGGAAAATGAAGTTAGAGGAATGTATGTCCATTTAGGAGATGAAGGATCAAACTCCAATGGGCATGGAGAAGAGATAGATAAGGAAGGAAACATGATGAAAATAATTGAAAGGTTGTAGAAATATGTCCAGACTCACTAAGCAGATAACAAAAATCTCATGAAATCCAGGGAACAATAGGGAGAATTCAACATAAATTTGATGCAGAGCCTGGAAAGAATAGAAAAGAAATTGGATAAGGAGAGTGAATCTAGTAAATCGGGAAGTCACAGGTCCCCTGATGAGAAGAGAAAATCAAGGAGTGTTGGCATACACCATCATCACTCCCAAGGGAACTCCAAGAGGAGGACACACAGTAGTTCAAGCCCATCTCCTACCAGAAAGCATAGGAGATCTGAAGTGGATGAATTGAAGGGTGAAATGAACAAGAATAAACCTCCTACGTTTGATGGAGAGCACCAGAAGGAGGAAGATGTCGAGACATGGATTCTTGGAATGAGGAAATATTTCCAACTACATAATTACTCCTCTCATGCAGAAGGAAGAATTGCAATGTATCAACTGAAAGGAAAGGAATCCATGTGGTGGGACCAGCTTGTGCAAGTACAACATATCAAAGAAAAGAATGTTACCTGGAGGGAATTCAAGAAACACTTTGAAAAGAAATACTTAACTAAGAGATACTATGAAAGAAAGATGAAAGAGTTCTTTGAACTCAAATTGGCAGCATGACTATAGATGAATATGAAATAAGATTCCTAGATATGTTGAAGTATGTTCCTTTCATCAAAGATGAGATTGTCAAAATCCAAATATATTTGAGTGGACTGCCAGCTTTCCTTAGTGACAAGATCCAATATGATGATCCTAAAACTATGGAAGAAACCATAAGGAGAGATAAATTCTTATATGATGAGCATAAAGGAAATCCTACTTTCCAAAGAGCTTGGGAAGACAAGAAGAAGTTTAAGAGGGAACAAAGGCATAAAGGGAATAAGCCACCCTTTTTCAGGAATAATCCTCAAAGAAATCCAATATTTAGAGAGCCCAGGATGCCTGAAGTAGGTGGACAAAGGCCAAAACAACCACCTATGCAATGTTGGGGTTGTAAATGGGATTACAAGTATAGAGATTTCCCTCACAGAAGTGACAAAGTGAGAGTTGTCCACAATGTTCAACAGGCAGAAAAAGTGGAGGACATGGATAGTAGAATACCAAGGATCTATGCAGCCTAGACAACAAGCAAGATGAGTTTCAATCACACATGATTGAAGTTAAAGGTATGATCAATAACCATGTCTTTACTATTTTAATTGATTCAGGGGCTAGTCATAGTTATATAGATCCCAAGGTAGTGGAAAGTTTTCAATTTCCAAGACGAAAGCATGTGAAATCTTGGTTGGTGCAGCTGGATACAAAAGCCAAGAGAAAGGTTGTTGAGTTGGTTAAATCATGTCCAGTGGGCATGAATGGACTGAGTAATAAGGTAGATTTGAACATCTTTCCTTTGGTATCATATGACTGACTGATTGGTATGGATTGGTTGGACCAACACCATGCCATACTAGATTGTCGTAACAAGGAATTTACTTGCCTGGATGAGGAAGGAAATCGAATAATAGTCTAAGGAATTCCCAGGGCAGTTACTATTAGAGAAATTTCAGCAATGCAGTTGAATAAATGTTATAGGAAAGGTTGTCAAATATTTACATCTCATATGGAGGAAGCATCTAAGGATAAGGTGCCAATTCTAGAGGACCATGCAATACTGGAATATTTTGAAGATGTGTTCAAGGAGATACTAGGACTACCTCCAAAGAGGGATATTGATTTCTCTATAAATTTGATGTCTAGAGTATCCCTAGTGTCAAAGACTCCCTACATAATGAGTACACCAGAGATGAAGGAACTGCAAATGCAGCTGGAAGAGCTTATGAAGAACATGTATATACACCCAAGTGTATCACCTTGGGGTGCCCCAATCTTGTTTGTGAAGAAGAAATATGGTACATTGAGATTGTGCATCGACTTGAGACAGTTGAATAAAGTAACTATAAAGAACAAGTATCCTCTACCAAGGATTGATGATCTCTTTGATCAGTTGAAGGATGAAAATATATTTTCAAAGATAGACCTCAGGTCAGGATATCATCGGGTAAGGATTAAATAGGAATATATCAACAAGACTACCTTCGGGACAAGGTATGGTCATTATGAGCTCACAGTGGTGCCATTTGGGTTGTCAAATGCACCAATTGTTTTTATGTGCTTAATGAATGGTGTTTTCTGAGAATATTTAGACAAGTTTATCATTGTCTTTTTGGATGACATTCTTGTATATTCTAAGTAGGAAGAAGAGCATGAGAATCATTTGAAGATGGTTTTGCAAGTGCTAAGGGAGCATCAACTGTATGCCAAATTGAGCACATGCTCATTTTATAAAAAAAAAAATCATTATTTGGGGCATATCATATCTGAGCATGGGATAGAAATGGACCCTGAAAAGATAGAATCCATTAGAGAATGGTCAGCGCCAAAGAATGTGATAGAAGTTAGATCCTTCATGGGTTTAGCTGGCTATTACAGAAGGTTCATTGCACGGTTTTCAAAAATATCTCACCCCATCATTTCCTTGCAAAGGAAGGGGAAGAAATTTCAATGGACAGAAGAATGTGAAGGAAGCTTACAACAATTGAAGCAATTGTTAACCAGTGCTCCAATTATGAGGATTGCAGATCTAAATGAAGACTTCATTGTATGCACATATGCATATAAAGAAGGACTAGGTGGAGTCCTCAATCAAAATGGGTTTCTTGTATGTTATGAATCAAGGAAGTTGAAAGAGCATGAAAGGCTCTATGCCACTCATGATTTGGAGTTGGAAGCCATAGTGAACGCCTTGAAGAAGTGGATGCACTACCTCATGGGAAAGACGTTTGATTTGAGGATAGACCATAATGGTCTAAAGTATTTGTTTGATCAACCTACCTTTAATGCTAGGTAGAGTAGATGGTTGGAATTCCTTTGTGAGTATGACTTTGATATCAAACACATCAAAGGAAAGAAGAACAAAGTGGCTAACACACTCAATAGGAGAGTGCGTGAACTACATGCTACAACCATTAGCATGTATAAGATAGATCTTAAGGGAAGAATTTCTGAAGCTGCAAATTCATATTTGCAGTACATGGAATTAGTAACAAAATTGCAGCAAGGTAAAATGTAGAAGAAGTTTGAGGGTTATGAATTGGGAATTGATGGAATCCTTCGGTAAAAAAACAAATTCTATGTACCCAATTCTCCAGAATTGAGTGTGATTTTAAAAGAGATGCAGAATGTGCCTTATGCAGGACACCCAGGATATCAAAAAACAATTTCAGCAGTCAAGAGCCAATATTATTGGCCAGGCATGAAGAAGGAGATTGTTGAATACATAGCTAAATGCTTATAATGTCAAAGGGTCAAGTCTGAGCATAGACACCCAGCTAGATTACTACAACAATCACCCATTCTCAAGTGGAAGTGGGAAGTGGTGACAATGGATTTCATCATAGGATTACCCAAAACAAACAAGCAACATGATTCCATCATGGTGGTGGTGGATAATCTTACTAAAGTTATCCATTTTATTCCATTGAAAACTACTCACAAGGAAGCTAATGTTGTTGATATCTATATGATGGAAGTAGCACGATTGCATGGCATACCAAAGACAATTGTGTTTGTCAAAGACCCGAAATTAACCTCAAAGTTTTGGAGAGGGTTATTTGAGGGGTTCATAATGAACCTGAACTTCAGCACAACCTATTGCCCTAAGTCTGATGGGAAAAAAAAAGGGTGAACCAAGTGATAGAAGACATGTTAAGGATGTATGTGATGGAAAAACCATATAGATGGGAGGATTATCTACACTTGGTATATTTTTCTTACAACAATGGGTATCAAGCATCATTGAAGATGAGCCCATTTGAAGCACTTTATGGCAGAAAGTGAAACACCCCAATAAACTGGGACAACCCAGTTGATATGGTAGTGGTTGGGCCAGAGTTTCTCAAGGAAATGGAAGAGAAAATGTTGAATATTAAGAAAAATTTGAAGGATGCCCAAGACAAGAAGAAAATTTATGCTGATAAGAACAGAACCCATTGGGATTTTAAAGTGGGTGATCATGTTTTCTTGAAATTAAAATCCAACAGAAGTTCCCTGAAGCTGGGAAACTATTCCAAGTTGGTAGCCAGATATTGTGGACCATTTGAAATCCTAGAAAGGATTGGACCAGTTTCTTATATGCTTACATTTCCTGCATCCATGACTGTTCATAATGTATTTTATGTTTCATTGCTCAATAAGTATATACCTGATCCTAATCATGCGATTGATTGGAATGTGATTTAGGTGGAGCAAGAAGGCGCCTTGCAACTACATTAGGTGCACATATTGGACGAGAAGAGAAAGCAACTCTGGAATCGATCCATAGGTCTTGTAAAGGTCCAGTGGACCTTGTACAGTCACGAGGACGTGACATGGGAGCATGAGGATGCTATGTGGGCAGAATACCTGCATCTTTTTTAAGATTCTAAAAATATTCATGATGCTGTGTAAATAAGTTGCACTGAGGAAAGTGAAAAAATAAGGGGAGGGGATTGTAATATCCCCAAGGACAAGCCCCAATTATATTTATGAATTGTAACATGTGTTGTAGGTTGGTGAGCCAAGAAATTATAAGTTGATAGGCTTATGTGTTTATTAGGCCGAAAAAACTAGGTGTTAAAGGCCAAGAGCCTGTTTTGTACATGTAAATATTCGTATAATTAATATAAAAACATCGTTGCATGTAGACTGACCACGAAGAAAGAGTATGGGGGACTAAGCTCCACTAGGCTGGGTAAGGGAGAGGGGTCTGAGAGGCTAGAAATAAGGACTAAGATTAAGAGTTTAAGTCCAAGAATAATTTATTATTATTCTAAATGTTGATAGAAGGATATGATTATATCCTAAGTTCCTTTGGGAAGAGGGAATGACTTCCAAATGGAAAGAAACATGATTCATGAGGAACATGTGTCAGCTCGGGCACATGCAGTTTTAAGTGGGAATTATTTTTGTTTGGAGGGGGAATCATGGAGTTTCGGGGACACACAGTTGGCTCTCACATTCTCACCATCCTCACCATTCTCTGACCAGTTGGCCCCCCTTATTCAGACAAGTTCACTCACGCAATGAGGAAGCATGCAACCAACCATTCTGACATTGTTGAACCCATGGTCATCGTGAACCTTTGTAACTGGCACGCTCTAGTATTTTTCTAAGTCGTACTCTACCTTACCCGAGTTATGTTGTTTCCTTCACCCCTACCCACTTGTCTTAGAAACTAGATAGAAGAAACAAGTTGTTAGACATGTGGTTTGCAAAGGCGTGTTGTTAGGCCCGTAGATTGAAGAGGTTGGTTGTCAGGCCTATGAGAAACTCTCTCCAGGTGAGATAGTGTGTTGAGGAATTGAATTATCCTGGAGGGAGTCCAGTAATAGCTATAGAGCTCTGAGAGTTCCTGTCTGACATGTTGCTAAAGCCCTGAAAGGGAGGTGGATTAGTCGATGAACTGTTTGACAATGAACGTGTATACTCCTAGGGTGGGACAAGAATGTGGGGAATGAGAGTCTGTGAGTAGTGGACGTAAGTGGCTCTTGAGATAATCCTTCTTGTTGAACTGTGTGACATTCCTGTTAGCCTTGCCAAGCCTAGGAATCCCTTGTCGGGTGGAGTTTAGTCCCATCTCTGGGGTGGTACACTGTTGAGAGTGATGAGAATTATGGCCTAAGGCTGGGAGGTTTGTGGAAGGTCTGCACACAGTCGGTGGTCTTCAAAATCCAAAGATAAGTATCAATTATGTGTTTAATGATGTCTGTTGTGCTTTCTTTGCATGTATGATTTACGCTCAATTTCGCATGAGTTAGTATAGTAGTAGTATATTTTATTTCCTTTTATTTCATTAGAAATGCATGTAATATATATGTACTTCGGGATGAACAATTAAACTATTATCAGAGTTTAGCAGTCTGTTGGTGGTGTTACATGCCTCGACCTGGGTGGTCGGGGTTTCCACAAAATGGTATTACAATGAAATTTCGCAATGACGTTTCCCTTTCATGTTGGGTGGTTGGGGACGTTACAAATTGGTATCAGAGAAGAAGAAATGTTTCCTATGTGGCATTTCCTAGCCTGTTGGGTGGATGGGGACGTTACAATGTGATTCACCATTAAGATGAAGCCTTGAAGGTAAATTTTGAAGAGAAATGACCATTAGAATTTATTGATATGTATTAAAATTTAATTATTTTTGAATATGTTATTTTGAATACTAATTGATATAATATATTTTCATTAAAGTTTATAATATTTATTATAGTTATAATTATTATAAGTATTGTTTTTAAATGTTGATTTAATTTATTAGATTTTTTCATAATTATTTTATTTAGTTAATTTACTTAGTAAGTATAAGTGTGTTAAGTTTTGGGATGCAATATTTCTAGAGAATTTTGGAGAAATATAGAGTAGACGCAAAAGAATTTGATAACTTATAATCTCAAAATTAAAGGAAATGCATCATATCCTATCCTTCTTATAAAAGTGAGTCTTCTCCTCATTGAGAGCATAGCTATGTACAAGGACAAGTTAAACAACATGGATGACAAAGGCTCCACAAAATTGCTTCAAACTTCAACCAAAAAGACCAATTGTTCAAGCTCGGATAGCATAAAGATGTCAAGTCTTGGTTAAGTTGTTGGAGAATATAGGAAGAAGTCATTCTGGAGAATATCAACAATATTAAAAATATCATTACATCCAAATTTAAGGAGAATCTATGATTTGATAAAGAATTACATGATAAAAGAAAATTAAGATACTTCAAGGAGGTGGTCAACTCTAATCTAGAAGATTAAAAGTATCTCTTAGTTTTGACAAAGAAGAAAATCAACATTACTAAAATAAGAAAAAACTCTCATGAGGTGGGTGGGCATTGGACAATTCCCAAAACACCATTGGATGAAAGAATCTGTCATCTTTGTGACACTAAAAAGGTTGAAGATAATTGATCAAAACTATGATGATCCTGAACCTTCCTAACCTTCTAATTGATCAAAACTATGGTGATCTTGAAATGTTTTTCGATCACATAAAAATAATTCTAAAAAAGTACAACTAAACCAACTTTATTATCAATAAATGATTATCATCATCACAATGTGTGTAATTTTTTATTTCAAATAAAAAAATCCTTAATTTTATTTATAACAAAAAAAAAAATTATAAAATCATAATGCCTCCTCCAATTCAAAAAAATAGCTCAATATCAATTTAGAGAATAAACCTTCTTCGTGTTTCTCTATATTTATAGATAGACAACAAATTATTTCTTTTCATAATAATCACATAAAACTAGTTCAGATATTAGCATATTGTTTCATTCTTAAAAAATTACATAAACAGTTATATAAAAAAGTAAAGTTGTCATTAGTATAGCATATTGTTTCATTTCTTAAAAAATTACATAAATAATCATATAAAAAAAAAAGTAAAGTTGTGATTAGTACTGAGTCGCCAAAAAAAAGTATATCCGGGTTTCAATCCCAATCCAACTTAACATATATTTTATTATACTTTCTATAAAAAAAAAGTGTATCCGGGTTTCAATCCCAATCCAACTTAACATATATTTTATTATACTTTTTATAAAAAAAAGTGTATCCGGGTTTCAATCCCAATCAAACTTAACATATATTTTATTATACTTTTTATAAAAAAAATTCTATTTTTATATAAAAATAGAAATTTGATCTGAAAATTTAATTATGTGAAAAATGGTTATTTTTAATAATAAATTCTATAATTTAATTCAATTAAAGTCAACTATATTTATTATATTTTCAATTGCTATAAACATTATTTAAAAAACTGATTTAATTTAATATATCATTTTTATAATTATCTTATTTAATTAATTCACTCACTTTCTCTCCATATACAATTTATTTTTTATTTTATATAGGTCATTTTATTAGTTAAATGTATTATTTTATTGATACAAATCATTTTCTTAAGAATCCTTTATTATTTTAATATATCTTTTTAGATTTGATTTAACATAATATTATTATTTTAATATAATTTTAGATATTTTGTTAAAAATAATTTTACAAATTAAATAATTTTTATTTATTTATTTATTATTTTGTAAATAAGATATTTATATGATAATGATGATGATATGATGATAAACTGAATCAGTGAGGGATTACTTGTAATTCTTTAGAATTTTGTTTCTCTGTTGGGAAAACGTTAAGAGAAGCTTTTCAAGATCACCATAGCTTTGTTGAGTTAAAAGATTAGGAAGGTTGGTAGTGTGACAAATATTTTGAAATTGATATCTAATGGTATTGGCTCGAAAATCTAAAAGAAAGTTATTTTCATCTTCAACCCTATTAGTGTCACAAAGGTGACTCTCTTTCATCCCAAGACGTTTTAGGAATTGACCAACGCCCAGGCCCTCGTTTCACTATGGAGCTCGTGAAAATTTGTTCTTATCCTAGAAATGCTTATTTTTTTCTTTACACTTGTAAAAACAAAGAGATAATTTTGATCTTTTAGATTAGGGTTGATTACATCCTTTTAATACCTTAATTTTAGTTTTTCCTCTAACTATTTATCACTCCACATTTTCTACTTAAATTTAGATTTGATGATATTTTTAATAGTATCCTTATTTTGCAAAATGGTGTCTTCCATGATTCCCCAATAGTTTAGTCAAGACCTAGCTTGAGTCAATGGTGGTTACCAGTGGATTTTGAAGCAATTTTAGGAAGCCTCTTATCTTCCTTGTTGTTTAACTTGTTCTTATACATTAGGTATCTAGTCATAGCCCTTTTCTCAATGTGAGAGAGGATATTCATTTAATTTTGATATTGTAGTTTATAAAATTCTCAAAGAGGAGTTTCTTCTTATCCCAAATCCAAATGGGGGAGAGGATTGTCTCTAAGAGGAGGATGGGATACGCTTATTTCCTTTAATTTTGATATTATAGTTTATAAAATTGTCAAAGAGGAGTTTCTTCTTATCCCAAATCAAAAAATCAGTTGATTTACAATTGTTTTCACACCCATAATAAGTTTTCCATCCCCAATAATTATTTTCTCAATGCTATAATTCATATTTTTTTATACTAAACAAAATTACAAAATTATATACTTAGTTATATTCAAAACAAACATCACAATTTTATTTTATTTTGTAAGCGAGTGTGAGTTCATGTATTACAGAAAGAGGTTATGATACAAAAAAAGGGGGAATCCCTTGATCTTGCAAAAACAAAACTAGATCAGGGATTCTGGAGTTGCACTGTCTAATATAGTATGGGGTAAGTTTGGGCCTCCACCATGGGAAACCGACCTCGTCTACTGAAAAAACCAGTTTGAAAAACTAAACAAGAGCATATACATAAAAGACATAATCATAAAATGGGTTGTGCCTACTCTAAATGCATCTTGACTAGGGGTTGAACCGACACTAGTCCAAGATGATGGGATGTCTTTCGTCTCCATCCTTTCTTTCCTTGATCTCATTCCTCTGGACCACCGAGTGTGTCTTTCTAATACAGGATGATGTTCCACTCCGGTCTGTTGGCGTGATGTCCATGTGGTGGACATAACGTAGGTAAAGGTGGAGTTGTCTAGCCATTCATTCCATTTTCTCCTTTTGGGTCCTCTGGTCCTCGGCTAGTCGTTTTGCACTAGCCTCCAGGTTGCTGAGGCAACTCGGGATTTTTGTGAGAAAATTTTTGTGGTCCCTGTTAGCCCTTCTGCTGGTCTCTTCTCGATGATAGCACATCTTTCCTATAAACATATTTGTTCGCCAGGCATCCTCCATCGTTCTGTGGTAGAGGGTAGTTCTGGGTTGTGTGTCCCCTGGGTCCCTTATCTCGTATGCTTCCTTTATCAGTTCCTTCTAGGCTTTTCCCTTGCATGTGGTGTTGATTTCTTTCTCCCACCTGGTGATGATCTCTTTGCTCTTTGGATTGAAATGCGTAAGAAATGTACCCTTGGCTTCTCTGCCCTCTTGCTCCATCCTTGTAATCCTTTGGGAGCTTGTAAGAGGTTCTTTTCCCTGGGGCCTCTCTTACTCTGGGTTTTATTCATTCGTACCATCTCGGCTTGTTTGTGGTGGTTCTTACCTTGGGTTCTTCTCCTGTTCCTATTTGCCCCTTCCTTGTAATTAAGATGACCTTTGTAATTGCCTATTTCCTGTCTATGGCTATTTCTGGTGTTTCTTCTCTTATGGGATTTCCCTAACTGAGGGCTCATATTAGCAATCATGGGCCTCTCGTAAAGGTGTACCTTCGGGTCCTTTTTCACTATCTCGATATTTGTGCTCTTAGGAGCCCCGTCGCAATCCCTACGCCAATCCTTTTCTCTGCATGTTGTACGAAATTTAGTACCACTCCTCGTATATGCACTTGGGTGAGGTGTACCCATACTTGACCATGGAAAGTCCTTTTGCCCTTCATCCTTTGTCGTCTGCCAATTATCTTTTCTTCTTTCCCATGCACAACCTCTGTAATTCTTCCTACTGACAGGACCGTGGTGTCGTACCTCCTTCTGTTGTGTGACTGGGGTCTGCATTGTAACTCATGTGTGTGTGATGGGCTATTGAATTATGCTTGGTTCTTGCATGCCCTTCAGTTATCCCTGTGCCTCCATCCTCAATGTGGTCATCCGTACTTTGGTTGTTGTCATGGTCTTTTGCGCTAGTTGGATGCAGTCTTTTCTGAACTGACCATTTGGGATTTTATTCCAGATAGTGTCAAGTTCTGGTCCTTCCTTGTTGACCCCCTCATTAGCGATTATGTCTGGCAGTCAATTTGCTGACCTATGTACCCAACACAATTCCACTGTGATCCCCATCTGTATGTTCTCCTGAATGTTTTGCAGGGAATGTGCCAAGCGCCAATGCCTCTGAATTTTTCCCACTCTGGTGCCATTTTGGAGTCTCTTTACTGTGTTCATAATCAACATGGAATCCCCTTCCACAATGGCGTTTGTCATCCTTTCACACCTTAGAATCTCTAGGCCGGTCTCCAGGGCTCCGAATTTCATGGCATTGTTGGTTGAGTTTCCCAAACTCCCAACATACATCCAGATTATGTTTCCCTCATTATCCCTTATTACTTTTCCCATTCCTATTCGTCCTGGGTTATCTTTTGATGCCATATCAAAATTCATCTTGAGGGACCCTGCTAGTGGTGGTTTCCAGTTGCGATCACCTACTTGGAGTTGTGGTATCCTTCTTACTTGACTAGGGTTGCATCCCTCTTTCAAGTGGAAAGATTCTAATATTTGGGAGTCCTGGGCTGTGAGTTGCGCTCTTCCTATCTGGCAATTTTGGCTCAACACCTGTTTCTCTTGTCAAGAAGATTATTGTTTCATTTATCTTCCCTTCCAGCCAACTTTCGTTTATGAAGATGCGTCAATTTCTTTCTTTCCATATTTCCCATATGATCATTCCCTGAATGAGGGTCCAACAGAGATTAACCTCTTTGTTTTCACTTTAGTTCTCTTTCCAAATATTGAGAGTTGCAGAGATGTTACCTTAGATCCTATTGGATTGTCGGAAGATACCTGTCACCCAGTCCCAGATTTATGCTATGTAGATGCATTCATTGAGGACATGGTTCGTTGTTTCTTCCTTATCTTGACAGAGGTGACATCTAGATGGGCCTATGAATCCCCTTTTCCTTAGGTTTTCCCAAGTTAGAATTCGATTGTGTAGTATTAGCCATTGGAAATTTTTTATTTTTGGCCAGTGGGGGCTATTCCACAACTTATTTCAATGTTGCGTTGGGCCTTCTTGATTCTGGTCCGCAATATAATGTCGAACTTATTTTAGGTTGAATTCCCTGTCGTATTTTTGTCCCCATCTAAGTTGGTCATTTCCTTCTGTGACTGCAATTTTTCGTCTCCCCGAATCCTCCTCCACCTCTTTTACTATTGTTGTGGATTGGTCTCTATTTTGTGGAGTGAGAGTGTCCCAGATTCTCCATTTCTTGCGATCTGTTTCTTGTTTCCAGTAATGGTAGACTCTGGTTTTAACTTGCGCGATCATCTCCTATTGGAGTTCCCTCCTATCTGGATTCTCCATTCTAGGTTCCTATGCCATGCGTTCTCCCAAAATCTGGTTGTTTTTCCATTCCTTACTTCCCAAAAGTTGTGTGTCTGGATCCATGCTTTGTTGCGCCAAGCTAGATTTCAGATGGTTGATCCCTCTTTGGTGCCTCTGAAGTGAATTATGTCCTGGTCGCTTATGTCCGAGGCATACTTTTCTTTCCATAGGTTTACCCAAGGTGTAGTGGTTTCTTTGACCTAGTGCCACCATAGTTTCGCCTCGTAGGAATCATTGGTCACTTGCGGGTCTTGTAGCCCCAGGCCTCCTTTCCTTTTTGGTTTACAAACCTTCTCCCAAGCCACCAGGGCCCATTTTTTCTTTGTTTTTTCTCCTCGCTACAGGAAGTCCCTTTGGATGGTTCTTATTTTTTGTAGTATCCCCTTTGGGGTTGGGAAAATGGACATCATAAAGGTTGGAATTGCTTGCAGAACAAACTTAGTCAGAATAAGTCTTCTCGCTAGGTTGAGGGATTTGTACGTCCAATTTTTCACCTGATCCTATAACTTGTTGATTATTCCTTCCCAAGTTGACATCTTGTAAGCTTTGTCTATCAGGGGGATGCCCAGGTACTTGGTTGGGAGTGATTTGCATTCAAAGCCCAAGATTTTGGCCATATTTCTTTGGATTGCAGGGTTGGTATTGAAGAAGAAGATCATAGATTTGGAGTGGTTGATATCTGCATCTAAGGCTTCCCCAAACTCTTTTAGGATTCATTTCTAGGCTTTTGCTTCCTTGACCGTGGGTATGCCATGAAGTAATTTGTCATCCACGAACTGTTGGTGTGTGTAAGTAGGGCAATTTTCGAAAGGTTTGATGCATGTTATCTCACCTGTTGCTGTTGCGTTTTTTATGCTTCGACTGAGACCTTCCATCATCATAATGAACAGGAAGGGGGACAACGGGTCTCCTTGTCTGATGCCTCTCATGGGCTAGAAAGGTTTGGCTAGGGATCAATTTATTAGGAGTGAGTAGCTTGTTGTGGATACAATGCTGACTATCTAGCTGATCCAGTGTTGGGTGAAGCCGTAGGCTTCCAAGCTCTTGACAATATAGTGCCAGCTTATTTTTTCATAGGATTTTGCTAAGTCCACTTGTATTAACATTCCCCCTCTCTTCTGAAGCTTCAGGGTGTGGATAAGCTCATGGGCATGGATGATATTGTCCATTATTTGTCTTCCTTCCATGAAGCCTACCTGTTCTTGTGAAATCAATGTGGGTAGGAGGGGTTTCAATCTATTTGCTATAACTTTGGAGATGATCTTATAAACCACATTGCATAGCATTATAGGTCTGTACCGATCAGGGTTTTTGGCTTCATTTTCTTTAGGGATTAGGGTAATCATGGTAGCATTTAGCACTTTTAGAATGGAGGTTGATATTCTTGAGTCTTCCACTACCCTATAAATGTCGTGTTTGACAGTTTCCCAACAGGATTTGAAAAAATCCACTTTGAATCCATCTAGACCTGGGGCTTTCCCATTGGGCATTTTCTGGAGCACTTGGTCAATTTCCTCCTCGGAAATGGGTTTGTTAAGGTTGTTATTTTATTCCTTAGTGACCAAGTGGGGGATATGTTGGGTTATCCTTTGGATGGACTCCATTCTATCTTGGTTGGGTTCCTGGGCTATCCCATGGAAGTGGTTTACCAGAGTAGTTTCGATCTCCTTATGTGACTCTCTCTCTATTCCATCCTGGTCCTCAATCTTCAGGATTTCATTGTGGGTTCTTCTAGCGAAGGTTGTTCTATGAAAAAACTTGGTGTTCCAATCTCCTTCCCTTAGCCATATGATACGAGACTTTTGTCGCCAAAGTGTTTCTTCCTGTTGGCATCTAGCCTCCCATTCCTGGGTCATCTAGATCTCTTCCTTTTTTCGATCCTCCATATAGCCCTTCATTATGCAGGTTTCCTAGAGTTTTCTCATTTTGTCTTCTATGTTGTGTTTCTCTTGGTTTATATTTCCAAAAGTGTCCTTATTCCACTCCTTAAGATTATATTTAATGTACTTTAGTTTCTTATAGAGTTTGAACATCCTTGTCCCTTTCTTGGGTTGCTCCTCCCTCCACCATTGTTTGATGCTTTCCTTGAAAGTCGGGTGTTCAATCCAAAATTTATCAAATCTGAAGGGTTGATTCTTTGGTGTGGTTTGGAAGAATTCTTCCAAATGGAATGGCCAGTGATCAGATTCCCCCCAAGAAAGGATGTTTCATTCTAAGGTTATTCCCTGCATAATGATTGACTCTAATACTAGGAATTTGTCTATTCTTGTTGCGACCTGATATTGGTTCATCATTTTATTGTTCCAGGTGAACTAGACATTATTAGTTTTGAGGTCTACCATCTCTGTCCTGTGTATGAACTTTGAGAATTCTTCCGCATCCCTATCCAATCTTCTTGTACCTCCTTTTTTCTCTGCAAGTGACGTGATGATGTTGAAGTCCCCTGCCAGGATCCATTGGAGTTTGTTGGATCAGGTTTTAAGGTCTTCTAGGTCTCGTAGCATTCTTCTCTTTTCCTTTGACACCTGGGGTCCATACACATTTGTGCATAGAATCACCTCTGTGTTTCCAATGATTTGCATGTGAATCATAAGTGTGTGCCTAGTCGCTTCGGCTACTATTAGGCTCATCACTTGTGGGTTACATAAGGTGAGAATACCTCCTGCCATTTGGTGGCCTCCGATAGCCACCGTCTTATACTTCTGCCATTTTTGTTTACTGATTGCCTCCATTATGTCTGTAGTGCATTTCGTCTCTTGTAAGAAACAAAGATCTAGTTGTTCCTTCTTTAGTCTATTTTTGAGGATTCTCTGCTTTCTCGGGCTGTTTAGGCCTCTTATATTCCAAGTTATAACCTTTAAATATGTGGGGGGGAGTTGGGGAAGAGTTTCTTGATCTTACCCGAGTTTATCAATAGTGCTCCAAGCTCTTGTAGGGCTACGCTATTTGATTTCCTGCCTTTTTTCCTCCTCATCTTCTTAGGTGAGAGCTGTGATTGTTCCTCGTCGGCTTTGAATCCTAGGTGTCCTATCTATCCGTGTGTGCGCTTTAGTCCTCTAGCTGTGGCTTCCTCCCTTAAGAGAATTAGGTACTAAATGCAGTCTAGTTTCTCTGTTGGTACATTGTCTACTCCCTGTCTTTTCCATTGCTCCAGTATGTTTGGGAGATCTATCCCTTCCCTTTCCACAAGGTCTATGAGATTAGGATATTTTGTTCCTACTTCGCTTGGGGTCATTTCTACATCTCCCTCTACTTCTTGCATGGGGGTGTTTTCATCTCTAGTTTCTCCATCCATCGGGGCTACACTACTCCCTTGGTCCTTCTTGTTACTTGGCCGATCGGTGGGCTCACTTGTTGCTTGTTCTGTAGATTCTTGAGCTTTTGCTGAATCCTTTTCGCCTTCTTCCCTTTTATTGGTTTTGTCCCTTCCTTCTGTTATATTCCGAGTCTCTAGGTTACTTCATGTTGGGGTTTTACTCTGCTTTTTGTTTTCTCTGCTTCTGGGGTTTGGCTTTATAAACTCATCCTCATCCTGCTGTGGTTTGAGGCTTTCTACTTCCTATTTTTTATTAAGAGGGAATTCTCTGATCATGTGTCCATGTTCATGACATCTTGTGCATCTGAAGGGGATCTGTTCATAATCTATGTTTTGGATACATTCCTCATCCCTGAATTCTAGACTTATGGCTTCTGGGACTGCTTCTCATACATCCATCTCTTTGAAAATTCTTGCATAAGATGTATATCTCCCTTTTAGGGTGGCTTCTGAGGTCTTCATATATTTCCCCAGTTTGTTTCCTATTTATTCGAAGGTGGAGAGAAACCAGTAGTCTAATGGTAAGGAATAAAATCTCAACCAGACCGACACCTTTTTGAATGTCTCTTTTTCTGGGGAGAAATTTTCCTTCCATGGCCGCATGTACAGTCCTGCTGAGGCATGGAAGTATGCCCCCCCCCCCCTCAAACACATGATCCCTATCTTCCAGGTTCATGAAAACTGTTGTAAAGAAGCCTTTCGAGCCCAGGTGGAGCTCCACTTCTCCGCTTTGTTTCCAATGATATTTAATCCAGTTGCACAATGTTCTTTTTGTGGGCCACAAGCCCATAAACTTTCATATTAGCACATGCATATTCATCTGGTCCCTGTAGAGTTGCGTTTGCGGATCCTCCAGTATTACCTTGGGTATCATTGTTGTTTTGGGTTTACACGGGTTGCGCCCTTCCGTCCCGTTTGGCTTCGCTGTGTCTTGCACCTCACTCTGGGTTTCTCTGACTTCTTTCCCCATGCACTTGCTTTTGCCTTGGATCCTTTCCTGATCTTTTTCTAGATCTAATCCCGAGGTGCCTGTCATTGGTGTCTTGAAACCTGTGCTTCTTGGCCCTTTCCCCCTGTCCACCACTACCTGTTTGTATGAGGGGGTCCCCTTTACCCCCCCTTTGGTGCTCATGTTGTTTTCTGCTACGACCATGACTACCAAACCCTATCTTGCAGTTGCTTCAAATCCTAGCTTGCACTTCAGTTATTTATCTCCTTTTCAAGCTAGTTGCTCCAAACCCTAGCTTGCAATGCAGATTCTTCTTATCCCAAATCCAAAAATCAATTGATTTACAATTGTTTTCAAACCCATAATAAGTTTTCCATCCCCAATAATTATTTTCTCAATACTATAATTCATATTTTTTTATACTAAACAAAATTAAAAAATTATATACTTAGTTATATTCAAAACAAACATCACAATTCATTTAAGGCAAAATTTCTCTTTATATTGTTTATTATTATACATATAATAGCAATAGCAAGGTATTTCTTCCCCCCATATATATAATTAAATTAAATTATGATTAATACTTAGTGAGGAAAAAAAATATCTCATTATATCTTAAATGTATATATAATCTCCATTCTATAAAATAAAAATAATCTAAATACCATAATTTATTTGTGATTCAACTTATATACAATTTATTATATTTTATGTAAAAACATCAAATTGGTGTATGAGACCCCCTTGTTTGTGGGACAAGGGACCCCTCTCTGTCCAACGATTTGAATGGTAAAGTCTACGAAGGTATACATACCCTACCCCCCTCTGGATTTGAACCTGTAACCTCTTAAGAGGAAACACATGTTCTTAACCATTAGTCCCACATATTCTTACACATGTCAGTTCCATATTATAAGTTAAATCCCACCATTATTACCTATCAACCAAACTTTAAAAACAAAACAAAAAATAAATATTACCTATCAACCAAACGTTAAAAACAAAAAAGAAAAAAAGTAAACACTAAGAGTAAAATCAACCATTATTAAACATGTTAGTACTATATTATGATAAACATGTTAGTACTATATTATGAGTTGGCTCCCACAATTATTAACGACCAACCATACGTAAGATAACAAAAATAGAAAAACGGAATTTTTTTTTTTAATGATTGATAGTTAGTAATGTTTGGAATCCAATTATATATATTTTTTTGTTTTTTAAACAATAAAGAATTTGTTTTTTCAGGTGTAGGACATCATCAATGGAGTGTATTGTTAAGGTATTTTGTGATGTTAAGTTATTAGTTGAAAAATTGTAGAGATAAAAAATCCAATTATATTAAGAGTTAGTATGGATCGTACCCCACCATAAACTAGTCCAACATATAACAAACAAACTAGTAAATAAATAAAAAAAATTATCTTAAAATAAAAAATGTCCTTTCAATTTAAAAAAATAATAAATTTAATAAAAACATTTTTAATAAAATCTATATATATATTAATTTAATTATATATATATATATATATATATATATATATATATATATATATATATATATATATATATATATATATTTNTATATATATATATATATATATATATATATATATATATATATATATATATATATATATATATATATATATATATTTATTTGCTTTGTAAACTCACCTATATCTAGTTAATACATATCCCAAAGGAAAAAGATTCCAATGACAAGATGTCCACCTATAATATGATTTTTAACAAAAATAAAAATGAAAAATAAATTATAATTTTTTTTATTATACATATATATTTTACAAGATATAAATAAATCATAAAAACGAAAAATAAATTATAATTTTTTAGTATACATATATATTTCACAAAATATAAATAAATCATTATACTAGGTCGTAGAATATTTACAAAAAGATAGGTTAAGTTAAATCAGTTTTAATAATTATAATAATTATAACTGTATTTATTATAGGCCAACTTTAACTAAAATAAATTATTGGCATTGTGTTACAAACAAATTCAAAGTAATTAAATTTTATGTTATATTAATAAATTTTATTGAGTAGTTTCTTTTCATAATTTACTTTTCAATTTGATGATGGAACACACTAATATTGTTTTAAATGAGTAAATATTCCCTTCGAAGTTAAAAATGAAAAATTTAGGCTACCGAGTTGTAGAGGTTTATCTCAAAATATTCCTTGAAAAATTTTGATTACATTGGTATACCTCTAAGGAACCTGTTTTGGTCTGCTAATCCTACAAATGTTTATAATCTTTCTCAAAAGACTCCTCTGGTTACACATTATATTGATATAACTCTTGAGTAACGTTTCAGTCAATCACATTGGTTCTATGACAAACATGAAAGCGATGGAAGACATAAAACACTTAGTAGTCTAGGCCCTCACTTAATTACTAGAACAACTTCGAACCCACTTGACTACCATTAATCGGAAAGTCTCATTTGCTTTGATAGAAATCACAAGCTCGAGGGTTAGCATGTTGACAGTGAAGGTTCTCACAAATGTAAGTAGTTTGATGATGAAGGCTTTAAGGATGATGGCTCCTACTACAACAACCACTTTTTCCCATCCCCCCCCAATACACTGCATCACTTACCTATGGTTGATATCAATAAGTTTCACATGGATCAAATCCTCCAAACTAGGTTGAACAAATGGAACACTTATTTTCCCTCCATGCTATAGAGGATGACTTGTTGCAACTTAGAATATGATTTTTATATGTGGATCAAGAATGTTGGAAGTGGTGGAAATGGCATAAAAAGAATCTCCAAGATACATTGCATGGAAGTAACTTGTTTGCTCATTTTGTCATGGATACTAATTTTGTAAGATAACTTTCCAAATTGTGTTAATTAGGCAGTGTGGAAGAATATATTGATGAATAAGAATACACTTAGAAATAAGAATACAAAATTTAATTGATGAATTTTTTAGCAATGTTTTGTTACTTGATATAGTTTGTATAGAGAATGAAATGAAAGCTAGGAATATGAATGGAAACACACACACACAAATATTGCAAAGAACGCAATAATATAGTGAAACCTAATTTGTATTAATGAATGTAATAGGAAAAGACAATGAAATGCAAAGCAATTCAAGATAGCTAGAATGGTTGTAGCTTATATTTGAGGAGAGAGGTGTAATCTATGCTCATCCATAAGAAGACATTACAAGAGGCTGAAAATGACCTTCTAACATAAAGTACTAAAACCTAAGGGGAAATAAACCTAAATATCTAAAACCCTAACCCTATGATACAAAGTTCCAAAAGGATTGTGGGCCCCAAGGTGGCCGGTTGAAATCTCAACTTCCCAGGGGCACAACTTTTGCATACAATATCTATTTGGGGTGCACAATAGCTTGCTTGAAATATATAACTGAGAAGTGCCTTGTTGGGATGCCTAGGAATGTCATGGTCACCCAAGGCCCTAGAATGGAAGAGGTGGGTGCCACTGATGTCCACCTAGATTAGTTTCCCCTTTAGGAAGAAATGGTCCCCATTGCATCAAGTTCCCTTATTAGATGGGGAAACTGTTGCTGTATTCAAATCCTAGTTAGCCACTTGCCTTGGTGAAGAAGTCGTCTTTCTTTGACAACCTGATAGAGTTGCATGTTCTATTGGTAGGTTTCCTTCATCTTGGTGTTCATGATATGATCTACTATAGCCTTCTCAATGCAGTCAAGATTGTGTTTTGTAGGGGCCAAATTCTCAGCCATCTATGAGGTTTCCAATAGAGGTGGAAAATATGGTCAAAGTAGCTCCACATTAAATATTGGGTGCAAGCCAAGGAAAGGGGAAATAATCAATAAAAAAGTGTTCTCAGCCACAACCTTTGTGATGGTGTAAGGTGTTGGCATCATTTTATGCTTGCGCACATCCTTCTTAACGATGGGGAGTTTAGACCTAGAGATCATCTAGATTCAACCAACAAAAACCCCAAAGCATCGGAATATTAATCTTTAGCCAAGACCGAAGAAGGTCTCACTCGATACACAATGAGGATCACAAAGAGCATCTAGGATTTTGGCAGGGATGAAGTATTAAATACACAGGTATCCATCCAAGATGGCATTCATGCAATCCATTAACAACACCTTACTATTATCAATTTGTAAAACAATACACACACATATTCAAGTAACACATGAGTGACACATGATATATCATAACTACTATACCTTTATTATTCCTTCCATTCCATAACCTACAAGTATACATTAAGAAAACTGTATTCAACAACAATAGAGTGTCATGTATTCTTTAGATAATTCCCCGTGTTTACAACATACTATGCCATGCGCATTCCCTAAACCTTAGAAATATGAAAAACTCATACTTATATTTAGAAGCATTATGTAATATTGTGAAGGCTCAATGTGAGCTTGACATAGAAAAAAAAATAATTCAATCAATCTTCTAAGCAATTGAACTCTCTAAGTCTATTTCTGATGTCATTGCTTCCTTTTGTAACTATTTTTTCTCAAGAGCCCTATCTCTTTTTTCTCTTCTCCACTCACTTTACTAAAAAAATTACCTCGCATGCTTCTTGCACATGCATGGAGTCCACGTAGCCTTATGGAATTGGGGAAATCTTAACTGTCTTTATAGCTAATATTTTGTTAGCTCCATGATCCCTTGTACTGTTGGCAATAATCATTTGACAAGTTTTCCCGATGAATCCTTTCTTGATTTCAGTGTGTGTCTTCTTGATTTCCAGCACCAATGAAAAAAATCAGGTCGACATGTGCTTGGTAGACTTCAGGTACTATTTGCACTGTCAAAACTTAGTCCATCACATGCTTCTTATGATTCTCCACCCATTATCTAGGAACGCACAAAACTAGAATGGGTGCATACAAAACTTGGAATGAGTGCACACAACTTTGTTTTTGTGTGCACACGAGATTAATCGAAAACATTGGGTGCCAATAGGCCCCCACGACTATTATTTCACTAGTCCTTGAGCTAACAACTTGATGGAACTATCATCGCAGTAGATGGGACAATGCTTATGTGTTCTTGTACGAATTCCTTAAAGAGGTTCTCAGGCTCATTAATGTAGCCTTGGAGATCTTACATGAGTTGAACAACAACCTCGTCTTCAATTGTTGTGACATGAGAAGTTGTCAAGCCAGTTGTACTATATTTCCAAGGAGAGGGCCTATAGAAACCTATAATTAACTCCGACTTTACTCTGAATTGGGCGAATCATCTTCCTATCAATGGCATTAATGAGCCTATATTCCCAAAATGGGAGGAAGTTCACATGGTAGAACTAACTATCACATCAACCATTAAGATCACAAATCTGTCATCGTCAACAAATCATCTAAATTAATGATATCTTAGACAACCTGACACATGCATGGGTTTTAATATATGGGGGTTCCATAGATATCCCTGTGCACCTCAGTGATCTTTCAACTATGGATCATGTGGACACAATGCTTTCTCACGCAGGTGTAAATAGTCATCTTCCACGAAGGAGGTATAGGACTAAGTTAGATCGGTTATACTAAGATCCATTGATTAACCAATTCTTCTACAATGATTCCCAAATCATTTGTTATCTCAATGGGGTTGGGGAAGAGCATTGTAGGGAACATCTCTTTTTGAGGTATGGATAGAGTATCCCCATCCTTTTTACATGTATGTGACCACTTGATCTTATTATTGGAGAAGGAGGAAGTCGGGGATATAGGGTGCTTATTTGGCAGTACACGTCGGAAATTCATATACTGATCGAGCACATTGCATTGCTACTTATATATCCATCATATTTTGCAAAGGAAAGTGTATCGAATAAAGTGTATGTTTGGTTGGAACCTTTCATGCATGGATGCCTTGATAGTTTCCCATTCACGATAAGGTTCTTGATGCATGGCCCACCATCGTGCAAGAATTCCTATGAGCACTATGTCAAGTACATGAGCCCTGTGATGTTTGGGAATGTTCCAAATCCATGCAATAAATGTGCCCATTTGTTTTGAGCCATCGTACCAATAGGATCCAAATTCTTCCTCATGCACTTCTGCGAAGATATGCACACACCTTCTTGTTGATACCGCATACAACTTTTTCTAAAACCTTTCCATGGCATCCTCAGAATCCGTGTTGTAAGACATGACACTTATCTAGCTTAATTATCCATTTATGGTGGGGTTGATGTAACCCTCCGTGCACCCAATGATCTTATATATTTTTTCAAAGACTAATCTTTGTGCATCCTGATCCACTGGATCATTGTCTCTATCCCCTTCTTACAGATCCAGTGGTGTGACCAAGCATAGGGTGTCTGTCTTAAATGATTTCTATCTTTTCTTTAAATTTAGTACTACATTGTTATTGAAGGCCCAATCAATGAAAAACAATGCAGGGTATGGATCAGAATCATCCATAATCTATATGAACTCAAAATCAACCTTTGTCTTTAATCCTTCTACGTTCACCTCCACATTCTCTAGGAAGCCTATGGGGTAGATCTTGTATTGGTTGGCCAAGCACAACTGGATGGGAGACCAGACCAATTTTGGTTTACCCATAACCTCCCATGACTTCTTCGGTAAAATATTCACATCAGAACCCAGATCCAACATGACTCCATCCATATGATAGCCACCAAGCTCCACTATCATATTGAACTCTCAACCAATACACTTTTTCTTGCTGACCTGCAACACATCTCTCTTTGGAAAAGGGGATGATATGGTTTAATATACACCTTGTTCCCTCATGCAGGTAGCTAACTGTTAAGAACCAAACTTCAATATAGCATAGAAAAACCTCAGGAGAAGTACTCAACGCCTTGAAAAAGAGATAATTTCAGATAATAAGCCTCTTCGAGGGGGCAACCTCCTTTTACCCCACTTAAATGTTCAAGTACAAGATGATTCAAAATGAAAATGT
>ML781249.1:225350-266586 GCA_009831015.1 Picea engelmannii | reverse complement strand
AATGGCCTAAAGCCGACATAATTAAAATAACATTACTAATCTAAATTACAACTAATGGCCTAGAGCTGACATAAATAAAATAGCATTACTAATCTAATATGCCCCAATTAAGGGGTAATGAGCCAATATTAGGGCTTAACACTAACATTTGTTTTAACTTACTTGCAACAATTATATCATTAATCAATCACAAACAACGATGCAAGAAAATTCTTACTTGGTATTTAGGTTCTTCCTTACAACCCAAGCCATGTAAGGCTTTTGCATGCACTTCATGCTATAACTCCTCGAGGTGTTTTTCTTCAATCATTTTTTTCTCAATGTTTCATAGCTCATCCTTTCTATGGGATTCTTCTAATGATTGTTTTGTCGTGCACTGTATTTATTCACACATGTGAGCTTCCTCCAAGGATCTTTTTGTCACGTGCTATAGATCCTCCTAGGTGTGATCCTCTTCTATTGATATCTATGTCACCCTCTTCACTTCTTCCCATATCTGGGCCTCCTCCAACAAACTCTATGTCACCCATTGCACTTCTTCACAAATGCAAACCTCCTCGAGTGATCTCCGTGTTGTGCACTGCAACCCTTTGTGTACTCTTTCTTCTTCAATATCCTTCTCCACATCGCACATAAACTTATTTTGATAGGAAATATAGAACTTAGGAGGGGTCTACACTTCCTTTATAATACTTCCCTCTAGCTTCTCAATTGATCCCTCACTATGCTCAAATTCCCTTCCTGGTTTTGCTCCTCCTCGGGTTACCACCCGAACATCGACTTCTCCATATTTCTTCTTATTTTTGTGTGGATCCACATGCACCATATTGTAATGCATGTTTTTTTCTTCCCACTTCTTCAATAAGTCAGGATAGTCTTATGTGACATATTTAGGATTGTAGTAGTATGAAAAACACACACACAGTTTGGTACAAAACCTTGACACATGACCAATTTCTTCACAATTGAAACAAATGGGAGGTATGCCTTTCACTCCACCATATTATAATATATCAGATATAAAAAATATGCAGAACAAAAATAAAATGATAGAAATGGTAGAATAACAACAATATAACCATAATAATCACCACAATAACACTAAAATGATATAAGAATAACAACAGAAATAGCACTTTGATTCTGAGAGCAATGTTCACGGGCCTCTTCGAAGGGGAAACCTCCATTCAAGTAGAGCTCTATTACAATAATCTCCAAGCTAGGGTTCTCATACCCTTGACTCCTATTTATACTAAATATGTCTATCAAAAGAAGCATCTAGAGGAAGATCATTCTAGAAGCAGAAGTTTCTATTAGGTGTTCTTACATTCGACTTATTCTATTTTATTGCAAGGTATTATTAATATTGACCTTTATTACATCCAAATATATTTTTCAACCTATGTGTGGGTTAGGACCCTAACATGTCCTCTCCCTTAAAAACAACCTTGTCCTCAAGGCTTGAGATGTGGAAATTGTTGTAGAATGGTAGTTGGTTCCCAAGTGGCATCTGCTGGAGTTGTATCTTTCCACTTGATTAACACTTCCTTGATGGTTCTTTGATGCAGGAGATGCTCACGCTAGTCCAAAATTGCTTGTGGTTGTAGCCAAATGGATCCTTCTTCTTCTAACTCGGGAAGGTTGGTTTGAATTTGGCACTTAGTTCCAATCACCTTCTTTAAGCGGGAAACATGAAAAATGGGATGTAGATTCGAATGACTGGGAAAATCTAACTGATAGGCCAAATGTCCCACATGCTTGAGAACTGTTTAAGGACCATAAAATTTGGGCGCTAGCTTATGAAAATGCTCAGCCTTGAGGGAATTATGCTTGTATGGTTGCAGGCAAAGAAACACCTGATCCCCTTCTTCAAATTGACGTTCAGAGCGACCTTGATCTACTTGTTGTTTCATGCGATTCTATGCCATGACCAAATTCTCTTTGAGGGTACGGAGAATAGATTCTCGAACTGTAAGTGTTTGGTCAACTGTCTGGAGCTTCGAGACACCAGGTAAGTATGAGAGAACTGAAGGTGGCTTCTATCCATATACCACTTCAAAAGGAGTCATGTGTGTAGCTGTATGGTATGAAGTGTTGTACCACCATTCAGCTAGGGGTAACCATTGAGCCCACTGACTTTTATTTTCTGAGGAAAAACACCTCAAATATGTTTCGAAACACTTGTTGACAACTTCTATTTGACCATCAGTCTGGGGATGATAAGCTGTACTGAGATGCAATTGGGTGCCTTGTAGCTTGAACAGTTCTTGCCAAAAATTGCTTGTGAAAGTTGGGTCGCGATAAAAAACAATAGAGTGTGGCACGCCATGGAGCTTGAAGACTTGATCCATGAAAATTTGAACCACCATGGATGTTGTAAACGGGTGTTGAAGAGTGCAGAAATGAGCATACTTGGAAAGGCGATCAACAACCACCATGATGACTGATGTATTTCCCGATTTGGGTAAGCTTGTAATAAAATCCATAGAGATGTCCTTCCAAATAGAAGGTGGAATCGGGAGTGGTTGTTGTGTGCCTAGAGATTTGACTATTTCTCCCTTGTTGCATTGACACATATCACATTCGGCAACAAAATTACGAATGTCCTGTTTCATACCATCCCATAAAAACAAACGTTTGACCCTGTCATAGGTTTTGGTGAACCTAGAGTGCCCCGCTGTCGGTGTAGCATGAAGCTCAAAAAGTACCGTGGATTTAAGATTTGATTGTTTACTTAAATACAAATGAAATTTTTATCGAAGCTCATCATGAAGCCAAGAGTACCTTGGGGGGGTTGGAGCACTGGACTGCAATTGTTGGATCAACTGCAAACTTCTGGGATCTTGTAGCCATTCCTAGCAAACAGCTTGGAGCCAATCTGGTACAATGAAGGAAAGAGAAAAAATGGATCCTTCATCTTCATATTTGCGGGAAAGTGCAACCACAACCACATTTTCTTTGAATTTATTGTAAATCATCTCATAATCATAGCCAAATAGCCTAGTTACCCATTTTTGTTTCTCTAAGGAGGAAATGCATTGTTCCAAAAAATACTTGAAGCTTTGGTGGTCTGTCTTAATTTGGAAGCGTTGCCCCAATAGATAAGGGCACCACAAATCAACGACATGCAGAATAGTCAACATTTCATTTTCATAAATAGATTTTCCAAGATTTGTTTCTAATAGTTGTTTGCTGCCAAAGGCTAAAGGTCGACCCTCTTGCATAAGGACAACACCAATTCCTTTCCCTGAAGCATCACATTCCAAGACAAAGGTATTTGTGAAATCTGGAAGGGCCAAGACTAGAGTGGTGCACATGGCCATATTCAAGGTTTGAAAATCTTGAGCAGCAACTGGAGTCCAAGTGAAAGAGTTCTTTTTTAGGAGAGCAGTGAGAGGTGTTGCAATCTTTCCATAATTCTTAACAAACTTGTGATAATAACATGTTAAGCCCAGAAATCCACGCAAGCTTTTGAGATTCTTTGGGTGAGGCCAATCTTGCATAGCTTCAATCTTTTTGGGATCCACCCTAATGCCATCCTTTCCAACTAGATGACCCAAGTACTCTACTTCTGAGGCGCCAAAAGCACATTTAGACTGTTTTAGGAAAATTTGGTGTTGAGAGAGTAGAAGGAGAACTCGATCCACATGAGCAAGATGGTATGTCTAGGTTTTGCTATAGATGAGGATATCATCAAAGAAAAATAAGACAAAATGACAGAGAAAAGGATAGAAGACATGATTCATGAGGCTTTGGAAGGTGGAGGGGGCATTACACAAGCCAAAGGGCATGACCAAAAAATCACAGTGGCCCTCATGATTTCTAAATGCAGTCTTGGGAATGTCCACCTCTTTCATACGTGTCTGGTGGTAGCCTGAACAAAGATCAAGTTCATTAAAGAATTGGGCGCCACTCAATTCATCCAGGAGGTCATCAATGATAGGAATGGGAAATTTGTCTTTAATGGTAAGTTTGTTGAGGGCACAAAAGTCAGGACACATTCGCGAAGAACCTTCTTTATTCAAGACCATGACCACAGGGGAAGAGTAGGGGCTTGTACTTGGGAAGATAATGCCTGCATTAATGAGTTCCTAGACCATTTTCTCAATTTCATTTTTTTGGGAAAAGGGGTGACGATACAAACATATATTGGGAGGAAGGATTCCGGGTACAAGGGGAATGGAATGATCATGAACACCACATGAAGGAGGGATTCCCTTGGGAGTGGAAAAGACCACTTGATGTTTATAAAGTATGGATTGGAGGTCTTGCGGCACCGAGGGTGTTTATGTTGCTTGGATGGCATGGAGTTGAGTAATAACACCAGAATGACCCTTTTTGAATAGTTTTTCCATGCGATGGGAACTAATGATCTCAGGTGAACCGACGGTGATGCCTTGGAACTTATATTGGTGGCCCTCTTGGTCAAATTGCATGGTTAATTCCTTAAAATCCATGAGAATGGGACCCAAATTCCTTATCCAATCTACACCAAACACAATGTCACACCCACCCATGTCTATAGAAAAAATATGAGATTTCAGGTGGTAGTCACCAATTTGGAGACGCACATTTTCACAACGCCCTCCACATTTCATGGAGCCACCATTGGCAATCGTGATTTGGAAATTATTGACAGCATGGATGTAGCAATGAGTTTCTTGGGCAATGTGGTGATGAATAAAATTATGGGTGCTTCCATTATCAACCAAAATGATGACCTTCTGATGCTTGATGTAACCGATTAGCTTGAGGGTTCGGGAAACAGAGAAGCCAGTGAGAGCATTGAGGGAAATGATCAGTTATACCTCGTGAGGGTTTATGTCGGGGGTTTCAGGTGACTCAGACATAAGGGGAGTTTCAATATCCTCTTCCAAAATATCCTTGGAGATGGCCATAAACAACTTTTGTTCCTTACACTTGTGGCCCGAGAAATATTTGTCATCACAATTATAACAAAGGCCTTTGAGTTGGCATTCAACCATTTCATCCCTAGTCAATTTTTGGATCTTTAGTGGAGCAGAGGGAGTAGTGGGATTTACTGGTTTAGGGCAAGAGAGAAAGGAAGTTTTTCGTTTTTGAGAAGATAGAACCTGTTGTGCTTCTTTACCCCTTTTAGTATACTCCACCCAACTCTAAGGCCAAGCCATGAGGACATGGGCCCGAATCTCATCCTTGAAGCCACTGATAAAACATTCTCGGAAAAAGGCATCAAACATTCCCTCTGTCTGAAAAGACAGGCGCTCAAAGGAAGCTATAAAGTCTTCCATTGTTCCTGATTATTTCAACTTTTTCAAACGACCCAAATGGTTGGTGTCAGTGTGAAAGTGTTCATAAAGCTCTTCCACAAAGTGTGTCCAAGCAATATACCCTTGACGAGAGGTTTTTCTCCATTGCCACCATTGCCAACATTCTTGATCTAGATGGAGAACACCATACCGGAGTTTGGCCAAGTCATCTGTAATGTTGTATAAAGAGAAATAATGTTCCATTTGGGTTACCCAACCAATGGGATCCAAGCCATCAAATTTGGTCACATCCACCCGTAGAAGGCGTAGGTCACGTTGAAAGTGATGGTTCTGAAAGTTATGGGAATGAGAGGAATGGTCACCTTTAGTATGTGGAGGTGAGGAAGAGGAAGGGTTATCTGTAGGGATATGCAGTTTGGTGCAGAGTGTCGAAAAGACAGATTCAAGTTGGGTGGTGAGGTCTTGTTTGATTTCCTCCATTGACGACTGCATGGTTGTATTGATGGCGACAACATTGGCACTGGGTTTCACTTCTTTTTGGGTCTCGATGAGACCAGATTGCAAGGTGTTAAAGAGAGCTTCCAAGTCTTGGCTACGGGTATGGGCCATGAGGATGGGGGAACTGAAAAGGGGCGAGCGGGGTAAAATATTTGCCGAAAAATGATATGGATGAATGTGATAAGGGCGAAGAGATGAATCCAATGGTAGTACCCTTAGCCATACTACATGACTACCCAGGTACTGGAGAGTATCTTCCCAAGTGTTGTTCTCAGTGGGACTATAGCATTCAGGTGGCCGATCGGTTTAACTAAAGAGGGCTTTAGGAAATCTAGGCCGATCCATACACAGGTGCTATCTGATGTGCTACCACTCGAAGGGGTACCAACAGGGGTTACAAGGGTGGCCAACATATGTGCGCTTAAGAACCACTTGTATTTCCTGTGTGTATGAATCCATCAACTGCGGGTTTATGCATGTAACGACATATCTATGTGGCTTAAAGACGCCAGAATACATCTCTACCCTAGAAAAAAATTTACCCACAATTTCTGCCAAGGAAAGTGCTCTGATACCACTTGTAATATACCAGATATAAAAAGTATGCAAAACATAAATAAAATGCTAGAAATGGTAGAATAACAACAATATAACCAGAATAATCACCTCAATAACACTGAAATGATATAAGAATAACAACATAAATAGCACTTCGATTCTAAGTGGAACATTCACGGGCCTCTTCGAGGTGTTAACCTCCAGTCGAGCAGAGATCTATTACAATAATCTCCAATCTAGGGTTCTCACAACCTCGACTCCTATTTATACTAAATATGTCTATCAAAAGAAGCATCTAGAGGAAGATCCTTCTAGAAGCAGAAGCTTCTATTAGGTCTTCTTACATTTGACTTATTCTATTTTATTGCAAGGTCTTATTAATATTGACCTTTATTACATCTGAATATATTGTTCTACCTATGTGCAGGTTAGGACCCTAACACATATCCTTAGTCACAACCACACCCATATCCTCTTCTAGGACCTCCTTGGTATCCTCCTCTTTCATCACCTCCATGATCACCACCTTTTTTTTCTTCCTGTACCAGAAATGCATCGTGGGCATTGTCTTGCATGATCTCGAGTGATCAACCATTGTTGACATTATTCCCCATGGATTTACAGAACTCACAGAATAGAGTATGATGCATATTTTGATACTTATACAAAGATGGGTAGTGGGGTGGTACATGGACCCATTGGTGGCATATCTCACACCATTCTATCTATCCAGTTGGGAATGGACTCGAAGTGCCCGTCGCCACATAATTCAGAAATACAGGGGAACTCATCCCTACGATAACCCTTAGAGTGACATCTGGTACACCATACATGATCATGCACGAATGTTTTATTCACCATATCTTTCAACTACATCGTCAAGATTTCCATATGTGACTACACCTGCGCCAATCATGTCGATGTATTTATCCCTCTTGGCGTAGCTTCGAGGTGCATTGCAATTTCTACTTCCTCTTCTTGAGTCATCACCTTTTGTTGGGTAAGTGGGACTCAAACATGGAGAAGAAACCCTGGAAAAAAACACTCCCTATGTTGCACGCACTGTATTTGGAACATCACCCTAATCCAATAAAATCTTGAACCACTGGTCATAATCCCATAGAGTTTCTCCTTCCTTATGATTAATCTCATTTATATTCATGATACATTGATACTATGACATAGGTTTCTGGAAATCCCTAAGAATATCTTGCTTAATATTTGTCATTGACCTCGTCTATCTCACTAGCATAGTGGATTTGTACTTCATGTACCATGTCAATTCTATGTCCCTGAATGTGGTTTCAAGCTATTCAATCTATGTTTCCTCTTGTGTGATCCTCTTCAAAGGAAAGATTGATTTGCATGTGAACCAATGTTGTTTCATCTCATCCCTACATGTTATGTGGAACAAGGGCCGAAAGGCTATCCACATGGTGCTATCCTATTTTGAAATCAACACTCTCAAACTAACTCCTTTGATTTGACTATGGGTTGTCAAAATCCTTGATATTGATGCCCTTCTTGGTAAAGTTGCACTAACTTCAACCTCTTCTTCACTCATCTCTTTGTTTATATATTTTTCTACTCATCCTCCTACTCCAATAATTTCACTATTTGTGATTTTTTCTTCTTTATCTCACAGGGGGGGTATTATGGAAATGTTTCCATTTTGGATAGGAGAAACCCCCCTTGGTTCAATACTCCTTTGATCCAAGAAAGAAGGTAACAAATGGTTACATACTTTCTCCTTAAATATATTATATATGTCCACAAACAAAATCAGAAGAGAAGATGAGAGAATGGGATAGATGACCTACCTCCTTTCAGTCGATTGTCCTCACTGCTCCATCCCTTGATATTAATATTCAAGCTCTTGGTGCAAGAGACAAAACAACACTTCCTTCTTCCACAATATATTGTTAGTAAATATAGATATATCTATATTGAACAAAGTAAAAATAGACATGCATGAAATAAAAAACCTACACATGAGGGGAATAAACCAAGTTATATTATATGGAAAGAAATGAATAAATTACAACTTTGATGTTGATATTTTGATATCTCCTCCAATCTCTCCTTTACAACCCTTTTAATTTTACAAGACCAAAAATATGATTCTATAAAGTTATTTCCCCCCTTTCACCCAAGAATGGAATCCATTATATAGGAGCTTAGGAATAACAACCATATAACAATTTGAGGAGAGAATATGATGAAATGTGAAATTGGTTGAATAGAAAAGATTGACCTTGCCTTGGATAGAGGGTACCTCGAACCATCACCTAACCAATTGAAACTTCCTAGAAACAACCCCTAAAAGTAAGGCATGATGGTTGAAACCACTTCATCAACCCCCAAAACTAAGAAAAGGGAAATAATGTCACTCCTCTAAAGATAAGCAAGGAGTGATGACAAGGTTTATCCTCCTCCATGTATAGGAAGTGGATCAATGATACTAAAAAAGGGTAAAAAAATCAAGGTGAAACATGGTATTTCAACCTCCAAACAATAAATGTTTCCCCCAACATGTCTAGGGATAATGAAAAATATTCCCATATGTTGATGAAATTGTGACACTTGGAAAGTGTGACACTTAAGTGCGACACTAGTTAGTGTGAAAAATAGATGTGTAACAGATCCCCCCTAAAGTGTGAGGTCATAAGATAAATGGATGGTTTAAAGACTTTACAAAAACACATGTGCAATGGTGCTAGAATAGGAGAGTCGGGGGGAAGTTGTAAAAAAACATCAACCAATATATTTGTATCATCTCCAAGGTAGGCATACCCATACTCAGAATAAACTAACCCAAAGAATGGTCATCGAAGAAAATACAATGCGGATCCATGAAAGAACTAACCATGGATATGGCCACCCAAAATACAATGTGGATCCATACCTCCATGACGCAATCAGGTCATAGCCATGAAAGAATACATAGTGGAGGTACGATATGACAAAAACATATCCATGGACCAATATTAAGTGGATCTATGTGACAACATATATATGTGTGTGTGTGTGTGTGTGTGTGTGTGATATTGGTAGCATGATGGCCATACTAGAATCTTCTAAGTACTCTAATAATATCCATCGAAACTAGGGTGAGGCACGTAATAGAGGTGGGTGCCTAAGGGGTTCCCAAGGTCTTCGTCGTAATCCATAAATGGTACAATTTTGGCCATGTGAATAGATGTGCTAATGTTGAGCATTGTAGAAACCACTTGATTACTGGTCATTGTTGTGTATTGTTAACAAGTGCAAGGGAAATCACCAATGATGATAATGACTCCCAAGGTTCCCTAGTACATTCCATCAAACATGAATAAATGATATGAAGTCAAACATTCATGGAATCATTCGATCATAGGCCAATGATGTAAACGTATTGTCTAAAGCAAGGAGACCTACCATTGGGGCATGCAGGTTACAAGGTATTGTCTAAGTCTAATTCCCATATTATGTGTTGAAGTCGACAGGAATAGACTCGTCGAAGGAGGACCATGATGTGTCCCCCATCATTGAAATGAAACTAGAACATGAAAGTGATGTAAGAAAATATATCAAATGAGAACAAACTAACACAAGAATAAAGGTTTGTAATACTTCACAATGGTTGATTTGGAATGAAACTTCCCTTGAACATTGTGAGGAATGACAAATGACTTGGTGACATTGAATCAATGAGATATAGAACAAAACATAGTACGACGATAGCTGGGGAACTCTTTGGGTGCGCAGAAGGAGTATAATTACTCATAGGATTGGTATGACTTAGAGAAAATAAAATTTCCCAGCTGTAACAAAAGACGCAAACATGTTCCATGTTCAAGGGTGACAACAAAAAGCTACCATAATGTTTTCCAAAAAGTTGAACCACTTCTCTCAAATTTTCCTCCACCATGAACGATAAGTAACTCTTTTTTTTTTAAATGAGCTTTAGGAGGATAAAATATGATTTAAATTGTTCATCTTTGATGAGTCCCTCATCACATGCTTAATGAACCTGAAGAAGGAGAGCTTTGGTCCCATATGGATCCTTAAATGTATTATTTTACGAGCCCAAAGAAGGTAAACTCAATGGTCTTTTCACGTTTACAGAGTATGAAAAGAAATCAAATAAGACTCTAGGGTTGTTCTTCTTCATATATTTAGTCCCTCGAGCCTGAAAAAGTATTAAATAATACAAGGGAGAACACTTCTAGCCAAGATTGACTAGAGTATTCATTTTTTGTAATTAGTCCATCTAGTCTAGAAAAGTGTTAAACTAACACTAAATAGACTCCCTTTCAAATCCTTTTTAATGAATGTGAAAGGAAACAATATTGCTTGACAATATTTTCATGTTTAGAGAGTCTCAAAAGAGCTTAAAGGAGACTCCAAAGAGTTCCATTTTCATATAGCTTTTACAAGCCCGAAAAAGTGATAAAAGTATACTTCATAACTTATTCTCATGTATTTACGAGCAAGAGAAAGAACAAATACTAATATCATATAGAGAGAATGAGTGGCATGCAACTAAGTTCCAATGGGTGGAATGACTCATAAGTAACAACTATGATAGGGTGTAGCAAGTAGGAATGGAAAGTGAGGACCACTCAAAGCATGTTGTATCTCTAGAGGGTAACTACAAAATGGGAGCAACGTGATGCAAACAACTAGAATAAAGCATAATTTCAATGGGCATAAGCACGAAAGATGATAAATAGCGGTGAAGTAGTAGCAAGTGCAACCATTAAGCAGAGAATAAGAGTTCTGCTTCATTTTTTAATGAGCTTCAAATAGAGAATGAACTATGATCGATGTTTCTTCATTTTTTAATAAGCTTGAAACAGAGAATGCAGCTGTATTCAGGGTTGGTTTTATTTTTTAACGAGATTGAAACCAAAAATGAACTATGCTTAGAATGATACCCATTGATGGGTTTCTTCCCAACGTGATGTCCATAGGTTGGTACTTTGATTGATACCCATTGGCGAGTTTTTTCCCAACATCATGTCCAGAGGTTGGTAATTCCCCCCCAGCATGATCGAAAAACGCTAGCGACTTAACTCCAACATGATGTACAGAGGCTAGAGACATTCCCCCCAATATTCTTTTCATCCATCGACTCTTCTTATGCACCTGATTAGACTCCTAACTACTAATACGAATAGATTCACCAGAGGGGGAGGAAGAAAGAGGATCAACTGACATAGGTAGAGGAAATGAAGGTTCAATTACTATATCTAGTGGAAGACTTGACTCAATTGGAGGGTGATGTGTTTTAGTTTTTAATGAGCTTGACATGGATAATGAAATATGATCATGGTTATATGTTTCAGTTTTTAACGAGCTCGACATAGAAAGCGACCTATGCTCATGGGTCTTGACCATGGATTCCAAGATGTCTTCATCGAACAGAAGAATAGGGCTCTTGAAAGACTATATGTTAAGAGAATCAATAGTAGTAACAAGGGAAATAATAGGATCCAAATCCCCCATTGAATGGTTTTCCATATCAATTACAATATTTGAGTCTAAAGAAGTTGAGCAGATAGTGAGAGGCTTCCTCTCATTAGTAGTTGAAGGCATGGGGCATGATACCACATAATTAACCTATGGTGGGAGGGATATCGCTTTCATGTATGGAAATTTTAGGGAATTCAGATGGTCAAAATTTAGATCAACACTAACGAACGTAAGCCAGTGAATGGTCACAATGTTTCCATTATGATGGAAATGCATCACTATAAAAATTCCCCACTTGAAGGTTGTTCCGTTGAAACTGGTGAAATGGCCCCTTATCTAGAGGAATCTAAAGGGACAAAAAAAAATTGAGTGGTATCCACTTCAATATCCAAGGGAAGAGTGGGATCGAGTGAGGATTGAATCGAACCGACCATTTCATCAACCAACGATTGGTTGAGAGAGGACTCATGGGAAGAAACTGGAAGTTGTTTCTGAGAAACAACAATGTCTTCCAACAATTGAAAAGCTTCATCCATATGATGGAAAAGGTAAGTGAGGTATGTTTACCTACATAATCAACAAGGAATATTGACTTTACCCTTTTTTTCCCCAACCTTGTGATCATTCATTGATGGGATGTCACCAGCATGACCTACAATGGTTTGCGATACGTGTTTTTGAGAACCTATGGACCACACTTCTAAGACCTTAGGAATACTAGGGAAATGGTTAATAAGGTGTTAATCCTTATATATCCTACAAGGAAATTCTAGCTTGCAACGTATGTTGGTAGGATTTTCAACATTATCAACACTCACGACAATGGTTGGTTTATTTTCCCCTTGCTTATTTTTCTTCTTCTTGTTCTTCCTTTTCTTCTTCTTATTAGCCTCCTAGTTACTAGCATCAAGGCTTTCACCAACTGAGGAAGAAGAGAGGGAAGAAGATGCGATGGTTGAAGAATGAAAAGGGTCAATATGAGGTTGATGTTCTTAAGGTGGAGAGATTTCTTGGGAAAAAAAATGGGTATTAGGGACCATGGGAGTGGAAAACAAACATATTGGTAACCCCACAATGAAACCAACAAGAGTCAACGCAGCAATGTAGGGAGGACCAATGTTTCCAAAATAAGGAAAATCATAAGGTTCCCTGTCAAAACGGGTCCCTTGGTTGGAAACCTCAGGAACTATTTCCACAGATGCAGATTCAACATAGGGTTTTCTAAACATCAAAGAGAACACACTACCAAAGTCCTTAAAAGATAAGAGAAAGAAAACGACTCCCTTATGATAGGGAGAAAGGAAGTAAGGATCTTCTAGAGACGGGATATGAGGTCGTCAATGAATAAATGAGTGAAAATTACGATAACCTTCACACAAAAATCCCCCAAGGTTCAAGTAATATCCTACATGAAAATATCTTTTTGATTCATTGAAGCGGAGATTGAACATTTGTTGCAAGTACCACAAGGAGCCTTCCTTGTAGAAGGAATCCCCCTCACAGTCACCTATGTGAAATCCTAGGAGAGGTTACGATGTTTACCAATTCACAATAAATGGATGGGGGGAGCATATAGTATTACAATCAAAATTGAACCCTTCCGAGCCCTTCCAAGCAATTCAAACCTAGCCTAGAAGGGTAATTCAAAAAACACCCTTAAAAAATTGTATATTTTTAAAATCACTTGTCATTTTTGAAGGACAACAAATATCATAAAATGTCAACAGAAGGTTAATATTTTCAATAACCCATAAATTTTCTCACTTCCAATGCTTGGTTGGTCAGTGAGCATTATTTCATCACACAATATTTTCCTTTTCCATTTAAATACTAAAATCATCTCCATTCTAGTTGAATCTTATCTATTCCATGATATGGTGTACCCTTCCACAACATTAAATCCATCGCACAAATCACACCTAGATAAATATCCTACCATCATATTGGTGTATACATTATTTTATGTTTCACTTAATGAAATCTTACCAAACAAACTTAGACACCTTGTCTTTGTGAATCCCCACTTGAATTCATGTGTTATGAGCATTGTTGATTCTTATCAATATAGGAACTAACATTGTATTTAGTTTACATACTTCATCTTTTTGAATCCCACATTCACCATAATGCCATTTATTTTTTTATATTGTTCTTGTTTCTAGCAACTTTGACCTCAATGTGATGATTCTTTGCAAATATTTTGAGAATTCCCCACAGCTCTCTTTCCCCCTGCGTCATCCCAAGCCTAAGATCAAGGATGAGTATCCTTTGTAGCACTAGTGATTGGAACAACATTTTTAAAACTCAGTGGGATTCTTAAGAAGGCTAGGGATAAGGTAACATAATTTTTATTATCATCACACTTATGCATTAGGGATTATTCTCTAACATCCCACTCTTCATGCATTTTCACACGATTTAAGAGATAAAGTGAAGAATCAATATCCTCAATAAAAATCGCATACCTAGTGGTCTTGATTAGTAGTTTCATTTAATTTTATGTTTCTATGGATCTTGGGAATCTCCAAATCATAATTTTTTTTATCTTAAATAATACGAAATGGATGCATTCATGCTATATTGTCATGTTCCTAGAGTCCTACAATGCAAGTAGGGTCTCTTCATTGCTTTTATAGTATTTTGATAGAATTGTCACCCTTCAACAAAGGCCTAAAGATATATTATGATTTCTTCTTCTCTAATGAGATCTAAATGAACACGACTGTCATGGTTAATTAGGAATGGGGTATGCTCAAAATATGAACATAATATGAAGTTCTCATGCATCATATGGATACATAGATTACATCTTTTTTTCTATTGGGGTTCACAACAAATTTTGATTTTGTGATTGTGTCTAAAGTTTTATATTGTTATTTTTAACATTTTGAAATTCTTTGAAAGAAAAGGTGGCTCAATGGTTATGAATTATTATTATTATTAATGTATATATAACCCATCAAAAAATTGCATTTGAAATTCCAAAGTATGTTTATTATTATTTCCTATGGATATTTCAACTTATTTATATTGGGTTGTTCATTAAATTTTAACATTTTAATAATTGGAAGGATAATATTGTATTTAAAATATATTTTTTGTAGTTTGTACCTACTTCACTCTTGTCAATTGAAGTACAATTCATTTTTCAACTTTTCATCATGGAAGGGTTGAATGAATATATATCCTTCAACTTGAAATTAAGAGTAACCCTTCAAATTTGATCACTAGTACAGTCAACAGTTAAGACTAGAAAATGGGTGTGGGAATAATGGACACAAAGTCATGACGCAAAACCAAGAAGAAGTGGTGTCACCCTAACGATCTACCACTCTTCAAAGCCCCAAACTTACGATAGTCCCAGTAGGAAAATGGAAGAGGGGAAGTCTCAACCAATAGCTTTGCTTGACCTCGTGTTTGACTCCTGTGTGAGAGGATATTTCCCGACTAGTGTTAATTTCTACTACTTTATTTTACACTCTCTAGTATTCTACAGTCTCATTCCTCTGGCCTTGAAGTGTTAACTCTCCATCCTACTATCAAGGCCCTAAAATCCTAGACTTGTTTGTTTTCTATCAAAGAAAAAAAATTCTAATTGATTTTAGATTATGTTCCTCATTCCTTTTAATGGTTGTTTGTTACTCAATAGGGTAAGTATAAGTGGACTAGATGGTGTTATGACTTGACTCTAAACCGTGCACAAAAATGAAATGAAAATATTTCATTTTCTATCAATTCTAGCTATATTAAAGAGGAGAGTATTTTTATTTCCAGGATGTATATGCCCAATGCAATTTACTTCTCTCTAAAGTGCAATCTTGATTATGCCCCTCTAGAATGCAATATTTTCTTTTGTTTGTTTTTGAAGTGCAATTAAATAACTTCAAATACAACTCTTTTTTTCTTCCTTACTTTCAAACAAAATGAAATAATTTAATGATGATGCAAGGGATCACGAAGCAAAAAGACGTAAAAAAAACATGCACTCAAAAGTTGACAGGAACTCAAAGAATTCAAATGGAAGAATGCCTCCAACACCTATTCAAACAAGAACCCAAAAATGTAAAGTAAAGGAAAACTAGTTTTTGAAACCTCAAAATTCAAGTAACAAAGATCAATGATCAATGAAAAGTTGCAGAAAGGCCAAAGAGTTCAGGAGTGCACTCAAGGGGTCATAAATTTTCCCAAGAAGATAAGAGAAAGAAACTCAATTCCAAGGCTTAATGCAACATATACAATCCCCAAATCAATGAAAAGGACTCCAAAAGAAAACAAGTAAAACACCTACAAGGCCCTAGATTCAAGGTGACATAAATTTGAATGCCTACGGTTGACAAGGATAAAAATACTAATGAAATAGACTTGGCCAAAGGATCGAGTTAACCTAGGACAGTCATGTACACTTCACAATTTGATAGGATATGTAAACTCGAAAGAGGAAATAAAAAATACTATAATCACTAAAATTTGATCAAGAAAAGACACAATCATGTATGAAGGACTTTGATATAAGGTTCTGAGATATAAATATGACATAATAAAGGAAAGGAAAGCTCAAAATACACTCAGAGAGAGGATTATCACCCTTGTAACAATGGAGACAGGGTGATGAACAAGGTTTTATCTCCCCCACAAGACATCGAGAGAGGGGGATACTCATGATGTTATATCCAGTGTAACATTGTGGATAGGGTGATGATCAAGGTTTCATTGCTTTCCCAGACATTGATAGAGGGGGATAATCAGGATGCTATCGCCTTATATTTCCTTATAGGGGGGGATGAAGTATGGAAAGTCGTGAAAAGAAACAAACCTTTCCCATATTTGAGAAAGGGTCAGGTTCTTGACTCAGTAAGCTTCCCAATCATGATTATGGAAGGGGAGAATTAAAAGAAGATGCATTCAATCCAAAGATCAAGCAACAAACACAAATTGTGGAAAATTTTACTCTGTGGATAGGTCAAAACACCCCTTGGATAAAGAATCCTTTGATCCAAGACATAAGGTAACAAAAATTTCCCTACTTTCCCCTTAAATCTATTCTATATGGCCCCCCAAAAAAAAATGAGGACATAATATGAGAGAATGGGATAGATTACCTACCTCCTTTCATTTGGTTTTCCTCACTGCTCCAACACTTGATCTTAATTTCCAAGCTACCGGTTCAAGAGAAATCCTGCAAGAGACAAAACAACACTTCCTTCTTCCACAATATATTGTTAGAAAAAATAGATCTATCTATATTGAACTAAGAAAAAATAGACATGCATGGAATAAGAAACATAAGCATGAGGGGAATATGCCAAGTTATATTATATGGAAATAAAATGAATCACATACAAATTTGATGTTGATGTTGTGATAGCTCCTCCAAGCTATCCTTTCCAACCCTTTGAATGTCACAAGACTACAGGTATGATACTCTAAATTTCTTTCCCCCCTTTCACCCAAGAATGGACTCCATTATATAGGAGCTGAGGCATAACGACCATAGAAACATTTGAGGAGAGGATAGGATCAAATGTGTAATTTTTTGAACAAACAAGATTGACCTTGACTTGTATACAAGGGAGCTCGAACCACCCTCTATCCAATTGAAACTTATAATAAACAACCCCTAAAAAATAAGGCATGATGGTTGCAACCACTTCATAGGCCCCTAGAACTGAGCACATGGTGGTAGTTTCACTCCCCTAAAGATAAGAAACGAGTGATGACAAGGGTTCATCCTCCTTTGTGTATGGGAAGGGGAGAAATGATACTCAAAAGGGGTAAAAACCTCAAGGTGAAAGATGATATTTCTAGCTCCAAATGATAAATATCTCCCCCAACATGTCTAGGGATCATGACAAATATTTTGACATGGTGATGAAATTGCAACACTTGTTAAAGTGTGAAACTTAAGTGTGACACTAGGTAGTGCTACAAATAGATGTATAAGAGATGCCCGCTAAAGTGTGAGGTCATAAAATAAACTAATGGATGAAACAATTTACAAAAATATATGTGTAAGGGTGATGGAATAGGCGAGTTGGGGGGAAGATACAAACAAACATCAACCAATATATATGTATCATCCCCGAGAAAGGCATACCCATACTCATAATAAACTGACCTAAAGTATGGTCGACGACCAATACACTGCAGATCTATGAAAGCACTAACTATGGATATGGCCACCAAAAATACAATGTGGATCAATACCTCCATGATGCGATTAGTTCATAGCCATGAAAAAATACATATTGGAGCTACAATATGACAAAAATATAGACACATACCAATACAAAGTGGATCTATGTGACAACATATATATTAGTGAGATTTCCAACATGATGGCCATACTAGAATCTTCTAAGTACTCAAATAATATCCATCACAACCTAGGTGAGGAACGTAATAGAGGTGGGTGCCTAAGGGTTTCCCAGGGTATTCGTATCGATCCTGAAAGATATTGTTCTAGCCACGTGAATAGATGTGTTGATGTTAAATATGGTAGAAACTACTTGATTACTAGTCATTGATGTATGTCGTTACCAAGTGCAAGGGAAATAACCAATTATAACAATGACTCCCAAGGTATCCTAGTACATTCCATCGAATATGAATAAATTATTTGAAGTAAAAAATTCATGGAATCGTTCCATCAGAGGCCAATGATTTGAACCTAATCTTGAAAGAGAGGAGACCTACCATTGGCACATGCAGGTTCCAAGGTACTAACTAGTTTCTAAGTCTAATTCTTGAATAATGTGTTGAAGTCGACATGAATAGACTCATTTAAGGAGGTCCATGATGTGTCCCCCATTATATATATATATAAAAAACTAGCATAGGAAAGTGATCTAAGATAAAAGATCAAATGAGCACAAAATGACATGAGGATGAAGGTTGGTAATACTGCAGAATGGTTGATTTGTGATGAAGCTTCCCTTGAACATTGTGAGGAACAACAAATGTCTTGGAAACGTTGACTCGATGATATATATACCAAAACATAGTGCTATGATAATTGGGTCACTCTTCGAGTGGGTCGAAGGAGTATACTGACTCATAGGATTGGTATCACTTAGAGACAAGAAAATTACCCAACTGTAAGACAAGACGCAAACAAGTTCCATGTTAAAAGGTGGCAACAAACAGATGCCATAATGCTTTCTAAAAAACTGACCCACTTCCCTCAAATTTTCCCCAACCATGAACAACGAGTACCTCTTTGTTTTTTTTTACGATCTTGAGGAGGATAAAATATGCTTGAAATATCTCATCTTCGATGAGTCACTTATCACATGTTTAACGAACATGAAGAAGGAGAGGTTCAGTCCCATGTTTTATGAGCCTAGAGAAGGTAAACTCAGTGGTATTCTCACATTTATAGAGTCTGAAAATAACTTAAATAAGGCTCTAGGGTTGTTCTTTTTTGTAAATTTAGCCCCCCGAGCCTGAAAATGTATAAAAAAATACAAGGGAGAACTATTCTAGACAAGGTTGACTAGAGTAGTCCTTTTTTTTAATTATTCCATTCGGTTTGAAAAAGAGTTAAACTTACACCAAATAGATGCCCTTTCAAACCCCTTTTAATGAGTGTGAAAGGAAACGAGCTCACTCGACAATATTTAATGTTTAGAGAGTCTAAAAAGAGTTTAAATAAGACTTCAAAGAGTTCCTTTTTCATATAGTTTTTACGAGCCCAAAAAAGTGATAAAAGTATATTGGGTAACTTATTCTCATGTATTTACAAGCATGAGAAAGAATAAATACTAAGCTCATCTAGAGAGAACGAGTGGCATGAAACTAAGTTCCAATGAGCAGAACAACTCCTAAGAAATGATCGTGATAAGGCGTATCAAGTAGGGATGGAAAACGAGGACCACTCATAGCATTGTGTCTCTCTAGAGGGTAACTACAAAATGCGTGCAACGTGATGCAAATGACTAGAATCAAGCATAATCACAATGACCATAAGAAATCAAGATGAAAAATAACAACAAAGTAGTAGAGAGAACAACCATTAAGGAGATAATAAGAGGGGTACTTCATTTTTTAACAAGATTGAAACAAAGAATGAACTATGCTCGAAGTGTCTTCTTCATTTTTTGATGAGCTTGAAACAGAGAATGAAATTGTGCTTGGGGTTGGTTTCATTTTTTAACGAGCTTGAAACTAAAAATGAAGTATGCTAGGAATGATACGCATTGACGGGTTTCTTCCCAACATGATGTTCATAGGTTGGTACTTTGACTGATACCCATTGGCAGGTTTTTTTCCAACATGATGTCAAGAGGTTGGTAATTTTCCCCCAGCATGATCAACAAAAGCTAGCGTCTTAAATACAACATGATGTACAAAGGCTGGAGAAATTCCCGCTAAGCTTCTTTTTATCCGTTCACTCTTCTTCTGCACCCGATTAGACTCCTGACTACTAATAGGAGTAGGTTCACCAAAGAGGGAGGAAGAAATGGGATCAACTGACACATGAAGAGGAAATGAACGTTCAAGTACTAGATCTAGTGGAAGACTTGATTCAATTGGGGGAGGGGGGTCTGTTTCATTTTTTAATGAGCTTGAAAAAGATAGTGAACTATGCTCATGTATATCTGTTTCATTTTTAAACAATACTGACACAAAAAGAGAACTATGCTCATGGGTCTTGACCATGTATTCCAAGAGTTATTCATCAGAAGGAAGAACAATGCTATGGAAATAATGTATATCAAGAGACTCAATAGTAGCAATGGGGGAAATATCAGGCTCCAAATCTCCCATCGAAGGGTTTTCCATATCAACTACTAGATTTGAGTCTAAAGAAGTTGAGCATACAGCGAGAGGCTCCTTCTGATTATTAATTGAAGGCATGGGACATGATACCACATAATTAACCTGTGGTGAAAGGGATATCACTTCCATGTAAGGAGAATTCAGAGAAGTTGGATGGTCGACAATCAGATTAGGACTAATGAATGAAAGTTAGTCAATGGTCACTATGTTTCCATTATGAGGGAAGTGCATCACTCAAAAGAGTGTGGACACAACATATTTCATAACATAGACATAGTCCCACCCAAGGAGTAAATTAAAGTCCAAGGGACCTTGGACTACCACAAAATTGATACAAAGAGTATTCCCTTCGAAGGTGATGGGAAACTAAGGAAGGATCCTTAAAATTTCACTAGATATTTTATTAAGAGCCAAAAGATTATGGGTAACTGACAAAATCTTAGGGAAAACTATAGCATTCCAAGTGGTTGAGGATATAATGGTAACAAAATATCCTTCGTCTAAAATAGTGCGATGTATGATCGTATAAAAAAACTACACAGTTATTTGGAAGGACATGCAAGAAGGAAGGTGAGGCTCCAATATCCTATTCCAATTAAAGGAAGTGACCTCAGTACTTGGAGGGGGTTTCATTGAAATGGATGAGATTCCCTCTTGTCCGAAGGAACCTGAAGTGATAATAAAATCATGAGTGGTATCCACTTCACTCTCCAAGGGAAGAGTGGGATCGACCGAGGATTGAATCAAATTGATCACTTCAACAACCAACAATTGGTTGGTAGAGGACTCATGGGACGAAATTAGAGGTTGTTTCTGAGAAACAACAATGTCTTCCAAAAATTGTGAAGCTTCATCCATATAATGGAAAAGGTATGTGAGGTGCATTCCCCTACATAACCTACATGGAATCCCGACTTTACCCTTTTTTCCCCCAACCTGAGGATCACTGGTTGATGGGATGTCACCAACATTAATTGTAGCGACTGGCAATATGTTTTTTTGAGAACCCGTAGACCACACTTCTAAGACCTTGGGAATACCAGGAAAATTTTTAAGAAGTTGGTTACACTTACAAAGCCTACAAGGAAATATTCGTTTGTGACCTATGTTGGTAGGATTTTCAACATTATAAACACTCACAAGAATGGTTGGTTTATTTCCCCCTTGCTTATTTTTCTTCTTCTTTTTCTTCCTTTTCTTCTTCTTCTTAGCCTCCTGATAACGAGCATCAAGGTTTTCACCTTGCGAGGAATAAGAAAGGGAAGAAGATGTGACGGGTGAAGAAGGAAATGGGTCAATAGGAGGTTGATGTTCTTGAGGTGGAAAACAACCACACTAGTAACCCCAAGGGAGTGGAAAACAACCACACTAGTAACCCAACAATGAAAATGGGAAGAGTCAACGTAGTGATGTATGGAGGACCAATGTTTAAAAAAAAAGGAAAAGTGTAGTGTTCCCTATAAAAAGGGAGATGATGCAATCAACAAAAAAATGAGCAACAATTATGATAACCTTCACACAAAAATCCCCCAAGGTGTAAGTAAGAGCTCGTAGGTAAATGCCCTCCTATTTCACTGAAGCGGAGATTGAACATATGTTGCAAGTACCACAAGGAACCTTCCTTGCATAAGGAATCCCCCTCATAGTCACCTGTGTGAAATCGTAGAAGAGGTTACTATGTTGACCAATTGACAATGAACAACATTGGGGGTACAATTGACATTCGAGACTAGAAACTGAGTGTGGGAAAACTAGACACAAATCCACGACCCAAAACTAAGAAGAAGTGGTGTCACCCCGAGGATCTACCACTCTTCAAAGCCCAAAGTGATAGTCCCAGTGGGTGAATGAAAGAGGGGAAGTTTCAATCGATCTCTTTGCTTGACCTCATGTTTGACTAATGTGTGAGAGGATCTTTCCTGACTAACATTAATTGTTACTATGGATTTTAAAATCTCTCGTATTCTATAGTCTCGTTCTTGTGGCCATGAAGAGTTAACTCTCCACCCTACTATCGAGGCCCTGAAATCCTAGACTTTTTGATTTGTTATCAAAGAAAAAAATGTCTAATTGATTTTATATTATGTGCCTTGTTGCTTTTAATGGTTTTTTGTTACTCAATAGAGTAAGCAGAATTGGACTAGATGGTGTTATGACTCGACTCTAAACCGTGCAAAAAAATGAAATGAAAAGGTTTCATTTTCTATGAATTCTAGCTATAGTAAAGAGGAGAGTATTTTTCTTTCCCAGATGTATATTTCCAATGAAATTTATTTCTCTCTAAAGTGCGAGCTTGATCTTGTCCCTCTGTAATGAAAGATTTTCTTTTGTTTGTTTTTCAATTGCAATGAAATAACTTCAAATGCAATTATTTTTTTATTCCTTACTTTCAAACAAAATGAATTAATTTAATTATGATGCAAAGGATCACAAATAAAAAAGATGTAAACAAAACTTGCACTCAAAATGTTGACAATAACTCAAAGAATTCAAATGCAAGAACACCTCCAACACACATTCAAACAAGAACCAAAAAATGTAAAGGAAAACTACTTTTTAAACCTCAAAATTCAAGTAACAAAGATCAAATATCAATGAAAATTTGTAGCAATGCCAAAGAGTTCAAGAATGCACTCAAGATGTCAGATTTTTTCCCAATAGCATAAGAGAAAGAAACTCAATGACAAGGCTTAATGAAACATATACAATCCCCAAATCAATGAAAAGGACTCCAAAACCAAACATATAAAACACCTACAAGGCCTTGGACTGAAGGTGACATAAATTTCAATGCCTACAACTAATAAGGATCAAACTATTGATGGCATAGACATGGACAAAGGATCGAGTTAACCTAGGACAATCATGTACACTTTACAATTTGACAGGATATGGAAACTTGAAAGAGGCAAAAAAAATATTATAATCACTAAAATGTAATCATTCAAAGCCACAATCATGCATGGAGGACTTTGATATAAGGTTTTGAGACAAAAATAAGACAAAATAGAGACAAGGAAAGCTCAAAATCCACTTAGAGAGAGGATTATCGCCCCTATAAAAATGGAGATAAGGCAATGATCAAGGTTTCATCGCCCCCCCAAGACACAAAGAGAGGGGGATAATCAGGATTTTATCTCCACTGTAACACTGCAGATAGGGTAATTATAAAGGTTTCATCACTCTCCCAAACACTGAGAGCGAGGGATAATCACGATGTTATCACCTTGTATTCCATTATAGGGGGGGTGAATTTTTGAAAGTGGTGAAAAGACACAAACCTTGTCGATATCTAAGAAAGGGTTAGATTCTTGAATCAATAAGATTCCCAATGATGATGAGGGAATGGGAGAATTCAAATAAGATGCATACAATACAAATATATCAAGAAACAAACAAAAATTGAAAGGGCTCGAAAACACTAAGGAAAGATTAAAATGAGTGACTCCCCAATGGAGTCGCTAGTTTCTGTTGTGGAAATGTTTCCCCTACGGATAGGTGAAACCTCCCTTGGATCAAGACTCCTTTGATCCAAGAAAAAAGGTAACAAATCGTTCCCTATTTTTCCATTAAATCTATTCTATATGCCTACAAACAAAATGAGGAGAATATGAGAGAATGGGATAGATGACCTACCTTCTTTCAGTCATTTGTCCTCATTGCTCCATCCCTTTATATTGATTTCCAAGCTCCCGGTGCAAGAGAAATCCCGCAAGAGACAAAGCGACACTTACTTCTTCCACAATATATTGTTAGGAAAAATAGATCTATTTATATTGAACTATGAAAAAATAGACATGCATGCAATAAACAACATAAACATGAGGGGAATAGACCAAGTTATATTATATGGAAAGCAATGAAGTACTTACAACTTTGATGTTGATGTTGTGATAGCTCCTCCAATATCTCCTTTCTATTCATTTTAATTTCATAATACTAGCAGTATGATACTCTAAAGTTATTTCCCCCCTTTCACCCAAGAAGGGACTCCATTATATAGGAGTTGAGGAATAACAAGCATAAAACAATTTGAGGAGAGGATAGGATAAAATGTGGAATTGGTAGAACAGATAATATTTCCCTTGCCTTTGGTAGAGGGTAGCTTGAACCACCCCCTAACCAACTGAACTTCTTGGAAACAACCCCTCAAAATAAGGCCCGATGGTTGCAACCATTTCATCCCCCCCGAAAAAAAAACTGAGAATAGGGTGGTAGTATCACTCCCTTAAATATAAGAAAGGATCAATAACAAGGGTTCATCCTCCTTTGCGTATGGGAAGGGGAGAAATGATTCTAAACAAGGGTCAAAAACTTAAGGTGAAAGATTGTATTTTGACCTACAAATAATAAATTTCTCCCCCAACATATCTAGGGATCATGAAAAATATTTCCACATGGTGATTAAATTATGACCTTAAGTGTGACATAAGGTAGTGAAAAAAAAATGTGTGTAATAGGGGGTGGTTCAAAGATGGGGTAATTCCATCTCCTTTTGACATTTCTTGTGTAGGGACCCAAAGCGTTTCCTATTTATAGTTGCACAAGACCATATACAAACGCCAATTATTCTCCCCCACCACTAGGGAATCCTCTGTATTCATTCCTTTCTTCTCCACCTCCACTCTATGCCTCATCTTCTTCCAAGGTTTCAAAATTGTGCAACATTCAATGGGTTTGGAATTTTTCACCTGGGCCCCTGGGACCTCTACTACTACTACTACTACTACTACTACTGGTATCCCCATTAGAAGCCCTACTTTGGACACCATGCCTTTTTGTGGGCCTATCTTTTCCTATGATCCACTCTAGCACAATGAATTCTTCTATACTTTCCCTTGGTGTGGTCTCCTTTCTCTTCATCTTGGGCCTCACCCCACATTGTGTACCCCTTGTTCTTTATTTTTCACCTCTATTCTTCTCTTTCCTTCCTAGCTCAATTCTTCTTGTGTATCTCTTGAATCTCTTTCTTCTATGCTCCTATGGGTCCATCACATAGATCACCTCATCTCAACGATTTATGGATCCTCTTCAATGGATCCATTTCCTCTCTCATTTTTCCCCGTCCTTGCAATCCCCCAAGCGCTAGGGGATTTTACTCAACCATTCTATCGGGATCCATGTGCATCATCCCTTTCTCTATGAACAACATATTTGTCTAGAGTGGAATATCTTCTAGCATTCATTTCCTCAAACCTTTTTTGAACTTTCTTTCAACCTCGTTGAAATAATCAGTGTATTCCACATCAAATTCAATAATATATCCCTCTTTTACTCAAGCAAACTAGAATTCAATGTATCGAGTCCACTTATTGTCCAACACCTTCAATCTATCAAGCATGGCTTGATCCCAAACCATTGATTCTAAAGGACACGAGGTAGAATTGGTAATAGTTTTCTGTTTCATTCATTCATACAACAAATGGGAGAATTTAGAAAATAATGTATCATGCATATCATTATAAAGATATTTATCTTTCCATCTCTCCATATTCACTCTTAGAACCTGATTTTCATGCAGGGAAAAATCATGCTCCTTTGCAGTTATCCATTATTGAATTTCCTCCCAACATGGATACCACCTCACCTCTTTCCTTTTTCATTTTCTACAAGACTTTTAGGTCCCGACAACATAACCATTTTTTGCATCATTTCATGTTTTCACATGTGCTTATTAACGTTGGAGAGTTTAGACCCAAGATTCATCCAGAGTCGACCAACACAAACCCCAAAGCATCAACATATCAATCTTCATCCAAGGCCAAAGAAGGTTTCACCCAAGACACAATGAGGATCACAGAGACCATATGGTCTTGTGGTAGGGATGAAGTATTAAATACGTAGGTATATATCCAAGATGTCATTCATGCAATCCATTAACAAAACTTTACTATTATCAATTTGTAAAAAAATACACACACATATAGATCAAAATTGTTTCATCTTTATTATTTCGTCCATTCCATAACCCACAATTATACATTAGTAAAACTATACTCAACATAAACAAAGTTTCATGTCTTATTTATGTAATTTCCTAGATTTACAATATATTTCACCATGCACATTTCCTAGACCTCATACATATGATAGACTCATACTTATATTAAGAAGAATTACAACATTGCAAAGGCTCAGATTGAGAATGACATAGAGAAAACAATAACTAAATCAATCTTCTAAGAAAGTGTCTAACTCACTAACTCTATTTACAATGTCATTGCTTCCTTTTATATATTTCTTTGTTTAGGAACTCTATCTCTTTCTTCTTTGCTCCACTCTCTCTGCTGACAAAATCACTTCGCATGCTTCTAGAACCCGCTTGCATTCCACATAGCCTTATGGAATTGGGGAAACCTTAACTATATTTCCAACTCATCTTCTGTTAGATCCACATTCCCTTGTGCTGCTGGAAGTAATCATTCAAGAATATTTCTTGCTGATTCCTTTCTTCATTTTGGCACCTGTCTTCCTGCTTTCTAGCACCAGTAAGAAACTTGATCTGGTGCACACTTCATAGACTTCAGGCTTGGCACGCACTGTCAAAAATTAGTCTACTATGTAGTTCTTTTCATTCTCTTCCCTTTATCCTACACATGCACAAAACTGGAATGAGTGTGTACAAAATTTGGAATGAGCATGCACAAATTCGTTTTTGTGTGTTCATGAGACTAAACAAAAAAATTGGGTTCCAATGCATGCATGCGATTAACCAAAAATTTTGGGTGCCAACATAAGGCCCATATTGTAGTTTTCTAATCTTCTAGTGGCAGCCTATGAGGTGCTCATTCTACAAATGCAACCACACATTTTCACCAAATTGAATCCCGTGTGGAACCCGATGTTGGTCATGTCATTGCTTGTGCTTGGCATTGGATTTCTCTAAGATATCATGAACATTTTGAATGTGTTGTATTTTTTCAAAAAAAATTGTTTCATGGTCTGGCTCGGTCTGAGCATGAGAGGAATCATTGTGAAGGTGTAGTGGGTAGAGATACATCAATGGGATCCAACGGATGGAATCCTAAGCACACTTGAAAAGGGATATGGCCAATGGAGTTATGGAGGTCTCTATGGTAGCTATGTTGAACATATGAAAGGCTCTCATCACATATACGTGGATGCTTGGAGTTGTACATGTGTAGGACATGCATAATCATCCCATTGACAACTTTTGTTTGTCCATTTGTTTGAGGGTGGAAGTCATTCAATTTGGTTAGGTTGGTTTCCATCAGAGACAATAGGATGGACTAGAAGGTACCAAGGAACCTATTTTCCCTATCTAAAATAATGGTCTATGGTATCCCAAAATGGACCTAAACATGCTCAAAGAAAATATTAGCAGTGACTTTTCTTGTGATACTTTTCTTACATGACACCAAAATGGACATCTTAGAGAACTGATCCAAAACCACAAAGACACAATCATTACCATATTTGGTGGAGGGAAAACATAACATGTAATCCATGGATACTAACTCCCAGGGCTTGTTTGGGATAGGTAGAGAACTGCACAACTCCTTGTTCTTAATGGTGGGTTTGTTTGGTTGTTATATTCTTTACATTGAAAGTATAGTCGAGGTGGATCAACTGATAATGAAATTCAAAGGTCAAGGTGGTTCATCTAGGTAAATTTTAAGTCGAAGAAATCGGCAACAAGTCAAAGAGGTCAACTGACAAGAGGTCTATAGGCGGGCGCATGAAAATTGACTGAAGGCCGAATGGAGGTCGACTGGTAATCGGTTGGTAAAATGAATTAGATTTGACTGTAATAGAATCCTAAGATTCACGATATTTGTAGCCAATGATCTGCGAGGATATATAATTGTTTTTGGGTGAATTTGTTTTGGATTTTTCCTACTGTAAAGCCTATAGATAAGGCATGTTGTAATGTTGTAAAAGCTAATCTTTTGAAAAATTGTTTTAGAGGTTGTTGATCATGTAGATGTAAGTTGAATTGGTTACATGGTTGTTCTTTCCTAAAACAAGAAGGTATGATGTCGATTGTGTATTATATGTAAACCAAGGTTAGGCATGTAACCTTTTATTTTGAAGGAATAAGACAACAAGATAGAAAAATTATCAAGAAATTTTGATTTTCCCATTTGGGTTTCTAGGGTAAAATATCTGTGTACTGTGTGTTTTCTTTGTCATTTACTTTCTTGATTAAATATTTCTTCCTCTCTTCTTCTAGGTTTAATGTGGAATTATTCCTCATTTCCTAACATGTGGTATGAGATACTGGTTTAAAAACCTTGGATTTGATGGAAACCCTAGGTTCAATAAGAGTCATAAGTCACAGATCCTTAAATAGAGTGCTTAAAGAATGGCAAGTAGCTTGAGAATAGAGATTGAAAAATTCAATGGCCATAATTTTGAGCTTTGGAAGCTTAAAATTCAAGTTTTGATTGTATATCAAGAACAATGGGAAACATTCTATCCAGGTACCATTCCCACATGTATGTTGAGGGAAGAATGGGAGAAACTCGAGAGAAGGGAAAGGAGTATGATTCAACTTTGTCTTTCATATTCGGTACTGTTGAATGTCTTGGGTGAAGATTAATCCAAGAAACTGTGGGACGAGTTGGGGAGCTTGTACTAGTCAAAATACCTAGTAAATAAGTTGTTCCTTAGAAAGAAATTGTATGTTCTAAGGATGGGTGATGGCAGTTCAATGACTCAACATTTAAATGCATTTAATACTATAATAATCCAGTTATCTATTGTGGATATTAAAATCTCTAAGGAAGATAAATGTGTTATCCTATTGTTTTATTTTTCAAACTCCTAGGATAGCTTAGTCATGGCTATAGGAAGTAATTCAACCACATTATCTCTAGAAGACGTGGTTGCATATCTACTAACAGAAGAAATGAAAAGGAATAGCATGGAAGGATCGAACAAAAATGCATTAGTGGTAAGAGGTTGAACGATTGATAGAGATAAAGGAAACTTTTCTGGTAGAAAGTCCAAGTCAAAGGGTATATCTAAATCCCATGTTCAGTTGACGACAAGAAGATTATCAAAATGTGGTAAAGTTGAGAATTACAAAAGGGACTACAATTTAAAGGAAACAAAATCCAGTACATGATCCAATGAGAAGAAGTCGACTAAGAGAAAGATGAATCTATATAAGGGAGGTGATGTGTACCTAGAATTGACCAATACATAGTAAAATCAAGATGTTTGGTTGATTGAATCATGAGCATCCTATCATATGACACCACATAGAGAATGGTTCTGAAAATATGAAGGATATGAATGAGAATATGTGTTCTTGGGGGATGAATCGACAACCAAAATTTTTGGACAAGGAAGAGTTCGACTGACATTGCAGGATGGGAGGAGTACAACCCTTCCAGGTGTGCTACACATTCCAGCTTTGGATAGAAACTTGATATTTGTCAGCAAGATAAGTGATACAAGGGTGCACACTCTATTCCATAAGGATACATGAAATATTGTTAGAGGTGTGATGGTCTTCATGAAAGGAGTTTAGATTGGAACCCCATACAAGTCATTAGGTAATGTCGACTCGACTAGATGCAACAAAATCATTGTTCCCAAAGTTGACTCAATTTCGACTCTACTATACTTGAATCGAGTTAAGTTGTTTCAACCTAACTTGACAAGTCCTAATCAAAATGACCTAACCATTCTATGGAAAGAGAGGATGGGACATATTGGAGAAAAATGACTTTGATTTATGCACAAAAAAGGTATGTTGGAATATTTTCTTGAATGTAACTTAGAAGTTGGATTTTGTGAAAATTTTATTTATGGAAAACAAAGTTGGGTGAGGTTCCCATCTAGAGCGACAAGGGAAAAGGGGATTCTAGAATTGGTTCATAGTGATGTGTTTGGCCAAACTTCAGTTCCTTCACTTAGTGGATCCCTGTATTATGTCTCCTTCATATATGATTTTTCCACGAAGACACAGATATATTTTTCGAGGAAGAAATAAGAGGTTTTCGAGAAATTCTAAGAGTTTAAATCTCTTGTAGAAAACGAGACAAAGAAGAAGATTAAGGTGTTGAGAACTAAGAATCATGGTGAATTCTATGGAAAGGAGTTTTATCATTTCTATAAGAAGTGTGGCACAACACACCAAAATACCACACCATATACCCACAACAAAATCACATTTTTGAGAGAATGAATAGAGCATTGATCGACAAGGCAAGGAGCATGCTAAGTGGTGTTGGGATTGCACAAGAATTTTGGGCAGAGGCAATCGACACTGAAAAATATATGGTGAATATGTCTCCTTCATCGGTACTAGTTGATATGACTTTACATGAGGTATGGTCTGGTAAGAATCCTTCAGTTTCACATCTCAAAGTATTTGGTTGTGATTAATTTGTGCATGTTCCCAAGGAAAAGAGGAGCAAGTTGGACAATAAGGAATTCAGGTGTATTTTAATTGGATACAAAAAAGGAATGAAAGAATATAAGCTCTGGGATCCTACATCAAGGAAACTAGTGTACATTTGAGATGTGGTATTCATAGAATTCAAAAGTAAGTCTGAGTCTAGAGTGATGGTTCAAACAAAGAATAATCCATAGAAGGTGTGGTTTGAACTAAGGAACAAATAAGGTAATTCATATGAGTTAACTGAATCCTATAAATAGGTATAACAACTGATCCTGATTGTAAGGAGGTCAGAGCGAGTAATAAAACTAGTTGAAAGATATAGTCATCCAGAATTTTGTTCCACATTTTTGTTAACTGCCACTGACGAAGAGCCCAAGTCATCCATGGAGGAAGTCGAATCAGTAGAGGGAAAAATTTGGAAGGATTCCATGGACAAAGAGACATAATACTTGCATAAGAATGAGACATGAGATTTAGTCAAATTACCAAATGGAAGAAATCAGATTATTATCAAGTGGGTATTCAAGAATAAAATGAATGTCGTAGGTCAAGTCGAGAAATTCAAAGCTCGACTAGTAGCAAAAGTATATTCCAAATTGAAGGAGTTAATTTTAGTGATATTTTCCCATGTTGTAAAATTAACTTCCATTATATTAATAATGTCTTTGGCTACAACATTTGATATAGAAATAGAATAGATGGATTTAAAGACAATTTTCCTACATGGGGACTTGGAAGAAGAAATCTACATGAAACAACCTAAAGAATTTGTATTAAGGGGTAAGAAAGGTTTGGTTTGCAAATTGAAAAGATCCCTTTATGGTCTAAAGTAATCACCAAATATGTTGTACCAAACGTTTGACACATACATCCTTATTTTGGGATTTGAGAGAAGCAAAGTTGATCACTACATGTATTCCAAAGAAGAAGGTGGGTGTTTCATATATGTAGCATTGTATGTCGACGACATGTTGTTGATTAGAAACAACGTGAACTCGATAAAGGAGTTGAATAAGAAACCATCCTCCAAGTTCGACATGAAGGATCTTGGTGCAATGAACTTCATTATGGGAATGGAGATCAAGAGGGATAAAGAAACTAGAAATCTCTGGTTGAACTAGAAAAATTATTTAAGCATATAGGGGCTTCTGCAGTGAAACATATTATATATCATTTTCAGGATTAATTATGTAGAGTAAGTCATTAATCTATGACCCATATACATGATTATTAGTCACAACTGACCAATAATTCTCATGATTTGAATAGTCCACTTAGCACTCATTGCATCAGGTGATGTTCACAAGGGTGAAGAACTGGGAATGAAACTAGTGAAATGAATCGCAGAGAATCAATCATCACTTCCATGGATTTCACTTGGGAATTGATGGTTACCGGGTGAAAGCCTAGAAGTGATGATTTATGCTCTGTGATTCATTTCACTGGTTTTAATCCCGCTTCTTTTCCCCTATGAGCATCACCCGATGCAATGAGTGCTAAGTGGACTATTCAAATCATGAGAATTATTGGTCAGTTGTGACTAATATGCATGGATATGGGTCATATATTAATGAATTACTCTACACAATTAATCTAGAAAAATTATATTGAAACAGTCTTGAAACATTTCAACATGCATGATTGCAAACATGTGAAGGTGCCAATTCTTGTGGGAGCAAGCCTAACTGCTGAAAAATGTTCAAAGAAAGTGTTTTTGGTAGTCTAATGTATTCAATGGTATGCACTCGACCATACATTTTACATGTAGTGGGAGTGTTGAGTAGATACATGTCAACACCTAGAAAGGAGCATTGGACAACTATCAAGAGAGTATTCAAGTATTTGTGTGGCATAAAATACTATGATATATGCTACCAAGGAAAAACTAGAGGTGACAGTGAATTAAATGTACATGTCTTTGTCGATGCCGACTGGGCTGGAGATACGGATCACCGATTTACCAGTGGATATGTGTTCAAGATGTTCGGTGGAGCAATCCGCTGGATGAGTAAGAGACAATAAGTCATATCGTTGTCAATAATAAAATTTTAATACATGGTAGCCACTCATGAAAGAAAAGAAGCAGTATGGATACAAAGGCTATGTTCAGGAATCAGGTTTGAGAAAAGAGATATGAAGATAAGTTGTGACAGTCAAATCACAACATTTATGGAAAAGAAACCAAATTATTATTCCAAGACCAAGAAGATTGATGTACAATACCATTTCATGAGAGACATGGTGGAAAGAAATAAGGTGTTGATAGAGAAAGTAGACATGCTGGAAAACATAACAGAGTCTTTGACCAAGTCTGTGAGTGTTGTGAAGTTTTATTGGTGTAGAGAGGAAATGGGAATTACTACCTAGGTTTGTGAATGAGAGTTCAGAGATATCTTGGTTTCACCAAGGAAGACAACAAGTGGGAGAATGATGGGTTGTTATATTCTTTGCAGTGAAAGTCTAGTTGAGGTGGATTGACTGATAGTGAAAGTCAAAAGTCGAGGCGGTTCAATCGAGTAAAGTCGAATTCAAAGAAATCCAAAACAAGTCGAAGAGGTCAACAAACAAGAAGTCGGCAGGAGGGTGCATGGTAACTGATTGAAGGCCAAATGGATGTCGACTGGTAATCAACTGGTAAACTGACTTAGAGTCGATGGTAACACGATCCCAATATTCATGGGATTTGTAAAAAAATATCTGTGAGGATATGTAACCATTTTTGTGTACCCTTATTTAGGGTTTTTTCCACTGTAAAGCCTATAAATAAGGCATGTTGTAATGATGTAAAAGATAATCTTTCGTGAAATAATTTTAGATTATGTTTGTCATGTATATGTAAGAAGAATTGACTATAGGTTTATTCTTGTGTAAATAAATAAGGTATGATGTCGATTGTGTCTTAGGTGTAGACCAAGGTTAGGCATGTAACCTTATATTATGAAGGAATAAGAGAAAAAGAGAGGAAAATTATCAAGGAATGTTGGTTTTCACATTTGGGCTTCTAGGGTAAAATCTTTGTGTACTGTGTGTTTTCTTTGTCATTTAATTTCGTGATTTAATTTTTCTTCCTCTCTTCTTCTAGGTTTAGTGTGTAAATTTTCCTCATTTCCTAACAAGGTTTAGTGATGGCATAGGAAATGCACATTCTGATATACCTATTTATGTCTTGTCATACTTTTGGCCAGTAGAAGTACCTGTAAATTAATTCCAATTTCTTTTGCACACTGAATTTCCCTACTACTCGACTATAATGTGCCTCCCAAATTATATTAGCATGCTTTCTTGAAGGAAAAAAAAATACGACTCAAATAACACAAAAGTGCATCCTAGAGGTGAAAGTTTGGAACTTGTTTACCCTCCTAGTGCCTAATCTGTAGTAGCGAATTTGGGGTCACTATTATATAATTGGGACCACCTAAAGTTCTCATGCACATAGGAGTTAATGACTTTGGTTAGTGACACAATTGGGGGATAGCTAAGGAAACATGCAACATAGTTTTTGTCTCCCTTCTTGTACTTGATGCTCAAATGGAATTGTTGCAACTAAATGGACCACTTATGATGGCAATTATTCGGTAACGTTCCTCGTGTCTTCATGAATTGAAAAGGATTTTGATTAGTGTGGATGATTGTTTACTTTCCTAGAATATAATGCTTCCATGATTAGCATTCCCACGCAATGGATTACATCCCCTTGTCATGGGTGGGATACCCATGAACAATATTAAGAGTGTCTCACTATGATAGGCCACTATATGTCCATGTTGAGTGAGGATTTCACTCATAGGATAATTGAAGGAAATTTTCTCAATATCGAATGGTTTTTACAGGTATGGAAGATTAAGGAATGGTGTTGATTAGAGGGGGTGTTTTAGATTTTGGAATGTCTTATTTTTGTGACTCGGACCAAGATAAATTGACTATATATTCACCCTTGGTCACTTCTCTTATGGGACAAGTGATATGAGAGAACCCTAACATGAAACTATAGTAGAAGTTAGAAAGGACTAAGAATATTTGGAGCTTTGTTAGAGTCATTGGGACTAGCCAATCATGAATAATTTGGATCATGGATAGCTCCATATGAACCCCATGCTCATCCATGATGTATCCTAAATAATGAATTCTTTGTACATCAGATGATCATTTCTCTATATTTTCATACAAATTGTGTTTCCACAAAGTGCTTGGGATCTGTTGAATGTGCTACAAATGTTCTACCCAAGTTATACTGAATATGATTATTTCATCCAAATATACGACCACAAAATATTTTTTGAATGAATACAAGATATCATCCATCATCCTTATGAATGTTTCCAGAGAATTAGTCAAGAAAAAGGTATAACCAACCACTCAAAAAAGCCTTCTTTAGACTTGAAGGTGGTCTTCCATACATAGGTTTGTTTAATTGAGACATGGCAATATCCTAGATTCATTTCAATCTTACTAAATAACTTGGCACTCTTAAGTTGATCAAGAACATCATCAATTCAAGGGATCGAGTATTGGTTCTTACTGGTGATTTTTCTTAGGGATCTGTAATCAATACAGAGTCACCATATCCTATCCTTGTTCTACACCAATATAATTAAGATCCCACAAGGTGAGGATATTGGTTGAACATTTCCCTTTTATATGAGCTCATGAATTTGATGTTTTATTTCCTTTTTATCCATAAGAGATAATTTGTATATTGGTTCATTAGTTAAAAGAGTACTAGGTATCAATTCAATTGAATGTTTGACTTGGTAGTGCAAATGAATCCCCGTAGGTGAATAAAATATATCTTTGTATTCCTTTATAATCTTGTTCAACTACTTTTTCTCTATGGAGAGGCCCCATTTTGAGTTAATGGTGGTTGCAATGAGCTTTTTTTTACCTTCTGATCAAACTATGAAGAGGAAATGTTTTCTAGTCTAAGAGACCATCTTTCAGCATTTATTTTCTGAGAGAAAGGAAATTTTTGTAGTTAGCACTACCTATGGTACACTATAAACAATGTGATGTTTCCACATATACATTTGTCCTAAAATAACATCACAAAATTCAAGTGGGGAAACATCACGTAGTACCTCATCTTTGAAGGGATTCATGCCACAAGATATGTGACATTGTTGGATAACATGGTTGTCTCATTCGTAGCTCAACCAATCAATCGTGTATGGTTGGGTGTGTGGCATTATTGACAAATTCAATAATTTGATGACCTCAACTGATATTGAATTATTTTACCTACCAATGTCAACAATGAAATGTAGTGGAGTCACCTTCACTGTCATCTATGAATGGAATAGGTTCTCCCCCTCCTCCAAGTCCTCTGACACTTCTAGTTGGATATTTATGGTTGTGATGGTAGCACTAGGTTATACATCAAAATAATTATTTCCCTTACCCCATTTTGAATCAAAGTGTGAGCCAGATTACGCTTATTTTTATTTAAGCTATAACATCAATGATTGTTTCGAGCAACATTCATCATTTTTGTTTATGGTACTTTTTGGAACTCACACCACTTTCCAATGTCCTTCTTCGACTTCCCACTATCCTTATTTTCATGTGGTTTGGACTAGTTTTCTTGAGTTTGTATATCTTTCTATGTTCTATGAGTTAGGGACACCTTTACCATTCTTTAGTTGGAGTTTATTTGCAAACCCAAACTCTCCCTTATTTCACTGCTTAATTTCTACTCAATTTTGATAGATGAGTAATAAGTGACTCCAAGTGAAGGGATGTCCAAGAAATCCATATATGTTTGGATGTACCTATGTATGCCACTATGGTACTTCAAAACCATGTGTCACTTGGAATTTCTGATAGCCATATTTGAGTGAAAGCTATGAAATATATTGGTGTACTCTGGCACCATCTAGCCTCTCTCCTAATGGAAAGTTTTCCATCTCGTGTATTGTCCATTATAGTTTCCAATAGGGTAGAAATCCTCCTTAAGGGAATTAACAAATTCTACCCTATTTGATTGTGTCCCAAACATTGTAGAATCATCTTCATTATGTCTCTCCCAGTAACTTTTCCACTAGAATTTGACATGGGAAAGATATTTAAAGAGAGAAAGAGTGATATTTTTTTATGTCAAAGAAAAATTTGAACTTAGGAATAACCCTCTAATAGATTTAGCAATTTCTCCAAAGCATTTTCATCTATCTATACTTCAAATAAAGGGATATAAATTTAACTTCTAACTTGAATGGTGTCATGCCTCCAAAATGGTTTCTTGTTGAAGGTGCCTTGGCTAGCATTGCCAATCAAAGAAATATCTAGGAGAAAATGTCCATCATCTCATTCCTCTGTTTCACAAGGGATTCTTAATAAAAAAAAATGATAATATCTCCTTCTCCATCGTCTCTGTTTTCTTCCTCCATGAGAGGGTTCCTTGGTTGGAGAGAGTGATCCACTCCAAATGAAATTATCTTGATACCCAACTCTCTATACCCTAACCTTGTTGGAGACATGCAATGAGAAAAAAAAGAGTAGATTGATATGATACAACTTATTTGGGTTGTATAGAGAAATAAATGAAATATAGGAATATGAATGGAAACACACACATAGAAATAATGTAGAGATAATAGTAATATAGTTAAACCCAAGTTCTATTAATGAATGTAATAGGAAAAGACTGTAAAATGAAAAATAAGAGAATCTAGTTAGAATGGTGGTAGATTATCTATGAAGAGAGAGGTGTCATCTAAGCTCAATCACAATAATACATTAAAAGAGGTTGAAAATATCCTTTTACTAAACTATAAGGGGAAAAAAAACTAAATATACAAAACCCTAACCCTAGGAGACAAAGCACCAAAAGGATTGTGGGCCTTGAGGTGGCTATTTGAAACGTCAAATTCCCAAGGGCTTAATGTTTGGATAAAATATCCATTTTAGGTGCACAATATCTAATTGAGAAGTGCAATTATTGGCAGGATTAGGTAGGCCATGGTCACCCTATTCCCTAGAATGGCTAAAAAAACATCATTTAAGGCCTCAAAATGACCCTAGAAGTTTAGGAACTGAAAATTTGTAGATGAACAAAATTCCAAGATAAAAAACCATGTTGAGTCAATGGAAGAGGTGGGTGGTCACCAATGTCCACCTAGATCATTATTGGTCTCTATGAGGAAATAAAAACCCAAGTTGATATTAATCACCCTATTATTTGGTTGGAGGCCTCTTAGTTGTCTCATCATGCACAAGTTGTGTGATATGCCTAGTCCAAACAAGAAAAAATTGTTCCAAACGCATGCATGGGAATTGCAGCTCCTCCATAGCTTGCTTCACTTATTAGGGTCAATAGGTTGACACAAGATGAAATGGTGGAATGTAAACTCTAGGGTCTCTCCTACAATTGTGATGACAAATATCTCCTAGGGCATAAATGCAAGGAACAAAACTTCTTTATGGCTACATCTGAGGATATTTATGAAAATGAAGTTGTCATGGTGACTTTGAAGCAAATAACATCCACTATAGAGGATGTTCTTACTCAATACCAATAGTGCAAAGAACCCCAAATATTGTTGCATGATTTGATTGATATTTCATATCCTTAGACATTAAACTTGGTTAACTATATTAATCATGCAAAGGTTAATAGACAATTTATTAACACCCACAATTTCATTCATTGTTTCATTGTTGAAGAAACACTATTATATCCATGTTTTTAACCACTTCCAAGACATGATTAGAAATGTTGGATCTATGAAATGTGGTGGTGAGTGTGAAAATGTGAAACTCCAAATGGGTGATTATTTCATGAAAAAGCACATGTTTTCCATTGGAGTGGATGTATATGATATAATTTTGGGTGCCATATGGTTGATAATATTAGGCTTCATCACCATAGGTATCCTATAATTATACATGAGTTTTAAGAAGGAATTGCATTGCTATAGTAGAAAAGGTCTCAAAGAGAGATCTCATGAAATAACCAACTCCCATTGTATGGAAAATATATTAAATAAGGGTCATTTAGGAATTATTGTGTAATTCCATGCTATTCAAGTCCTTGAGGACACTTATTAATTAGTTCATCCTTTCTTGTAGTTAGTTTTGGACAAACAAAAATTGATCTTCAAACATTCCCTAGGATTAACACTCCCATGTTGTGAACGTGATAATAGTATCCCACTAACTGTAGGTAGACAACCACCCAATGTGCACCTATATTGGCATTCATTTCCATATAAAAATGAGATAGAGAAGATCATATAGGAATAATTTTCAGTAGTATTATCTAAACTAGTACTATCCCCTAATCATATTCAATTGTCATGGTTGTTATCACCAAAACATTGCTCAAAAAACTACAAACAATGGATTAAGAACCCAACATAATATACTACCAATAATTATGGAAGGATCACATCCAAATTGGAAAGATATCCACAAAACTATGCAAAAAATATCCTAAATTTCCTCCCACATTCAACAAAAGAAGTGCATGAACATCTGTTGATTAAATGGGTTGGTTGTCATTGATGTCAACCCTTGAAGAAAGTCTGATAGTGAATTCTAGTAGCACAATGGTTTGGGTACTGGACCCAAGTTTGTTTGATGGATAATGGTATGCATTTTGAGATATTTGTAGGTAAGACTATTCTATATGGATAGTACATGTCATGTCATTTATGGTGGTATGTGGAATGTCACATAACTCCTCATGGTTAGAGATTTATGGCCATGTGAAGTTGGAGAACCCTCATGAGTCATTTAGAAGCCCCAAAATGTCAAAGTGTTTGAAAAAGAAATTATTTTAATAATAAAGTTAATGGAGAAATCCCTAAAATAAGGAAAGTGGAATGCTACATGAAAGTATAAATAAGAGGCAAGGCTCTCTCATTTAATTACACTTGAACAAATTTAATATCTTTTGTTGTGTGAGGTTTAATGCAAGTACTCATTGATACATCTCAAGTTGATAAAGTCTGAGGTAGTACGAAGGGTTGACGACGAAAGTTTTGGAATTACAATGAATACAAAAAAACCTAATTTATGAGGCATGCGCGGGCTGACAGTGTATTAGGGTGTGTACATACATAGGCTGACAATGTATTAGGGTGCGTACGTACACAGGCTGGAAGTGTATTAGGGTGCATACATGTTGGTAAATCCATGGAAACTTGAAAATATGAAGATGCAGAGGTTCTATATTTTGATATTAAACTCCTAGGAAGGTCTACAGTGCTCAGATACATCAGATATATCCATTGGTTCAAAAGGAATGTCTTATTTCTATGAATAGTTGGATTTTGATGTATGCATGAGAAATGGTTATGGAGATTTGAGAGTTCTCCCTAGAGAGACTAATGGTTGCATGGGATCTTCTGTATAAGTCAGATCTATAGAAATATAGTGCTGGTATATTTATCATTGATACTTCTTGTTGAGGCACATCTTGTATTTCTTGGCATATGGATAAGGGTTTTTTTTGGTATATGGTTGATAGGTTGTATTAGTTGATGTATTGAGAGGATGAATATCATAAAGGATTTGAAGTCTAGATCATGTGAGGGATATTATACTTATTCATGATAACACACTTATGACACATGAATAGAGAGATATATGTATGAGGATGCATGCACAGGGTACATATATAGTCTAGATATAATGATAGGTTACAGATCTATGTGAAAGAAGTTACACAGGGTTAGAAGTTTTCAGAAAAAAGAAAACTCTAGTTTTCAGAAGGCATACGCAGGTTGCATACATACATGGGCTGCATAACAGATAGGGCATGTACATACGTGTGTTGCAACACTACAAGTCATGTACTTGCTGTATTTTGTTGATACATGTTCAATTCAAGTACATATTGATTACAGGGTAGTTGTACAGGTTGGTTGCAGGTTAGTGGTACAGATTGATACAGTTGTACAGTGGTATATCTCACAGTGATAGTGTGACAATGGTTCCATCATTCTAATTCTACTTCAAGGAGGTTGGATGGGGAAATTACAGGTGATTGTAGCCATGTGAAGTTACACTGCTCATGGTTAGAGAGTTATGGCCATGTGAAGTTACATTGCTGAGAGGACAGAGTGCCCAAACACTTATTAAAAGGCTAGTGTGCCCAAGAAATACAGTGTTTTGATCATTATTAATAATGAATACATCATTGTCTTCTAGATGGACAAGGACTAGAGTTATAAGGGGCAATTATTCCACAAGAGAGGGGGATTGAGGGGTTAAACATTTATTCCTATTTTGATTACCCTTTTGTCTAAGGGAGTGGATCATTTATGTGAGCTTCTTGGGGGGGATTCCAAGAGCTTCTTGATTCCCCATGAGATACTTAAACCAA
>ML781249.1:142529-225337 GCA_009831015.1 Picea engelmannii | reverse complement strand
GGGGGGGGTTTGCTCATTCACTTATTATTTCATTCCATTCTTTCCATCATGCATTCATTCACTGATTGTTCATTGTTTCATACCTTGGGTGGAGATCGCACTCCATTCATTTCCGTCACCCGTTCATATTCCTCACCAGTTTCTTGGCTTAGGGAAAGGAAAATGAACTGCTAAAGAGAAGCCATGGTATCATTGGTTGTATAGGTTGATGGTGTAATCCATCCATGAATTGAGGCTTGTACATCTCATATGCATTGGCTTGTGCCCAAATTTGTTCACAACTGCAAGTCCTGAGAGTTCCAGCATGGATATTCTGGACCGGTTGCATTGGAGCCTTGGAAGCAGAAGGACTTCCTGAGGGATTGAGTGGCAAAGAAGGGTGGAGGTTCATTCTCTTGGGTGGTTCAAGTTGGGTAGAAGAGAGTTGGGTACTTGGATTGTTGCGAGTGTTGGGAAATCCTATGAGAGCTTGAGTGTTGGCTGGTTCGGGAAGCCAAGTAACACTCTGGAACCATCCTTGTGGATTCATAGCCCTAGATCAGGGGTGACACTGTTGTTGATATTTGGAGTAGTAGTGTCTATAGTTGGGTAGAACGTCCTTGGTCTATAGCCAGTTGGTGTCTTCTTTTATAAAGATAAGTGCTCTCTTTTATGGTATTATTTATCTGTATATGAATGTATTTCGTTATGTATTTATTTATCGTTTAACTAAATATTTAGAATATGCATGCTTGTTGGTTATTGTTGTGCATGTCGTTAGATATTTTCTTTTATGTGTCCTTATTAATTTAAAAAGGTATCGGTAGGAGAAAGAAGTCCAAGGGTGGGCTTGAAGGTAGCATACCCCGGCCTGTGAGTCGCGGGGTGTGTTACAAATTGGTATCATAGCTTCTGGTTGAAACACCAGGTCGATATGGGTCAGGTTTGTTGGTTAGAATCTCAGGGTTGTGATTGAATTCTGACCTTGAAGTTGAAAAGATTAGGAGGAATGGCATTGCCGAATCTACACAGGAGATAGAACATCAGAGATCCTTTGTAAGGGATTGAATGATCATGATCGTCCCTTTCGAATTTGGGAGCGATCACCACTATGGGATCAAGAGAGATCTAGGATCGTTGGATCAGAGCATAGGTGAATAAGGGTCATCCAATGAAGGATAAACAAAAGGTTGAGTAGGTTTAAGTTGCAGCCGTCAGATCTGTGCGCGAGCGAATGTGAGTCATAGATCTCGTGGCGGTTCAGAGGATCAACACTTTGGGAGAAGCAAGCCCTCATGTTGCATGAAGGAAAATATCCAAAAGCCAGAAGTCCAGAGTTAATATGGACCATCCGTTAAGGAAGACCTATGTCGGCAGATCAACTAGTTCGAAAGTTCAGCGTTCGGGAGAAATAGATTGTGCTGATGTGAAATATCTCGAAGTCCGTCAACCGTTGAATAGAGAGATGGGTTTTAGGAGTGTTGAGGACTGTCATATGTGCGCAGGGGATATTGTGAGCCATATAACTCACAACAGCTTGGGATTTTGGTGTTTGGGAGGAACAAAGTTTGCCAAGGAGAAATGTTCTGAAGCCCCAAATCCTGAAGTGATGTGGCTCACTGTCATCACCTGGGATGACATGGACACATGGGATGTGTGCCACGTGTCAGTAGTTTTGAACCTATGGAAGATTGAAATGTCATTTAAAACGTGACATGTGTCACCCACTTGATTGGGCCATGTGTCCACTTCCAGTATTTCTCCATGTGGTGATAGATCGTGCAGTCCAGAGGATGGGCACTCTGAAGGAAAAATATGTGAAAGTTTGCATTGGGTCGAGAACTCTCAAAGGCCTAAATGTTAGAGTACATATCAAAAATTGATCCTAGAAGACACGCGACAATAGATCTTGTATTCTGGAGACTTGGTACTCTGGGGGGTTTTCAAGTCTTCATGAGTGAAAAGTGTCGAAGCCCGAAGTCGTGAAGGCACGCAAACCATCGATCTAAGATCCCTTCAGGACATTTCTCAATTGTTGGATCAAGCAGTGGAAGGACATGATAAGCACTTCGATGAATTTTCACTCGGGGGGAGTTGAGCAGTGCGGGAACTGAATGTCCTGGACCCCCGAAGCACCGAATTAATAGAGGACCGTCTGTCCGAACACTTGATTAAGTCACAGACTGTCAATCTTGTAAAGCCTCCAGATGGGGGAGAGGTCGTTTATTTGACAGGAGATTAAATCTTGACCGCCCGATCCTTGTGGTGGAGCTAATGGAGATTTTGACAAAGGGTAACTCTAGGAGGAAACAGGAGTTGAAAACAGAGAACCTCCGAAGTTCTGAATTCCCAAAGATCTAGATAAGTTCTTTTTCAGCTAAGCACAGGGTCATGACCGTGGTCACATATAGTTGAGAGCTAAGGGAAGAAGGGCTAATGGCCGAATTTTTGTTTTCAAGAAAAAAAAGTGCTAAGGAAGGATTTAGCCTATGGTTTCGAGTCGTGGTCACTTGAAACCTAGTTTGAGGGAAGCGCCTACACAAAATGAAATTATGTGTTAGCCAAGGATAACAAGACAATGTTATTTTGTGAAGAATGGGGATATATTCTTCATGAACTAAGAAGAAAAGGGCCTGTAGCATTGTGATCCAGATTTTATGAGAAGAATGAAATGACTACAGATTATTAACAGGTTCTTAACAAAAAATAATAGAGATACAGTAAAATTGGTTTTATATTCAATAAGGAAATAAGATGAAACTGTAAAATGCACTGGAAAACAAGCTTGTTCGAATGGTGGCGACTTATCTCTAAGAAGAAATGTGACGACTATGCTCATTCAAAATAAGATGATTACAATGAGTCTCCAAAGGCCTTTTTACAATAAATGGGAATGTAAAAAACCCTATACATTCAAAAACCTAACCCTAGGAGATGAAGCGCCAAAAGTCACGTGGGCCCCGTTTGGGTAAGTTAATACATCAACTTCCCGGGGTCGTAACTTTTGCATACGATCTCCGTTTTAGGTACACGATAGCTTGTTAGAAAGGCATCATCGAGGAGAATCATTTAGGGGGATAAATCAGAGCTTTTGTTTATCATTGAGAACCTCAATCCCAAAAAACCTTCATTTAGGCCCTCAAAATGGCCCCAGAAGTTAAAAACTGCTAAAAATAGTAAATTACCAAAACTGCCATAAAATTGTTTTGAGCCAGTTGGATAAGGTGGGTGGCCACCGATATCAAACCGGATAAATTCTCCCTCCTTAGGAATCAATGGTATCCATTGCATTGATTTCCCCCATCAGATGAGGAATTTTTTGTTGAATTTGGCCCCGGGTGAGCCACTTGCCTTGGTGCAGGAACTTCCCTGCTTTGACAACTCGATAAAGATGGATCTTTTGTTGTTGAGTGCCATTAATATGTGTGTCCACAATATGATCACTGGATGCATGTTGTATGCAGTTGAGGTTGATATTTGTTGGTGTCACTTGTTCTGCTACTTTTGAGGTGTCCAATAATGGTGGGAAATAAGGGTGAAGGAGATCCACGTTGAACACTGGGTGCAGGCCAAAGAAAGGAGGAATGTTGAGCTCAAAATAATTATCCCCCATGACCTTGGTGATGGTGTACAATCTATAATAGAGTGGGATAAGCTTCCAATGGGGTCCTGTAAGGTGTTCTTTCTGCAAGTGCAACCAAACTTTGCCGCCCACCTGAAACTTATGTGGCACTCGATGTTGATCATGACGCTTCTTGTACTTGTCATTGGACTTCTGTAGGATATCCTGAACCTGTTGGCAGATGTGATGGCTCCGCTCAATGAACCGGGTGGCTTTGTCATCTTTAGTTGGAGTAGGAGATGAGTTGGTAGAGGTGAACACAAGGGGAAGTGAAACATCTATGGGGCCCAATGGTTGGAATCCCAACCCCACTTGAAAGGGTTTGTGGTCAGTTGAGCTATGTAGGGCTCGGTTGTAGCTATCCTGGACATAGGAACGGTTCTCATCCCATGTGTGATGGTGCTTGGAATTATACATGTGAAGGATATGCATAATCATTCGATTTACGACCTCGGTTTGTCCATCTGTCTAGGGGTGGAAGACCAAGGATTTGGTGAGCTTGGTGTCCAACAGTGACCAGAGGCTCAACCAGATGTGATGAGAAATTGACTGTACTGATCTGAGACAATGGTTTGTGGGACTCCAAAATGTAACCAAAATCGTTCAAAGAAGAGCTTAGCAATGGCCTCTGCTATGATGCTCTTCTTGCAAGAAACCAAAATCGTCATCTTAGAAAAGTGATCAACAACCACATACACACATTCATTTCCCCACTTGGTGGATGGGAGGCCCGACATGTGGTCCATTGAGATGGATTCCCATGGCCTGTCAGGAGTAGGGAGAGGGGTGTACATGCCCTATTTCTTAGTGGTTAGTTTGGAAATAACATAGACAGTGTAGGACCTGATATACTTGTTGACGTCCTATCAAAGTTTCGGCCAGTAGAAATATTTTTGTAGCATTGCCACTGTCTTTTCGATGCCAAAGTGTCCTGCCACCTGACATTAGTGGGATTCTCAAATTAGCTTCACTTGCTCTCTTGATGGAACACATATATGTCCCAGATGACACAACAACCCATCCTGAAGATGGAAATTATTGACAACTGCGTTTGAACCCAACATTTGGTAGGTGGTGGAAATTTCGAGTCTGTCTCATAGAATTGGGGCTATCCAGAGGTCTCATGGCTGGAAGAGTCTAGCACTGTGGTGAGTGTCACGAATGGCAGTCTGTTGAGGAAATTAGAGACATGGTTGGTGCTTCTTGTTTTATACTTGATGTTGAGGTGGAATTGTTGCAAATATGTGGACCACTTTTGATGGAGGTCATTCTGTAATTTTCCTTGTGTCTGCATGAACTGAAGTGGCTTATGATTAGTGTGGATGACTGTCTCCTTCCAAAGAATGTAATGTCTCCACTGGTGGTAGGCTTTCACAATGGAGTACATTTATTTGTCATAAGTAGGGTACTTACGGAAAACATTTGATAGTGTCTCACTATGATAGGCCACGGGGTGGCCGTGCTGAGTGAGAATGACGCCCAGAACATAGTGTGAAGCATCTATCTCGATCTCAAAGGGTTGTTGTAGGTATGGTAGTGAAAGTACTGGGGCTGAGCATAAGTGTTGCTTCAAATCATCAAATTATTGTTGTTGGGACCTACCCCACGCAAATTTAGGCTTACCACCACCCCTGGTTATTTGGCTGAGGGCCCATGCAATATGGGAGAATCCCAACATGAACCTATGGTATAATTTGGCAAGGCCCAAGAAGCTCTGAAGCTTAGTGAGTGTGGTTGGGGCTGGCCAGTCACGGATGACTTGGATCTTGGCTAGATCCACATGTACGCCATGCTAATCAACAATGTAGCCTAGGTAATGGACCCTGTCCATGCCAAAGGAGCATGTTTCCAGGTTGGCATATAACTTGTGATGTCACAGGGTGTGCATAACCTGTTGAATATGATGCAAGTGTTTGGCCCAAGTCTTGTTGTAAATGAGAACATCATCTCTATACACCACTAAAAAAGTATTGGTGAATGGTTGTAGGATATCATCCATCATCCTCTTAAAAGTGGCTGGAGCATTTGTCAAACCAAAGGGCATGACCAACCATTCAAAAAGGCCTTACTTTGACTTGAAGGTGGTCTTCCACACATATGTTTGTTCTATCAGGACATGGTGGTAGCCAAACTTCATATCAATCTTACTGAAGTATTTGGTCCCCTTGATTTGATCAAGGAGGTCGTCGATTCGGGGAATCGAGTACCAGTTTTTGACTGTGATTTTATTTAGAGCACAATAATCAATGTAGAGTCACCAAGTTCCATCTTTCTTCTGTATCAACACGATTGGGGTCCCGCAAGGTAATGAGCTGGGACAACTGTGCCCCTTGTGGGGAAATTCTTGGATCTATCACTTGATCTCCTCGTTCTCTAACATATAGTGGTGATAGACTGACCCATTGGGTAGTGGTGCACTGGGGGTCAGATCGATGGGGTGCTTGACCAGGCAGTGCAGAGGTACCTTGGAAGGTGAGGAGAATATATATGAGTATTCTTCCACGACCTTATCTAATTGATTATATTGTGTGGAGAGGTCGATCGCAGAGACCCTATATGTGGTTGTGATCTTTCGCTCATTCTGAGAGAAAAAGATCATGAAGAAGAAAAAATTCCCCATCTGAGATATGACCTTCTTGCATTTCTTAGCAAAGATCAAGGAAATAGCACCAGGTGGGACTACCTTGGGCATCCTATACAATTTTCTATTCAAAGTAATAATAACACTACGAGGTCTAGACTCATATACAACCTGAATTTTTCGTAAATAAGGTTGGCCCAAAAGAACATCACAAACTTCGAGAGGATCAACATCACACAATACCTCGTCTTTGAAGAGCTTGATGCCATACGACAATTGACACTGTTGGCTAACGCGAAGATCGCTTCCTTGGCGGATCCATCCAATGTTGTAGGGGTGTGGGTGTGATGTTGTCGGCAGGGCTAGCTACTTTATGACCTCTGATGAGATGAGGTTATTCTAGCTATCGCTATCAACGAGGAAGTGCAATGGGGTTCCTTTTACCCACATTTGTGAATGGAAGAGGCACTCTCCTTCTTCTGTCCCATCTGGTTCACCAGGCTGTAACTTGGTGGTAGCAACGGTGGCACTGGTTTCTGCATTAATGATCCATCTTCCCCTTTCTGGTTCTGAATCAGAGTTATAAACCACTTCTGATTCATAGGCTTTCACTTTGGCCACCGACGACTGCTTTGAGCGACAATCAACAATGTTATTCCAAGGGATCTTATGGAAGTCGCACCACTTCCCAATATCTTTCTTTGTCTTTTCGATGTCCTTATTAGCTTGTGGATTGGAATGGTTGTCCTAATACTATCCATATTTTCTCTATCCTTTGTTCTGTGGGTTGGGTATGCCCTTTTCTGGATTTTTTTGTGAGGGGTTCCCAGGCCCAAATTTCCGCGTCTTTTGTTTGAGCTTCTACTCGATGTTGACGACATATCGATAGGCCATGCCCAAGGATGAGATGTCTAGAAATTCCATTTCGGTATGGATGTATCTATGCAAAGAACCAAGATACTTGAGCACCAGATGTCGCTCCAAATATTTGATACCCAGCTTGGTGCGCAAGGTATGGAAGATATTTGTGACATCTGGCACTGCTTAGTCTCTTTCTTACCGCAATGTGGTCCATTTGGTATACAAGTCGTCATAACTTCTGACAGGGTAGTATTGTTCCTTAATAACATCCTTGAAGTATTCCCAATTGGTCATGACTGTAAATAATGAGGGTTCCTCTGTTTCCTTTTGCTCACAAAAATTTTCCCACCAATCTTTGACACGAGGAATGACTTTGAGGAGTGAAAAAGTAATATTTTATCTATTCAAAAAGTTATGGACAAAAAAATACCCTTCTAGTAGATTCAACCACTTGTCTACAACATCTGCGTCTATCTGACCTTCAAATATAGGAATATCAAAGTTTATTTGTACCTTGAAGGGGGCGGTGCCTCTTCTCGAAGAAGATGTGTCACCTGTTGGTAGACACCGAAGGGTTTGCGTGAAACTATCCATCATCTCGTTCCTCTGTTGCATGAGGGTTTCCTCAAGAAATTTTTTGAAAGGATCTCTTGTCCTATCATATTTCTTTTCTCCTGCCATGAGAGGTCACTTGCGCATGCAAGAGATTTTTTCCTCAAGAGAAACAAGCTCGAGATCCAACTCTTTGTACTCCAACCTCGTTGGGGACATGCATTAAGACAACAAAGAGAAGACCACTATTATACCATTGACTCGGATTTTATGAGAAGAACAAAATGAATACAAATTATTAACCGGTTCTTAACAAAAAATAACAGAGATACAATAAAATTGGTTTTCTATTCAATAAGGAAATAAGCTGAAACTGTAAAATGCAATGGAAAACAAGCTTGTTGGAATGATGGTGGCTTATCTCTGAGAAGAGATGTGACCATTGCAGTCATTCGTGAGAAGATGATTAAAATGAGGCTTTGATGGACTTTTTACAATAAACAAGAATGTCAAAATCCCTAGACATCCAAAAACCTAACCCTAGGAGATGAAGCACCAAAAGTCACGTGGGCCCGGTTTGGGTAAGTTAGTACATCAACTTCTTGGGGTCGTAACTTTTGCATACGATCTCCGTTTTAGGCGCACGATAGCTCGTTGGAAAGGTATCGTCGAGGAGATTCATTAAGGGGTCTCAATTAGAGCCTTTGGCTCTAATTGAAAGCCGTGATCCCAAAAAACCTTCATTTAGACCCTCAAAATGGCCCCGGAAGTTAAAAACTGCTAAAAATATTAAATTACCAATACTGCCAAAAAGTTGTTTTGAGCTAGTTAGAAAAGGTGGGTGGCCACCGATATCCACCTGGATCACATTGTTTGGAAAATTTTCTTTATCATATGATTAATTCTAACAAAATGGTCACTTGCACATTTTGCAGAATTAAGAGATTTAAGCATATAAGCTCAGAATGAAGATTCAAGATATGGAAGAAGGTGAGGGAGACTCCAACCATGATGGAGAGGTTGAAGGCCAGAATAACAGAGTTGGTAATGGAGAGATAGAGTACAATGGATGCAAGGGAAGGGGAGAGCATGAAAAATTAATAGAAACTGTAAGAATACTGAAAATAGAAGTGTAGAGCTACAAGGAAGACAATGAAAGGTTGATGAGAGAGAAAAGTCAGATAAATGATTGAGTGCTGCAAAGCTTAAACCAATTGCAGAGAAAAACAAGGAATGGCTCCGAGCTAGGGGAAGAAGGCAGGTTTCGTGAAAGAAGAGAGGATCGTGGAAGAGTCAGTTATTGGAGAAGTGATAGAATAACTCATAGACACCACTCACCTCCGTACTCAGCAAGAAAATTTTATGCATTAGAAGATTCCATAAGCAGTCCAGAGGTGTCTTCTTTTAGGCACTAGAGAAGGAGATGGGAAGTGGATAGTTTTCAAGGAGATCTGAGGAATCTTAAGCCACCCTCCTTTGATGGTGAAAAATAAAGGGAAGATGATGTCGAAGCATGTTTTCTTGGACTCGGGAGATATTTTAAATTGCATAACTATTCATCAAACCTAGAAGACAAAATTTCCACCTACCATCTACACAGGAAGGCGACAATGTGGTGGGATCAACTGAAGCAAGTTGAACATATTAATGAGAGTAGGATCACTTGGAAGCAGTTCAAGAAGTACTTCCAGAAGGAGTACCTCTCAGAGCATTTCTATGACAAGAAAATGCATGAATTCTTTAAACTCAGGCTGGGAAGAATGACTATGGAAGAATATGAGAATAAGTTCTTGGGATTGTTAAAATATGTCAGGTTCATTGATGATGAGAAGGTGAAAATAGAGATATTTCTAAGTGGGATGCCAGCCTTTTATAAAGAAAATATTAGGTATGATGAGCCCAATACCTTGACTGAGGCCATCAGGAAAGCTAAATACTTGTATGAGTAAGGCCAGGGAAGAGAATCCCTGCATAAATCTTGGAAGGATACGAAGAAGGAGAAGTCTGATCAAAGGAGGAAAGGATTCAAACCTCCCTTCAATAGGAATGAGCCTAATAGAAATCATCAAGATCAGTATGCTAAGGGTGAATCCAAGAAAGAATATGCCTTGGGAAAAAGGGGAATACCACCAATCCAATGTTGGGGATGCAAGGAAGATCACCTATACAAGTATTTCCCACATAAAAAGGACAAAGTAAAGACTATGAACAACGTCCAAGAGGCTACAACAGTCAAAGATATGGGAAGGATTTATGCAACGTTAAATGATCGACAAGTAGACTACCATTCCTATATGATCGAGGTGGAAGGTAAGATCATAAACCAGCTTGTTTCTATTTTAATTGATTCGAGAGCAATTCATTGTTACATTGATCCTAAAATAGTGGATAGATTACATTTGGAGAAAAGTAAGCTTGGAAAATCAAGTTTGGTTCAATTAGCCACTGGAACCAAAAGGAGAATCCATGATATGGTCAAAATTTGTTCCATAAGTCTTAATGGTGTGAATACTAGTGTTGATATGAATATCATAGCCTTGGGGTCTTATGATATTCTAATTGGAATGGATTGGTTGGACAAGCATCATGTTGTCCTAGATTGTCATAGAAAGACATTTACATGTATTTATGGAGATGGAAAATAAATCATTGTGAAAGGAGTCCCAAGACCCATCTCTATAAGAGAGATTTAAGCCTTACAGTTGAAGAGATGTTTTAGAAAAGGATGTAAATTGTATGCAACTCATGTGGAAGAGCCATAAAATATGAAGGGGACAAGCCTTGAATATTTCTTGGTACTACAAGAATTTGAAGATGTATTCCAAGAAATACTAGGGTTTCCACCAAGAAAGGACATAGATTTCTCAATTGATTTAGTGCCAAGAGCTTCCCCGGTGTCAAAAACACTGTACAAAATGAGCACACCAGAGTTAAAAGAATTACAAATGTAGTTGGAGGAATTTCTTAAGAGAGGGTACATACTTCCAAGTGTTTCACCTTGGGGAGCACCAATACTTTTTTTCAAAAAGAAGGATGGAACCTTGAGGCTGTGTATTGAATTTCAAAAACTGAATAAGTATACTATAAAGAACAAGTATCCTCTCCCCAGAATTAATGACCTCTTTGATCAACAAAGAGGAGAAAATGTATTTTCAAAGATTGACCTCAGGTCAGGATACCATAAGGTAAGAATCAAGGAAGACGACATTCATAAGACAACTTTTAGAACCAAGTATGCGAATTATGAATTTATAGTGGTACCATTTGGACTGACCAATGCACTAGTTGTCTTTATGTGCTTAATGAATGGCATATTTAGAAATTGTTTGGATAATTTTGTCATAGTATTTTTGGATGACATACTTGTCTACTCTAAGTCTGAAGAGGAGCATGAATATCACTTAAGATTGGTATTGCAAGTGTTAAGAGAACATCAAGTGTATGCCAAGCTGAGTAAGTTTTCTTTTTGTCAAAAGAAGATCCATTACTTGGGACACATTATTTAACACCAAGGCATAGAAATATATCCAGAGAAGATTGAAGCCACTAGAGGATGGCCAACACCCAAAAATGTGTCAGAAGTCATATCTTTTATGGGATTAGTTGGTTACTACAGAAGGTTCATAGTAGGGTTCTCTAAGATTGCTCATCCCATCACTTATTTGCAAAAGAAGGGAACTAAATTTGAATGGATACCTAAGTGTGAAGAGAATTTTAATTTGTTGAAGGAATTACTTACTAGTGCACCTGTGTTAAAGATTGTTGACCCAAATGAGAGTTTTGTGGTATGTACAGTTGCATGTAAGGAAGGACTTGGGGGATTCCTCATGCAAAATGGACATGTCATTGGTTATGAGTCCAGAAATATTAAGGAACATGAGAGGAACTATGCCACACACAACTTGGATCTTGCTTCCACTGTCCACGCCTTGAAGATGTGGAGGAATTATCTCATGGGGAAGAAATTTGAATTAAGGACAGACCACATTGGCCTGAAGTATCTTTTTGAACAACCAACCTTGAATGCCAATGAAAAAGGATGGCTGGATTTTTTAAATGAATATGACCTCTATATCAAACATATAAAAGGAAAAGAGGATAAAGTTTCCAATGCACTTAGTAGAAGAGTGCATCTCATGTATGCTATTGTTGTCAATATACATCAGTCAGACTTGAAGAGAAATTTTTTAGATGATCTTGTTACAGATCAACATTACCTATAGGTAAAGGAAATCTTACAACAAGGAGATATACAACAAACAATAAAGGAGTATGAGATAAAGGAATATGGATTACTCATGCCTAAGAATAGGATCTATGTTCCTAGTTCCGAAGAACTGAGGAATTTAGTATTGAAGGAAATGAATGATGTTCCTTATGTTGGACATCCTGGTTACCATAAAATGATTACAGCAGTAAGAATCCAATTCTTTTGGCTGGGAATGAAAAAGGATGTTGCTGATTACATTGCTCGATGTATGGAATGTCAGAGGGTGAAAGATGAGCATAGGCACCCAACAGGATTGTTGCAACCATTACCAATCCCAAAGAATAAACGGGAGGTGATAACCATTGATTTCATAACTAAAGTACCCAGGACAACAAGGAAACATCATTCAATCATGGTGGTGGTTGACAATTTAACAAAGGCTACTCATTTTGTTCCTGTAAAAACAACACATACAATGGCTAATATTGAAGAAATTTACATGAGGGAGATTGCTAGGTTGCATGGGATACCTAGGACAATTGTCTCGGACAGAGATACAAATTTTACCTCCAATTTATGGAGGGGATTTTTTAAAGGATTTGGTATAGATCTAAACTTTAGCACAACATACCATCCACAGTCATATGGGAAAATAGAGAGGGTCAACCGAGTAATTGAAGATATGTTGAGAATGTATGTGATGGATAAGTCATCTAAGTGGGAAGATTACTTGGATTTGGTTGAGTTTGCATATAATAATGGGTATCAATATTCATTGAGAATGAGCCCATTTGAAGCCTTGTATGGTAGGAAATGCAATACTCCAGTGAGCTGGGACAACCCATTAGATAGAGTGGTACTTGGGTGAGAGTTGCTCAAGGATATGGAAGACCGGATGGTTAAGATCAAACATAATTTAAAGGCATCTCGGGATAGATAGAAAGTCTATGTAGATAATAATAGGATGGCTAGAGAATTTAAAGTAGGGGAACATGTACTTTTGAAAGTGAATCCCAAGAAAAGTTCCTTGAAATTGGGTAGTTGTACAAAGCTGGCAGCCAGATTCTGTGGTCCATTTGAAATATTGGACAGAATAGGGCCAATTGCATACATGCTTGCATTGCCTTATTCCATGAATGTGTATAACTTATTTCATGTCTCTTTACTAAAAAAATATGTACATGATCCTAACCATGTTATTGATTGGCATCTGATTCAGGTAATGACAGAGGGAGACTTTCAGGTCCAGCCAATGCCAATATTGGAAAGAAAAGCCAAAATGCTTCGGAATCAAGTTATAGAGTTGGTAAAAGTTCAATGGACCCTCTATGGTCCTGAATATGCTACCTAGGAGCATGAAGATGCCATGCGGGTAGAGTGCCCACAAATTTTTGAATAAATTTTGAGATTTTGATCTCTATTTTGTATATGCACTAAGGATAGTGCCAAAATAAGAGGAAGGGGATGTAACACCCCAGGTTTTGAGCCCCATATTAAATAATGTATTGTTACACTACTGAGAGGCCATAGTTCCCAAACACTTATTAAAAGGCCCGTGTGCCCAAGAAATTTAATGTTTTGATCATTATTAATAATGAATACATCGTTGGATGCTAGACAAACAAGGACTAGAGTTATATGGGGATATGATTCCACAAGAGAGGGGGCTTGAGGGGTTAAATGTTTATTCCTATTTTGATTACCCTTATGACTAAGAGAGTGGATCGATTACGTGAGCTTATTGGGAGGGATTCCAAGAGGTTCTTGATTCCCCACGAGATACTTAAATCATCCCCTGGTCTATTGGGGGGGGGGGGTTCGCTCATTCACTTCTTCTTTCATTCCATTATTTCCCTCACACATTCATTCATTGATTTTTCATTGTTTTGCACCTTGGGTGGAGATATCAATCCATTCATTTTCGTCACTCATTCATCTTCCTCATTCATTTCTTGGCTTGGGGAAAGGAAAATGAACTATTGAAGAGCACCCATGGTATCGTTGGATGTAGAGGTCATTGGTTTAATCTAACCATGAATTGAGGCCCGTATGTCTGAGATGGGTTATCTTGTGTCTAACTTTGTTCACAACTGCGATTCCTGAGAGTTCCAACATGGAGATTCTAGTCTAGTTGTGTTGGAGCCCTGGAAGGAGAAGGACTACCTAAGGGACTGCGTGGTAGAGAAGGGTGGAGGTCCATTCTCTTGGGTGGTGAAAGATGGGTAGAAGAGAGTTGGGTACTTGGATTGTTCTGAGTACTGGGAAAGCCTTTGAGAGCTTGAGAGTTGATTGGTTCAGGAAGCCAAGTAATAGTCTGGAACCATCCTTGTGGATTCACAGCCCTAGCTTGGGGGTGACACTACTGTTGATATTTGGAGCAATAGTGTCTATGGTTGGGTGGAGCATCCTTGATCTGCAGCCAGTTGGTGTCCTATTTTATAAAGATAAGTTCTCTCTGTTATGGTATTATTTATCTGTATATGAATGTATTCCGCTATGTATTTATTTATCATTTAACTGAATATTTAGAATATGCATGCTTGTTGGTTATTCTTGTGCATGTCGTTATTTCTTTTATGCGTCCTTATTATTTTAAAAATGTATCAGTAAGAGAAATAAGTCCAAGGGTGGGCTTGAAGGTAGTGTACCCAGGCCTGTGGGTGGCAGGATGTGTTAAATTGGAGCTTCCCTCAAGTTGTAGCCTGAGAAACTAGGGGGTTGGAGCCTCCTTCCAGTTGCAGCTAGAAAACAAAGGAAGTTGGTGCTTCCAATGAATGTAATTATTCAAGACATATAAGAAAAATCATTCTGTGGTTTTCTCCCACTTTGGGTTTCCACGTAAAAACACTGGTGTACTTTGTATGTGTATGATTGTTCATTTGTTCATCTTTTATTTACACTACAAATATTGGATGATAATGCTACATTGATTAAAAATGATTAAATTTATCTATTACTGATTCACCCCCACTCTCAATAATCTAACAATTGGTATCAGAGAAGGTTCCTTTAGAAACTCATTTAACCACTGAAAGGTAGATCATGGAGAGAAACAACATGTATAAAAATGGAATACCACAGTTTGATGGATAAAAGTATGCATTTTGAAGCATAAGAATGAAAACATATATATAGGCATGGGGATTTGAAATTTGGAAATCAATTATAGATGGATACACAACACCATCAATTCCACCAACAAATGACAACTCAATGAATCTCGGTCAAAATAATTACAAAGCCACAAATGCACTTCTGAATGGTCTTGGAGAATCGATATTCACCAAAGTTGCACATTGTAGATACGCTAAATATATTTGGGACAAACTTCAAAATATTTATGAAGGAGATTCGAAAGTCAAGGAAACAAAGCTTTGAACTTACAGAGGTCAGTTTGAACAACTTAATATGAAGGAATATGAGAATATTGTAGCTTACTTTTTACGAGTCGATGAAATAGTAAATGTAATCATGGGATTGGGAGAAGAAATCAAAGAATTTGTAATTGTTCAAAAGTTACTAAGATCTCTTCCTATGAGATTTGACCCTAAGATATCAACACTAGAAGAAAGAGCAGATCGAAACTCAATAAGCATGGATGAACTACATGGAATCTTCACAGCATATGAAATGAGAACTAAACAAGAAAATCCATATATAAAAGAAGAAGCTTTCAAAGTATCCAAAAGGTCAAAGAAAACGGGAAAGAAAAAAAAAAAAGAACATAGCAACATCAATGACGTCTAAGAAGATGATAAAGAAGTGGCCAAATTTGTCAGAATATTGAACAAGGGAACCAATGACAGGTATAAAGGTAAGATTCCTTTGATTTTCTTTAATTGTTATGGTATTGGTCATTTTGGTAACAAATGTCCTCATAACAAATAGAGAAATGATGAAGGTTACTCAAATAGAAAACAAACATATAAAGGAAAAAGAACCGCAAAGAAATTTTTCAAGAAAACCTTATGCACCAAAGAAGACAGATCATCATCAGATGAAGATGAAGTCAGTGACAATGAGACAAAAAGAGTTTTATTCATGGCAGTAGAAGACTCTGATAAATAAGACTCCGAAGAAGAATATGAAGAGGCCGAAGAAGAATATTAAGAGGCCGAAGAAGAATATGAAGAGGCAGAAGTTGACTACCAAGAAGAATTTTTGTGTGCCATAGAATTTATCAGAAGAGAAAAGAATAAAAACAAGAAACTACAAGCGAAACTAGACAAGAAAGAAGACACTCAAGAACTAGAACAAATGATCACAAATTTGAAGGTTCAAATAAAATAAGATAAAATAATTGAAGAAGCACTCAAAGAACAACTAGAAAAAAAATACAGGATCATTGGAAATTTGGAAGCAAAGATTGTCACATTAAGAAAGGATATTCAAAAGAAAAATATGCAGAACAACTCAAAAGTTTTGGATGCCATTATCAATATTCAAAAACCTCATCATGACAAGTCTGGACTTGGATACAATAAAATAGAAAAGGGATCAAGCTCCAAAACTATAGAGAAAGAAACATATCCAAAAATTTAAGCAGAAACAATCAAAGGGGATAGTAAGATCTACAAGGAAGATTACAGGGACACTCCTTCATCGAGAAGATTCAGATTTAAGAATCAAAAACCAAAAGATAGGCCTCAGGAAGAAGAAGAGTTCATAATAGTACCTCCTTTCAAAAGATTTTCAACTCTGAATTATCAAACTATCTTTTTTGGTTTATGTTATGCATGTAATAATTTTGGACATAAATATGTGAATTGTAAAGCTAACAACCAGAACATAAACAAATTTGAAAGTCATACACAAAAGGGTTATCCAAGAAGGCCTAGTGAAACACAGAGAAGAAGTTACAACAAGTTTTCATCTTTGAGCACTAAAGTGGAATGATACAAATGTAACAACTTTGGACACATGGCCAAATATTGTAGAATGACAGTCTCTCCTAGAGAACCACAATAAAATAATAACATTCACGGAAAGGAACCTCAGAAAAGGACATGGATAAGAAAGTAGAATTAGTATAGAAATGAAGAATGCACACTTACTCTACAATATAAGCAAAAGAAATGTGGTTGGTATGTTGACAATGGTTGTTCAAAACACATGGCAGGTGATAGAGACAACTTTCTTACATTAAGAAAGGAAAGAGATGGATCAATCTCCTTTGAAAATGATGATTCAACTAAAATCATTGGAAAAGGCACAATCATAATTGGGAACACGAATACCAAGGTAGGAAATGTTCTACTAGTAGAATATATGAAACAAAATCTTCTAATTGTGAGTCAAATGTGTGACCAAGGTCATAAAGTTACTTTTGATTCACAAAAGTGTGAGATAAGAAAAGAAGGTTCAGGAAAATTGATTGCAACAACTGTGAGAACTTCAAGCAACATATATGTATTAAGTGAAATTGGAAATGAAAAGTGTTTCCTAGGAAAGGAAGATGAAAGTTGGCTATGGAAAAAAATAATGGGTCACATACATTTTGATAACCTTGTCAAAGTCAGCAAAAAGGAAGCAGTTAAAGAAATTCCCCAGATCACGAAACCAACCAACACTTTATGCAAACATTGTCAACAAGAAAAGTAAACAAAGACCAGGTTCAAATCAAAGGAATATTCAATGACAATACCACTAGAAATTGTGCATACTGATCTAGTTGGACCAACTACAATAAAGGGTTTAAAAGGTGAGAAATACTTTATGTTATTAGTTGATGATTATACAAGAATAACCGCAGTTTTCTTTCTCAAGAATAAGTCAGAATCTTTTGAAAACTTCAAGGTCTACAAGAAAATGGTTGAAAATGAAATGGTTTCAAAAATCAAATGCTTGAGATCTGATAATGGAGGAGAGTTCACTTCAAAGGAATTTATGGACTACTGCAACAGGCATGGAATAAAAAAGAAATTTTTCGTTGCTAGGACTCCTCAATAGAATCGAGTTGTTGAAAGAAAAAACAAGACAATATAGTAAATGGCTCGAACAATGCTAATGGATTCAAAATTGACAGATATATTTTGGACATAGGAAGTGCATACAACATTTCACATTCAAAACATAGTAATTCTCATAAATAACACTGACAAAACTCCCTACGAGTTATGGAAAGGAAGACCAAAAAATGTAAATAACTTCAGAGTTTTTTGAAGAAAATGCTACATCAAAAGAGAATATGGAAGAATAGGAAAGTTTTACTCTCGTGTGGACAAAGGAGTAATTATTGGTTACTCAAGTACAAGAAAATAATACAAGTGTTACAACCTGATATTGAACAAATTTGTGGAAAGCATCAACGTAACAATTGATGAAACAGGTAGACAATAATTAAAGGAAGAAGAAAATGAATCAATGGAACAACTTTACGAGGAAGAAGAAAAAGATGAAGAAGAAGTAGAAGGAAAAGATGAAGAGGATCAAATAGAGGTAGAAGAGAAATTTCAGCAAGTGCCTCCAAAGATACCTAGCAAACGAGTACAGAAGAATCATCCTTCAGATCAAATTATCAGAAACAAAGATGTAGGAGTTGAGACTAGAAGAAGAATCTGTTCACCCGAACAAACACACCTAACACTCTCATCTACGATTGAACCAAACGATTTTGAAGAGGCCAACAAGGATGAATTTTGGAATAAGGCCATGGATGAAGAATTGGATCAAATAGAGAAGAATCACACTTGGGAATTGGTTCCAAGACCAAAAATTAAGAATGTGATTGGCACAAAGTGGGTATTCATAAATAAATTGAATGAATATGGACATGTTACAAGGAACAAAGCTAGAATGGTATGTAAAGGATATGCACAGGTTGAAGGAATCGAATTTGAAGAGACATTTGCTCCAGTTTCCAGAATGGAAGCAATCTAATTGCTCCTATCTTATGCATGCTCCAAGAATATTAAAGTGTATCAGATGGATGTGAAATTAGCTTTTCTGAATGGGGAACTTCAAGAAAAATTATACATTAAACAACTAAAAGGATTTTAGTTGTCAGAGAACATAGATTATGTGTGTAAACTGAAGAAGGCTTTGTATGGTCTAAACAGGCTCTTAGAGCATGCTATGTTGGAAATATTGTCATTGGTGTCAAAAGTTGAAGTGGTGAAATACATCAAATGAGATTGTCATTGATGTCAACAGTTGAAGTGATGATTTGTTGTTAAATGAAAGATGACATTGTCATTGATGTCCATAGTATATCAGTCAGCAAGAAGATAGAAAATGCGTAGATCGACAACGCAAGCTCATGAGGAGGAGTGAACAACATAAGTGAATTGTATGAAGATCAAATATCATAAGTACAAAAGTATTTCGTGACTATTGTTGATCATGATAGGATCAACAATGATTCAATGATCAAGCTCTGAAGGAAGAATAGATTGCAGAGATATTGTCGGGATCAGTGAAAATACTGAACAGTTGCTTAGTGCATAAAAAATGTGAGAAGCCTCGGAGTCCATCTGATCAGAATGAGAAGCTCAAAAATCGTCTAATCAAGAGTTTGACCATGTTGATTGTCTGATACAATGCACATCGGTCATTTGAGTGACCATGGGCATGAGGACCATAGAAAGATCATGATCGTTGATGTTCTTCAAGAATATCCGTCAGCCGTTAGATCCAGTGTAGCTGCAAGGAGGATAAGCCCAGGAGTTATTTAACACTCCAAAGCAATGAAATGATCTGATCCGTTGGATCAAGAGGACACGTGGAAAATGACTGGAATTTTTCTGACTCGCAGATCAGGAAAGTCAAAGACAGTGTTGCATGAACTTGTGAAATGAAAAATCACGATTTGATCTAGACCATTAGATCATGGAGGTTCATGGACCATCGATCCAACATAAGAGGATATTAGAAATGAGATATCGTGAAATCAGGAATGGAAGAAGGGAGGTGAGTAGTCCTCCAAACTTATGAAACGCAAAATCTCGATAAGATCTAGGCCGTCAAATCATAAAGGTACGAGGACCGTTAGATCTGGGAGAAGCTGCACAATGATTAGCTGTGAGTTCCTTTAGAATTTTGGACTCGGATAATTTGGAGTGACAATGACTCAAGGATCCTGAACTCGTGAATTCTGAAATTTCAAAAAGATCCCAACTATCGGTTGGAAGGTGGGCACATGGCATAAGATCAACAATTCAGGGATTTGTGATTTAGAGAATCAACGATGAGAGTTGTCCAAAACCTTGAAAGTCGAAGCTACGAAGTCAAGGAGGAAGATACGTATCAAGGTCCACGTCATCTTGAGTGATGTAAATGACAGACCACGTCAGCAGAGCATGTCATCAAAGACACGTGGCTCAGTCAGAAAGTGACAAGTTTCAAGTTGAAATTGGCATTTCAGGCACATGTAAGTCATGAGTCAGAGTGACACGTGGAAACCACTCGGCAAGTGCCAAGTCATCATGTAACATCAACAGGTTTACATAATGTCAAGAGTTTCTACTTTGGGAGTTTTGCATCGCAAGCAAATACTCTAATATCTCGAAGTCTCGAACACCGAAATTTTGAAAGGGACACACATCAGTAGAGTTACAGCTTCAGGAGATTTGACATGTTGGATGTCACGAAAACTCTGAAAGGCAAAAGTGCCGAAATTATGGTGGCCATCCATTGTGATAAATGATTAAATCATGGCAATCATATTTTGTAGTAAAAGTATGAGTGTAAGGTTAAAGTGGACCATTGATGTATCTCCGCGAGATAAATGTGAATCATCTGATTGTATCGGCGATATCATAATCGGGAATTTTGCAATGTAGTAAGTCACGAAGACCCAATGGGAAAAATGTCGAAACTCCATCAGATGTCCATCCCATCAAAGATTGAATCATGACTGTTAATTTAATAAACCACTCATTTTGGTCTAATTTCCTAAGCATGAGGTCATTGCCATTGGTCATATAGTAAAAAGGTTTAAAGGGACAAAATGTATGTCTCTTAGTTGGTAAGCCTATGGTTCTATGTCGTTGGTCATATGTTATAAGCGTTTAACTATACATCGCTATAGTTGGTAAAACCCGTGGTCCTGTGATGCACGGTTATATGAAATGCTTTGAAGGAAGTGCCTCCAAGGAATCTAGTCTCTATCAATATAACAAAGATTCAGGATCGAGTTTAAATAATTAAATTGATCCATGACTGTGATCAATTTATGGAAAACCTTCACCGTAAAATAAATAAATAAAAAATTAATATTTATTAATCAAAGAGGCGCGATGGTCGAAAAATGAACCAATACACAATCATGATTAAAAGAGAATAAATCATGAAAATATGAATAAATAATAAAAAGGAAAAATGATATTAATTAAAGTTTAGTTTATCATTTTTAATGAAAATGTACAATGGTTCATATAAAGGGACATGATGTTTTAAATTTCACAATAGTTTGAAGATTATATAAATGAGAAAAAGAGGCGAGAAGAAAGTGTCTTTGCAGTTCAAAACAAAAGATTAAAATCCGAAGCAGATTCCAAGAAGATATCATAGGAAAGGAAATGTGAATTACAGAGAAGATGAAATGCGGTGATGAGTGTCTTATGATATACCTATTATCATAAGATTGAGTTGATTCTATAATGGATCACTAATAGTGGAGTTGAATAAACTCTAGTTGGATAGACTGGGTTCTATTAGCGAGTTGGGTCTTGCAACAAGCTGGGACTTGCACCAAGATGGGTCTTGGCAGAGAGTTGGTGCTCTCTGAGGAGTTGGTGCTTCTCACTTCAGTTGGTGCTGAAACATTTAGTTGGTGATAAAAGAAAATCCTCTTTCACATATATTCGTATTACTATGTTCATATTTATTATACAAAAGCTTATACAAACATCTAGTGTCTTTGTGTTCATTGTAATTATGATTTGATTGTTCTTAATCTGTTCAATTATGTTTTAACTGGTAACTTGTGTAACTTGTGTAAAGAAATTGTTAAAATATTCCACAGACTAATTCACCCCCCCCCCCCTCTTAGTGTGGGCCGTGTGTTCTTCAATTGGTATCAAAGCGAGGTTCCTTAAAAACACAGTTTAAACACTGGAAGGTAGATCCTAAAGAAATGGGTAGACACTTGGTTCTCTCCACAATTGAATATCCTTTATTTGATGGATCAGATTACTCCTCATGGAGAGAAAATATGAAATAGTATTTGAAGTCAAAAGGATCTGAGGTTTGGAATTCAGTAGTAAGCAAGTCGTGGGACTTAACTACATCAAAAAATCTATCCAAGATTACAGTCCAAATAAGATCAAGGAAGAATAATGAAGTGGCATTGAATATTCTTCTTAATGGACTATCAGATACACTCGATACAAGCATAGGACTATGCACATCCACTAAGGACTTATGGCTAAAGTTAGAAAATATGTATCAAATCAAAAATAAAGACACAGAAGACATTCATATCGAGGATGAAGATGAAGACTCAACCATCAATAAAAGTAAGGACTCTTCACAATATTTGGATTGCAATGGGAGTGATATTGAACCCTCCTCTACAAGCAAAGAAGAAGACTCAGATACAATAAAAAAATGTTATGTTAGCATACATCCCATGGAAGAAGAAGAAAAAAAACTATCAAAGGCCAAAGAAAAATTTGATTGGAGTCTCTCTGAATACCTCTATCACCATAATGAATCAGACTATAGCTATCTTCATGACTACACTCAAGAATTCCTTGAAAAGAGTCAAAAGCATGTCTTGAAAATAAAGGAAATGCTCAAGGACAGTGATAAGATAATTTATGAGTAGGACAATCAATTAGAAGAGAAAGAAGAGGAGATCGAGAATCTGAAGAAAGAAATTAGTCAAGTAAAAGAAAAGGAGAAACAAGATGATGAGCTTGTCAATCAGAAGCATATCCTAGAAATAAAAGAAAAGATCACAGGCAATAAAGAAATTATATCTGATCAAAAGATTTAGTTAGAAAACAAATAATATGAGATCAAAAGATTGAAAACAAAAGTTGTCGATCTAACAAAATAAAAGGAAGAGGAAATCGAGAGATTGAAAAATAAAATCAGTCAAGAAAAGGAAGAGAAAATCAACAGAATGAAAAATTAAATCAGTTAAGCAAAGGAAGAAAAGAAGGAATATGATGTCTCAAGCAAAAACATTGTAGATCTAAAGGAACTAAGGGAAAACTATGTTAGTCTTAAAATCCAACTTGAAGAAGCCAAAAGGAGAGAAGAGGTAGCAAGGAACTAGTTGGAAAAAAAGGAAGAATCTTGTCATGAGCTGGAAGCAGAAGTTGTGAATATTAGAAAGAATGTTGAGAATTCAAACACTCAAAACAAATTCTTGAATAGCTCCATGATCTTGGATGAGATCTTGGATAGTCAGAGATCACCATATGACAAATTTGGCCTTGGATACAATAAGGAGGAGATCAATACCCCTAAGAAATTTGATGCAGGTCCTTCATTTGTAAAACGTGAAAACAAGTCTAACATAAGTCCTTCACTTACAAAAGATGAAGACAAGTCTGACAAATCTCCTTCATTTGCAAAAAGTGAAAGCATGTATGACTCAGGTTCTTCACATTTAAGAAAAAAAGAAACCCTACAAAATTTAGAAGATCAAATTATGGAAGACATCCAGAAGCTATTCATATACCTCAAATAAAGTTCAGAAGAGAGACACCTTCATGGATGAATCAAAGAAGGTATGAGAGTGTTTTTAACGGTTATTGTTTCTCTTGTAATGAATATGGTCACAAAGCCTTGGAATGTAGGCATCAAGGAAGAAAACAAATTGGTAGGTTCAACAATAGTATACGATGTTGGAACTACAATCGTGTTGGACATATTGCTCCACATTGTTATGCTATGAGATGCTATAGTTGTGGTGGATATGGCCACAAAGCCTATAACTATTGGAGCTCAAGAAAACAATCAATGAGAAATGCATCATACAATATGAAAACAAGATTAAATAAGAAGACACGGAAAAGAAAATATGAAGTACCAAATAAGAAAGATGAGGAAAATATTGTTCTTGAATCTGATGAAGTTAATAATAGGAGTTTGGAGGATGAAACTTCTAATAAGGAATATTCTCAAAACAAGGATAAATAAGCTTCCGGTGCACATAATAATGACGTTGAAGATGAATCTTCAACGCTAGAACAACAAGAAGAAGTTACAGATAAACGCATTGTGCAAAAAATCTTAAGGTCATTACCTATGAGATATGATGCAAAGATTTATTCAAATTCAGATATATCTGATCTAAATACACTCACAGTTGATTAGCTCCATGGAATATTTACAGCATATGAAATGAGAATAGGGCATGATAAATCAGAAAAAGATAAAACAACTTTCAAAGCATTCGAGAAAAAGATAAATCAAGAGAAAAAACCTCAATCCAACCATCATGAAGAATCTGATGTGGAAGAAGCCAATCTCATTAGAAAACTTCAGAAAGGATCAAGTAAAAAGACAAGCTTCTTTTCAAATGTTTTAACTATGGAAAATTTGGTCATTTTGCATCCAAGTGTCCCTATACCAAGGAGGACCCTAAAGATGAAGAAAATAAAAACAATTGGTATCCTAGTTAGTTATCGATGAGAATCGATGGACATAACCAAGGATTGTTTGAATAAAGATGAGCTACAATTGCACAGTGTTCCAGCAGGACAATGAAATCCGCAGAAGTAGCATTCTGATGTACAAAATGAGGTAAATGACATTCTGTAAAGATAACAAGAAGAGAAACCCTGTCAAGAAAAACTATCCTTCTAGAAACAAAGAAGGAGAACAATCAGTGAAAACTCAAGGGCAGTTCTGACTAAAAAAATTGAAAGTAATTATATTAAGTCTTGAAAAGACTCAATCACTACAAAAATTTGTATCAAGAAGACTACTCATATGAAACAAAAAAATCCCAAGCAACTGAGATAAGAAGTTAGTAAATCAACAGGGGATGAAACCTTGTCAAGAAGAGATACCTCTTCAAATATAAAAAGGGAGAGTAGTTAGAAGCAAAGAGAGAGCATATTGACAGGGGGAGTCATTTGTTTATGAAAGAAAAAGGTTGATTACAGGAGGAGCTACTAGTGGATAGAGAAGTACTTATACTAACAAATCATAGGCGAAGAAACCCTTTTCCATTGATGTCAAAGGGGAGAGAAACTTCATAAAAGGAAAACTTCATAAAAGGAAAGCATCGTCATAGGGGGAGTTTTTTTATATGAAGTTAGTGTGTTGACCTCAAAGACAAAGGGGGATATTGTTGGAAATATTGTCATTGATGTCAATAGTCAAAGTGATGATCTGTAATGATGAAATACATCAGATGAGATTTTCATTGATGTCAACAGTTGAAGTGATGATCTATTGTTAAATGACAGATGACATTGTCATTGATATCAACAGTATATCAATCAACAAGAAGATAGAAAATGCAGAGATCAACAATGCAAGATCATGAGGAGGAGTGATCAACATAAGCAAATTGTATGAAGATCAAAGCTCAGAAGTACAAAAGTATTTCATGACTATTTTTAATCACGATAGGATTAACAATGATTCAATGATCAAGCTCTGAAGGAATAACAAATTACAGAGATATCGTCGGGATCAATGAAAATACTGAACAATTGCTCAGTGCACAGAAAATGCGAGAAGCCTTAGCAACCATCCAATCAGAATGATAATCTTAGCAGTCATCCGATCAAGAGTTTGACCATGTTGATCATATAATACAATGCACATCGTTCATTTGAGTGATTGTGGGAATGAGGACCATTGAAAGATCGTGACCGTTGATCTTCTTCAAGAATACTCGTCAGCCATTGGATCCAGCAGAGCTACAAGGAAGATAAGCCTAGGAGTTAGTTAACACTCCAAATAAATGAAATGATTTGATCCATTGGATCAAGAGGACACGTTGCAAGTGATTGGAATTTCGCTGACTCGCAAATCAGTAAATTCAAAGACAGTGTTGCATGAACTTGCGAAATGCGAAATCGCGATATGATCTAGACCATTGGATCATGGAGGGTTGTGGACCATCGATCCAATGTAAGTGGATATCGGGAAATCAGATATCAGGAAATAACGAATGGAATAAGAGAGGTGAGTAGTCCTCTAAACTCACGAAACACAAAATCCTAATAAGCTTTGGGCAGTCAGATCACAAAGGTACAAGGACCGTTAGATCTGGGAGAAGCTGCACAACGATTAGTTGTGAGTTCCTTTAGAACTCTAGACTCAGATAATTTGGAGTGACAATGACTCAAGGATCCCGAACTCGCGAAGTTTGAAATTACAAAGATATCCTAGCCATCGGTTGGACGGCGGGCACATGGCATAAGATAAAAAATTCAAGGATTTGTGATTCAGAGAATCAATGACGAGAGTTGTTCAAAACCCCAAAATCCAAAGCTCCAAAGTCAAGGAGGAAGACACGGATCAAGGTCCACGTCATCTTGAGTGATGTCAATGACAAACCACATCAATAGAGCACATCAACAAGGACACGTGACTGAGTCAGAAAGTGACAAGTGTCAAGTTGAAATTGGCATTTCAGGCACATGTAAGTCACAAATCAAAGTGACATGTGGCAGCTACTTGACACGTGCCAAGTCATCATGTAATGCCAACAGGTTTACATAACATTGGGAGTTTATACTTCGGGAGTTTTGCATAGAAATCAAATACTCTAATATCTCGAAGTCCCGATCGCCGAAATTTCGAAAGGGACACACGTCAGTAGAGTTACATCTTCGGGATATTTGACATGCTGGATGTCACGAAAACTCCAAAGGGAAAAAGTGCCAAAATTATGGTGGCCATCCATCTCGATGAATGATTAAATCATGACCATCATATTTTGGAGTAAAAGTATGAGTGCAAGGTTAAAGTGGATCATTGATGTATCTTTGCGAGATAAATGTGAATCGTCTGATTGTATCAATGATATCATAATCATGAATTTTGCAATGTAGTAAGTCACAAAGACATGATGGGAAAAATGTCAAAACTTTGTCAGAAGTCCATCCCATCAGAGATCGAATCATGACCATTAATTTAATAAAGTGCTTGTTTTGGTCTAATTGCCTAAGTGTGAGGTCACCGCCCTTGGTCATATGGTAAACAGGTTTAAAGGGACAAAATGTATGTCACTTATTTGGTAAGCCTGTGTTTCTATGTTGTTGGTCATATGCTATAAGCGTTTAACTATACATCGCTATAGTTGGTAAAGCCTGTGGTCCTGTGACGCACGATTATATGAAATGGTTTGAAGGAAGCGCCTCCAAGGAATCTGGTCTCTATCAATATATCAGAGATTCATGATTGAATTTAAAGAATTAAATTGATCCATAACTGTGATCAATTTATGGAAAACCTTCACCGCAAAATAAATAAACAGTAATTAAGATTTATTAATCAAAGAGGCATGATGGTCAAAGAATGAACCAATACATAGTCATGATTAAAAAAGAATAAATCATGAAAATATGAATAAAGAATAAAAAGGAAAAATGATATTAATTAAAGTTTAGTTTATCATTTTAAATGAAAAGGTACTATGGTTCATATAAAGGGACACGATGTTTTAAATTTCACACCATTTTGAAGATTATATAAATGAGAAAAAGTGGTGAGAAGAAAGTGTCTCTGCAGTTCAGAATAGAAGATCAAAAGCCGAAGAAGATTCCAAGAAGATATCAGAGGAAAGGAAATGTGAATTACAGAGAAGATGAAATATGGTGATGAGTGTCTTGTGATATACCTTTGATCATAAGATTGAGTTGATTCTATAATGGATCACTAATACTAGAGTTGAAGAAACTCTAGTTGGATAGAATGGGTTCTATCAGCAAGTTGGGTCTTGCAGCAAGCTGGGACTTGTGCCAAGCTGGGTCTTCGCAGAGAGTTGGTGCTCTCCGAGGAGTTGGTTCTTCTCACTTCAGTTGGTGCTGAAACAATTAGTTGGTGCTAAAAGAAAATCCTCTTTGACATATATTCATATTACTATTTTCATATTTATTATACAAAATCTTATACAAACATATGGTGTCATTGTGTTCATTGTAATTATGATGTGATTGTTCTTAATCTGTTCAATTATGTTTTAACTGGTAAATTGTGTAAAGAAATTGTTAAAATAGTCCACACACTAATTCACCCCCCCCTCCTCTTAGTGTGGGTCGTGTGTTCTTCATGATACTGTAGACTGGATAAATATTTACAGTAGGAATGGTTCATAAAAGGAAGTGTAGACAACAACCTCTGCATCAACATAACTCAAGATAGTATTTTGATAATTGAAGTTTATGTTGATGATATTATTTTTGGAAGTACCGATGACACATTAAGACATAAATTTGCAAAGGATATGCAGATTGAATTTGAAATGTCATTACTTGGAGAACTATCCTTCTTTCTGGGTCTTCAGATATGTCAAATAAACCAAGGAATTTTTATTTCTCAAACTAAGTATATCAGAGAAATGCTAAAGAGGTTCGGAATGGGAGATTGCAAACTAGTTACCACTCCTATGAAAACGAGTTGCAAGTTGAGAAAATATGATGATTCAAATTATATAGACTAGAGTCAATACAAATCAATGATTGGTAGCTTACTGTATGTGACAACATCTGGACCAGATGTAATGCAGGTAGTTGGACATGTGGCATGATTTCAACCAACACCAAAGGAATCACATGTTTTAGTAGTGAAGAAGATTTTCATATATCTCAAAGGAACAAAAGAGTTTGGATTATGGTATCTAGAAGGAAAGGATCTATCACTTATTTTCTACACAGATGCAGATTGGGTAGGTTTCATTGATGACCGAAAAATCACCAGTGGAACAACATTCTACTTGGGTGTGTTTAGTAGCATGGATAAGAAAGAAACAATTATTAGTATCCTTATCTATAGTTGAGGCTGATTATATTGCAACAACAACATGTTGTACACAGGTTCTATGGATGAAACAAACTCTGATAGATATACAGGTTGAGTATGATGAGTCCATTCCAATCTATTTTGATAATACGAGCGCCATTAGTATCTCAAAGAACCCAGTGATGCACTCCAAGATGAAGAACATTCCAATAAAATATCACTTTCTATGGGAACAAGTTGTAGAGAAGAACATCAGAGTTGAATATGTGGGTGCAAAAGAACAAGTAGCAGACATATTTACAAAACCGCCTCCATGAGAAGCCTTTTAGTATCTTCACCAGAGACTCAAAGTTATTTCTACTCCAAAATGAATAATTTTGAATGCTTATCTTATATGTATTAGATGTACATGGGGAAGAACTATAAAGAGGACAGTTCAGGTTGGGAGATCAGACAGTTCAGTTAGTGGGAGCAACCCTGGATGGAAAGATACCTTTTCCATTGATGACAAAGGGGGAGAGATTTATCAAATGTAGAGGAAAGAGGCACGGTTCCAGGGGGAGCGATCGTCAAAGGGGGAGATTGTTGATATGAGTGATATGATGTCAGTACTGCATGACATGACCTCAATATTGCATCAGAGTGTTTCCATCAATGCCAAAGGGGGATATTGTTGATTAAATGGGTTGGTTGACATTGATGTCAAACCTTGAAGAAAGTATGATCACAAATTTCTGTAGCACAATGGCTTGGGTAATGGACCCAAGTTTGTTTGATGGATAATCGTATGAGTTTTGATATATTTGTAGGTAATACTATTCCAGATGGATAGTACATGTCATGCCATTTTTGGTGGTATGTGGAACATCACATAACTCCTCACGGTTAGAGAATTATGTCCATGTGAAGTTGGAGAACCCTCATGAGTCATCTAGAAGCCCCAAAAAGTCAAAGTGTTTGCAAAAAAAATTATTTTAATAATAAAGTTAATGGAGAAATCCCTAAAATAAGGAAAGTGGAATGCTACATGAAAGTATAAATAAGAGGCAAGGCTCTCTCATTTAATTACACTTGAACACATTGAATATCTTTTGTTGTGTAAGGTTTATTGAAAGTACTCATTGATACATCTGAAGTTGTGAAAGTCTGAGGTATTACGAAGGGTTGATGGAGAAAATTTTGGAATTACAGCGAATACAAATAACCCTAATTTATGAGGCGTACGTAGGCTGATAGTGTATTAGGGTGTGTACATACATGGGATGACAATGTATTAGGGTGAGTACGTATGTGATCTGACAGTGTATTAGGGTGCTTACATGTTGGTAAATCCATGGAAACTTGAAAATATGAAGATGTAAAGGTTCTATATTCTGAGATCAAGCTCCCAGGAAGGTCTACAGTGCTCAGATACATCAGATCTATCCATTTGTTCAAAGGGTATGTCTTATTTCTATGAAAGGTTGGACTTTGATGTATGCATGAGAAATTGTTATGGAGATTTGATACTTCTTGTTATGGGGAAATTGTTACCATTGATACTTCTTTTTGAGGTAGATCTTGTATTTCTTGGCATATGGTTAAGGTTTGTTTGTGGTATATGGTTGAGAGCTTGTATTGGTTGATGTATTGAGAGGCTGAATATCAAAAACGGTTTGAAGTATAGATCATGTGAGGGTTATTATACTTTTTCATGATTACACACACTTATGGCACATGACTAGAGAGAGATATGTATGGGGATGCATGCACAGGGTACATATACAGTCTAGATCCAGTGGCAGGTTACATATCTATGTGAAAGAAGCTACACAGGGCTAGAAGTTTTCATAAGAAAGAAAGACCTAGTTTTCAGAAGGCATACACAGGTTGCATAACAATTTGGTCGCATACATATGCAAGTTGCATAACATATAGGGCGTGCACATGCGTGTTCTGCAACACTACAGGTCGCGTACCTATTGTATTTTGTTGATGCATGTTTAGTTTAGGTAAAGATTGATTATAGGGTAGTTATATAGGTTGGTTGTAGGTCAGTGGTACAGATTGATACAATTTTACAGTGGTATATATCACAATGATAGTGTGACAATGGTTCCATCATTCTACTTCTACTTTAGGCCAGTTGGACGAGGCAAGGAAATGTGGTTGTAGCCAACTTCTAGTTGTATCCAGAAAACATAGGGGGTTGTAGCCTCCTTCTGGTTATAGCTAGAGAATTGGGTAGTTGGAGCTTCCCTCAGGTTGTAGCTTGAGAAACTAGGGGGTTGGAGCCTCCTTCCAATTGTAGCTGGAAAACAAAGGAATTTGGTGCTTCCAATGAATGTAATTCTTCAAGACATATAAGAAAAAACATTTAGTGATTTTATCCCACTTTGGGTTTCCACGTAAAAAAACTAGTGTACTGTGTATATGTATGATTGTTCATTTGTTCATTGTTTATTTACACTGAAAATATTGGATGATAATGCTACATTGATTAAAAAGGATCAAATTTCTCTATTACTGATTCACCCCCCCTCTTAGTAATCCAACAACATATGCACGAGCTAACATGGTGTATGACACACAAAGTGCACGATCCGTGTGACTGAGAATCAAGAAACCTACATGGATGAAGAAACAATGCATTGATGATTTTTCTCGGGCCTAAACCATTTCTGGGATGAAGTAGATCTTGACCATAGCCCAAAATATCCCTAAAATTCCACCTTGGGATCATTGAAAGGGATGGAAGGTACCTCCAAAGGCCTCCCATTAACACTTGTAACTATTTGAAAAATTTATTTCCATCCTCTTATAAATAGAGGATCATTGTATGCAGAAAAGAAGAAGAATCCATAACATTGTTATGTTGTTCAGAATTCTCTTGGAGAAATCCAACTTTCCCTTGAGCCATTAGTTTTGAGATATTTTAGCATTGAGCAATATTTACACCTATTGTGAAGCTAAGATTTGGGTATTTTTCACCATTTTAGACTCACCATTGGAGAGTGATATCTCTAGGTTTTTAGGGATCAAAGGACCCTCCCTTCAGAGGCATACAAGATTCATTTTCCCGTGTTTCTCCTCTTGGTGCACTCAATTTGAAGATTCAACTCTATTGGGTAACCATTCCATGTGTTAAATTTCATGCATCACTTGTTCATGTTAGTTTAGTTTGTTTCTTATTATTAGTTCCTATTTGCTTGCTTTATATCTTGTTTTCTAACTTGCGGATCCACTAAATTGCTAACCATATTTCTGTTTTGCCTTGTTGGCTTACCGAGGTAGTTAAGGGACTCACTTTTTCTCCCTCTTGTGAAAAAATAACCCAAATATTTTGGCGACCATACTGGGGATTTAAATCAAAATTCTCCCCAATTAGGCTACTAGCGTGTTCTTTCTTATTTGTTTGCATGTGCATGGGTCAAAACCAACCTAAACTCACCATTTGAGAGCAGGATTTCACCCCATAGTGAGAGATTGTTTTTCAAAAATTTGTCCTGCCAACTTTCCTGACTATGCGTGGGTTGGGGATGAACAAACGTGTGGTCTGTGAACATTTGCTCTTTGTCAAAACTATCCAACCACGAGGTCTACACTCAGTGTGTGACTATTTTTCTTCCTATCGTGCACTTGTCTTACTTTTACAAAATTGTAAGGCTTGAGTTCGGGGATAAAGGATGGAAATTTATATTAAAATGTAGAAAGATGGGCTAATATTACTAGTTCTTAATATGAAAAATGTAAAATATTTGGCGATACTTTTGTAACAATATTCAACTTTTTAAGGATTTTATATAGTTTGTATAAAATTTTGGTGATTTTAAAGGTAAAATAATTTTATTTTATGGAATTTGGGGGAATTGTTTTTAGAAAAAATGGAAATTGGTGAGTCTTTTTTGGGGGAAAACCATGGAAAATTATCCCATTTGTGAAATTTAGCCCGTAAAATAATCTATGCTTGAGTTTCTCACTCCCACACAGTAGTTTATATTTTATTTTAGCACTTTGTAAAAGCCAGTACAAGTATGTTGAGATCTCATTCATTAACCTCACATCACACATCGATAATTAGCGAGACTAAAAGAAACCATAATATCTTTGATTTCCTTGATTTCCACGTGGATGGTTTAAGAGATTTTTCATTTGAATTTCAAAATATTTCACTTAACAAAGGTCATCACATTAAATTGGGACTAGAAGACCATCTAAACCAATCTTGGAGTATGCTCTTTCCTCGCACCCTAGTGTGATCTTGGAAATCAGAAAAAGAGGTTGCTTAGATAAGTATCCACCTCCCTTGGTAAATCAAATCACTTTCAAACAAAAGAGGCCAATCCTCTCCACTTACTTGTTGAAAACTAAATCTTAAAATATTTGTAAGGGCCCATATGCCCACATGTATGCAATTCTAGGATAGTTTTCAAATTATTAGAGTAAGTCACCTAGGGAGTTTAAAGAAGTTGTAAGGGCCCACACATGCCCACATGCTCACAATATAGGACTAATTTCAATTTTTATATATTACAAAACACCTTAGGGAGATAAAGGGTCCAAGTAAGGATTATCATATCCACCATGATATCTTAGGATTTCCTTTTGTTTGCAAGGGTCATTCTGAACAAATTTAGTAAGTTGTCTAAACAAGAGAAGAAAAGGACCACATGATATCCACCATGCTAAAGTCTTGAATTTAACTTATTAAAAATTGGTTTCACCGCCATCACTCCTTGCACACACTCTCACTTATTCAAAAACCCTTTTGCTAGATACTTGAAACTCTTAAGGGATTCATTTTTCTAGAAAAGGGTATTTGTACACACCCCCATTAAGAACGAAGTTGGTCCATGACCCTAACTTCACATCCCTCTCTTACATTCTAAAAGAAACCATAATCAACACATTTTCTAACCTCCACAGGAGGAAAACCAAAATAAAATTATAGCCTGAGTTATGATTTTGGGGATAGGTATCCAAGTAACTCCCCATTATCCTTTTCTCGTTGAAAATTAGAAAGTTTCAAAATAGGGTACCAAAATAATCCTAATCAATTATTCCTACACCATAAGGAAGGGAGACACTCGTGAAGGGTCCAAGTTCAAGGTCCATTTGTTCTATGCGTACCTGCTTCGGTCACCCAACCCTTGGAAAGCATACAGCCTGTGATCAATTTCTGAGGCCGAAAATCTAAATGTCATGCTTGATCGAGGTGACTTAGTGGAAAAAATCTAGGTTGTATCTACCCAGGTGGCGGTTGTGGGTTTCAATAACACCTTAATCATATTTTGAATGGTTGTTTGGAAATATCACCAGTCTTTTCAAGATATGTACCCTCCATCCCTCATTATAACTGATTATTCATACCTTCACTAGCTCCTCTTCTAGTGGATTCATGCCCCACTATTGAGTGATTTTGGAAGTCCTGACCATTTTTAAGAGGAATGACGGTAGGTCTATTCGAACTTGTGCATTTTATTTTATTCCCCCATGTGAATAAAACCTAAAACCATCTTACATTGTTACTTGTTTATGTATGATTACCACTGATTGATTACATATAGATTTCAAAACATTGTAGAGATAGTCCACATTTACCGAAGCAATTGTTCATTTGTTTTTCTCACTACTACTTGCACACATATAGGAATAGTCCAGAATCATAGGGTAACCATAACATCCTTGTTTGAAAAATAGGATTGTGGAGCAATAAAATAAAACAAATGCGGAAATAAATCACAGAAGATACATAATACAATAGAGACATGGATATATGTGGTTCACCCAGTGTGGGCTACATCCACCAAAGAAATGGCTAGGTCCTTCCTTTATTATTATCCACCAAATGAATGCATACAACCTACAACACACTCGATGTAACTTCCTCTTCTTTCTTTCACAGTCTCCTCACTCAGAATACAATATTCTCTATCATACATGGCCACAATAAATTTTCCTCATAAAATAGGGTTTCCTTCTAGGGGAAAAAACCCTAACATAACTTATACCATCATATTGACCTTATAATGAATGGTCTATATTTACAATGAAATTACAATATACATTTACAAGGATTTCCCCCCTGAACCCCTGCTTGCCCCCGGACCCCGCAGAGGGGGTAACCCCCCTCTGCACTCCCCCACGTGGAGGAGTGTACATTATTCCAGGGAATAAAGTCTTCATGGGGTATAAACACAGCTGAAAATAAAGACCTTTGAATCAAGAAGATAATCAGGCTTAGTATCCCACTTGGAGTGTGATCTCAACAACTCCATTGTTGTTGTATCTGTTGGACTATGAAACTTCTTGGACCTGGAAAAATTTTCATCTTCACCTTCATGCTTGAAGACCAATTGAAAATGAATAGGAACAAATTTTCTCCTTGGTTACTCCCTTATTTAACATGTCTACATGATTCTGGCTAGTGTGTATCTTTTCTAGCTTCAAATGTCCATCTTCCAAGACATATCATATGAAGTGGTGCTTGAGATTTATATGCTTAGTATTCGAATGGAAGGTTGAGTTATTTTCAAGATTAATTTCACTCTTACTGTCACAATACAACATGTTATTCTCCTACTTCTTTCCCAATTCCTCCATAAACCTCTCCAACCAAATCATCTCTTTACTAGCCTTTGTAGCAAAAACATACTCTACCTCTGTTGTTGAAAGTGCAACAACCTTCTGTAGTTTCGAAATCCAACTTATTGTTGTTCCACCTATAGTAAAAACATACCCTATGGTGCTCCTCCTGCTATATTTATCACCTTCCATATATGAATCAACATATCCATGTAGAACAGTGTCTGAACCTCCAAAAAATAATGCATGAGCAGTAGTACCTCTCAAATACCTGAGAATCCACTTTACTACCTCCCAATTTTATTTATCTAAATTGTTCATATACCTTCTCACAACTCTCACTGCATGTGCAATATCTGGTCTTGTGAAAACCATCACAGACATCAAGATGCCAATTGTTGATGAATAAGGGAACATGTACATGTATTATATCTCCTTCTGTGTCTTGGGACACATTTCCTTAGTTAATTTGAAATGGATGGAAAAAGGTGTACTAACTGGTTTTTCATTCTGGATTCTAAACCTCTCCAACACATTCTCTATGTACTCACCCTGAGACAATGTCAATTTGCATTTTTCATATATCTCGTTATTCTCATACCAAGGATTTTCTTTGCAGCACCCAAATCCTTCATTGCAAATGAATTAGCTAATTTCTTCTTGAGCACATTTATACCCTACATATTAGACCCTACAACAAGCATGTCATCTACATACAATAGCAAGATAATATAGCTTTTGTTTTCTATCTTTTTAAAATAAACATAATGATCATAATGACATCTACTATAACCTTGTTCTGTCATAAGCCTGTCAAAATTCAAATACCACTTCCTTGGAGCTAGATTTAGGCCATAAAAAATATTATTCAACCTGCATACCAAATTCTCCTTCCCTTTGACCTTATACCCCTGTGGCTATTGCATATAAATCTCTTCCTCCAAATCCCCATGGAGAATTTTTTTTTTTACATCTAACTATTCAAGATGAAAATATTCTACTACCACAAGACTTAAAATATTCCTAATTGAAGTCATTTTAACAACAGGATAAAATATTTCATCAAAATCTATACCTTTCTTTTGTGCAAACCCCTTTACAACAAGTCTAGCCTTGTACCATTTTTTTCCTCCATCTTCTTCCTTCAACTTGTAAACCCATTTATTCTATAATGCTCTTTTTCCTGTAGACAATTGAACCAAATCCAAAGTCTGGTTATTTAATAGGGAATCCATTTCCTCTTTCATTCCTTTCTCTCACTTCTTTTTGGTGTCTACCTACATTGCCTCTTCATAACATTCTGGTTCACCATAATCAGTCAACAATAAATAATAAAATGAAGGAGAGTATCATTCATGGGGTCTACTTAACCTGGTAGAACTTATAACAACACTTATAGGAGTTTGAGGTACCTGATGCTCCTTTTGTTGTACATTTTTATTTTCTTTTTCCTTTGGGAATTCTTTTCCAGTGATCTCATCAAGCACTGTGTATTCTATTTTTTTATTTTTCTTGTATCTTTCCCTACAATTGATCTGTTTACATGACCTTCTCATTGAATATGAAATCTCTACTCCTAATGATTTTGTGATTTTCATGATCCCATAAGCGATAACCAAAATCATTAACACTGTATCCAATAAAGGTACACTTCTTGGATTTTGCCTCAATCTTTGTTCTATTTTCTTTATCAATATTGACAAATGATTCACAACCAAAAGTCTACAAAAAAGAATAGTTTACCTTTTTACCTGTCCATGCCTCCTCTGGAATTATACCATCCAAAGAGATTGAAGGTCCTTTTCTTATTAAGCAAAAACAATATCTACAACATCTACCCAGAATTGTAAGGGAAAACCAACATGCAATCTCATGCTCCTTGCATGCTCCATGATTGTCATGTTCATCCTTTCTAACAAAACATTTTCTTGTGGTGTTCCTAGAACCGTCTTCTCTCTACGAATCCCATGGTATGAACAATACTAATCAAACTCCTTGCTTCAATATTCACCTCCATTTTCTCATCTAAGACACTTCAACCTTTTTCCTGTCTCATTCTCAACCAAAGCTTTCTTTTTCTTAAAAGTATCAAAAACGTCATATTTTTGTTGAATGTAATAAACACAAGTTTTTCTAGTTGCATCATCAATAAAGGTAACATAATAACAATATCCTCCAAGATATGATACCTGATTTGGTCCCCATACATTTGTATGCACAAGATCTAACCTTTCACTTTTATTTTCTTTTCCGACTCTGAGAAATCTGACTCTCTTCTATTTTCCATAAAAACAATGCTAAGAGAAATCCAAATCAATTTTCTTAAGATATGGAAACAAATTTCTTTTCTGAAGTATCTGCATCCCTTTCTCACACATGTTTCCAAGCCTATGATTCCAAAATGTTGTATCCACTCATGTAGAAGCTAAAGAGATAGAAGATTCAATATTGCCAGTACATAAATACAATGTACCTACCTTCTCTCCTTTTTCTATCACCAATGATCCTTTGGTGACCTTCCACACCTTATCTGTAAATATGGATATACAACCTTCACTTTCCAACTTCCCTGTTGAAATTAGATTTTTCCTTAGATCTGTAACATGTCTTATCTCTTTCATCAACCATTTATTTCCATTTCTTTGCTTTATTTTTACCTTTCCCGTTCCAACAATTTTACATGGTGCATCATCACCAAAATGAACTTGTCCAAAATCACCTTGAACATAATCTAGAAAATGTTTCCTATGGGGTGTGGCATGAAATGAAGCCCCTGAATATACTACCCAAGACTCATAAATATTATCTACAGAAAGAATCAAATCATATTGTAACACATCACTTGCTACATTTGCTTCCTAATTTTTCTCCTGTTGTCCATCTCTTTGTTTCTTTGGAGCTCTGCAATCTTTCTTCAGATGTCCTTTCTTCCAACAATTCCAACACTCTATCTTTCCAAATCTATATTTGGATCTACCCTTCCTATAATTATCGTGGTTCCCTGAGCCCTTTCCTCTATCCTTTTGTCTTCACCTGTTCTCCATGTTTAATGCATTACCTAATGTCTCACCTATGCTTTTCTATCACATTTCCTCACTAAGGATAACACCAACAACATCATCAAATTTTAAAGTGTTTGAACCATAGACAAAGTTACTTACAACCATGAACAATCCATTTCACATTTCCTAAAATGAGCACAAATTTATAAGAGCCTTGACCTCATCATCAAAGTCCACTTTTACAGAGCTTAGTTGATTAGTAATCGCATTAGATTCATTTAAATGATATGCAATAGTATCACCTTATGACATATTCATATTAAATAATATCTTCATTAGAAATACCTTATTGGACGTTGAGGGTTTTTCATATAGTTTAGCCAATGCATCCATCATCTCCTTCATTGTCTTTTCTTTCAAAATATTTAAATCCACTGACACGGTTAGGCTCAGCCGTATCGTTCCTAGTGCCTTTCTGTCAAGAACCTCCCATTCTTCATCCTTCATGACCATCAATTTTTTTGTTATTCCAACCAATGGTAGGAATAGATCCTTCTAATATAAATAATATTCTATCTGCATCTTCCATAACTTGTAGTTTTGGCCATTAAATTTCTCGACCCTAAACTTTCCATCTTTTTCCATTGCTCCCACTCGAACCAGGAACCCTCTTTTCCTGTGAGTTACCTTTCACTCTAATACCAATTGTTCAAAAAACAGGATTGCAAAGAAACAAAATAAATCAAATGTGGAAATAAAACACTAAAGATACATAATACAATAGAGACACATATATACGTGGTTCACCCAGTGTGGGATACGTCCACCAAAGAAATTTCCAGGTCCTTCCTTTATTATTATCGAACAAATGAAGGGATACAAACTACAACACACCCGTTGTAACTTCCTCTTCTTTCTCTCATAGTATCCTCACTCAAAATACAATATTCGCTATAATACATAGCCACGATACATTTCCCTCATAAAAGAGGGTTTCCTTCTAGGGAAAAAACCCCTAACATAACTTCTATCGTCAGATCTGTGACCTTATAATGAATGGTCCATATTTACAATGAAATTAAAATATACATTTACAAGGCAATTTTTCCTTCAGAGGCTTCATCCCCGAACCCCCATCAGGAAACGTTGTCCCCCAAACCCCTGTCGGGGGCCCACATTCCCCCAAACCCTACAGAGGGGGTAACCCCACTCTGTACTCCCCCGTGTGGAGTATTGTACATTCTTCCGAGGAGTAAAGTATTCATGGTGTATAAACACGGCTGAAAACAAAGACCTTTGAATCGGGAAGATAACCAATATCCACAACCAACAATCCCCACCATTCTAGACATCTAGAAAACCTCCCCCCAATCTCGAGAGGTGTTCCCAATTTGGCTGACACATTAGCAAAACCAACACACACACACCAATTAGTGACACTATTTTAGGATTAGATTTTCTTGGGTACACCTCACTAGGAACCACTATCCATAACAATACACACATCTAGTAGCCATTCCTCTTCAGGACTTGGCTATCCAACCATGAGCCACCGTGACATGACCAAAAACCCTACCATATATAACCCCATCCTCTTCTTTCGAGTTAGGAAAAAATTTGGCCCCCTCTCCTAGTTCCATTGGCAATCTACCACACACAAGGAGTAAGAAGAGAAACACCTACTATCAACACCCATGGTATGGGGGTAATGCTTATCCAGATGGGGGAGCTCATAGTTCCCACCAGAAATACAATCAAACCAAGCATATATATACCACCCATACATGGAATAATCTATCTTTCCCATTTTGTGAGCTCTATGGAAACCCATCCCATCATTGCCCTGAAATCACTCTAGATCTAATCCAAGCATTTTTTTGGAGCACATACAACACATTCAACTTAGTATTACTAATTGCACTACTTCGATGTGCCCCCTCCCCCATCATGCACCCAATACTCCATAAGGTGAGGTTACATGCACCTTGACATAATTTTTTACTCCTCAGATGGGTAATCCCCCCTCACGCCCAATCTACCTGATGATTGATGCTCAATCATGTAGACTTGGTGGCACTCCTTCCACATCTAGTACAACAATTTCTACTAGACCCTATCCTTGTAAGGAAAATGGAAGTGTATACTGACACCCATCATGGTCCATCACCTTTGATTGGGATCAACTTATCCAAACACAAATTCCATATTCTACCCCTTTTCAAATATGGGTCATCGTTAACACCTTTATTGCTTATCGATGTATTATAGATGATGGGGAATCCTCATGCATTATGTTCTCATCATCTTGGAAATAACAAGGCTCCCATAATATTATCCCATTGATGATTGAGTTAAGATCCTTTGATGGTAGACTTTGTTACCCCTTATGGATCTTACCTAATATCCCCATTAAGTTCGGTGATAAGACGATTTTGATCAATGTTGTTGTCATGGATGGTCTAATGGATTACAATATTATCCTTGGTCATGATTTCACCTATGCCATGAGTGTTTTGGTGTCTTCCCTCTTTTGAGTCATGATATTACCACATGAGGTACACATCATCATATCTTGTTATTGATAGGGATACCAGGGACTCCAGTTCCATGATTACCAATCATGCACATATAGGAGATGTTTCCACACAGTTTAAAATCCCAACCCCCCCAATAGATATTGCAAAAAATAGTGGATTTGATACACTATTTTAGATCATCTTTTGTGAATGTTCAAATTTAAACTACCTACTATTTTACCTTTGGTCTATAATCTTGGGTATTTGGCAACAACCCTTCCCCTAGTCCTCATATCATAATACAGGGGTAAATACCACTTCCCACCATGGTCCCATAAGACCTATCTCTCGACATAACACCAACCCACAATATACCCTTCATGGGAACCATTATAGCACCACCTTGTGTCTAGTTCCCCTAGACATCATGCGATTACAATCCACATGGCCTACTCTAAATGATCCACCAAGATAATTTCATTACTTCTTGTGGAATGTCCCCCTTAGCCTTGGTCATTTTTAGTTCCCCCATAGGGAAACATGGCCTCTCTTAGGGAGATCCTTTTTCAAGAAACCATGGCTCTCCAGCCTCCTTCAGGTATTTCCTTTATCAAGAACCCATTCTTCCATGGCCTCCCTTAAGGAGTTCCTTTTTTAGGAACCCATGGTTCCCCTACCTCCTTTAGGGAGTGGATTTCTCAAGAATCCATTGTTCAGTGGCCTCCCTTAGGGAGTTCCTTTTTCAGGAACCCATTGTTCCATGGCCTCCCACAGGGAGTTCCTTTTTTCAAGAACCCATGGTTCCCTAACCTCCTTTAGTAAGTGCCTTTATCAGGAACCCATTGTTTCATGGCCTCCTTGAGGGAGTTCCTTTTCCAAGAACCCATGGTTCCCCAACCTCCTTCTGGGAGGGCATTTCTCAGGAACCCATTTTTTTGTGACCTCTCTTAGGGAGCGCCTTTTTCAGGAACCCATTCTTCCTTAGCCTCCATTAGGGAGGTCCTTTTCTAGGAACCCATGGTTCCCTAACCTCCTTTAGGGAGTTCCTTTCTCATGAACCCATTGTTCGGTAGCGTCTCTTAGGGAGTGCATTTTTTGGGAACCCATGGTTCCCTAGCCTCCTTCAGGGAGTGCCTTTTTCTAGAAACTCATTGTTCTGCATCGTCCTTCAAGGAGTGAATTTTTCATGAACACACAGTTCCTTGGCCTCACTTAGGGATTACTACTTTTAGGAACTCATTGTTGCTTGGCCTCCTTCCAAGGGCATGCAAAATTTTCAGCAAGGGACCATTTTTCCCACCGATGTCCAAATGTCAGGTACACTCACTCACTCTCATTTCTATCAAATAAATCTCATATTTTCTTTATCATAAGATATTTTTTTAATTTGGGTATTTGATGTTTGTTTGTGCAGGTACTTGGTAAAACAATATACAACCCATTCAGTCTTCGCCACCCTATGGCCCCTTCAAGTATATGTTCAAAACTGGCATCCACTCGTGCCCTCTGCAAATAGATGCATATCCTAGTTACACGCTTTGACATTTATCCTTAGGATCCCCACACCTAGCTCTACGATATCATCACCTCCATTGCATTCTGGTACTCTCAATCGGTATCATTCTCACCTCCATGAGTTTTCCCACATATATTTACCCCTTGGCATATTGAAACTCATGTTGTTCTATTCATTATTATCAGGATTCCTCGTAGTGATACACCCCAGATTAAGAACCTCATACTTATTCCTCATCATCATGTTGACCACACCATTATGGACTCCCACATCATGTTCTTGGTTACATTAAATGCACCTATGCATTATCATTAACCCTCCATATCCTCCAACATCAATTGTCCATTTTAAACTTTATCCTCCATCCATATACATGGTACAAAAACCCACCCATGGGGACCCCACACTTCATCAATTACATTCCCCTACTTCTGTCCCATGAGGCCAGGACATTATTCACTGGGAAACCCATTTTTCTACGTGTACTTTAAACCCAATTATTCTTTATTTATTTGGTAATTGTATAAAGAACATTTCAAGTTTCAGTAGGTAGAATAGAATTTTTTCCATCGCAACTAGTGGTGTATTTTTCCTTGGCACACAACAACCCATGTCGCCCTTAGTTGAGGAATTTCATTTTCATCACGATCTCTGCAAAGATATCCCTATCATGGACAAATATCGACTATCATTGACCCCCTTGTCCCAAATATTTGTATTCTGACCTATCATCCACTCTTTTGCAGTGTCATCCATTCAACACAGTTTACCTAATATATGGTCATCCCCTTGACACAAGATCATATTTTAGGGTTGCTGCCATCATCCCATTTTCCCCCAACCAAGGGAATTTATTACATTCCATACCATTTGAGCTTCGTTCATTGCACCAGTTGATCCATCTTTTCCCCATACAGTCCCTGATACCATTTTGATCAAATCGATGTCAAAAAGACCCTTTCTTCTTATAGTCGTGCCCCCTTCCCTGTCGATGTTAGCATAAGTTTCCATGAAGGTGGTAGTATCTTGTCTCTCATTCCACTATCAATGAGCATTATTGGATGGCACATAATGAATCAATATTTATTTATGATGTCGTTGACCCCCATAACATTCGATTCTAACAAAGTGTCATGTTACAACAGATCTTACTATGTGACCGTTGCATTTTTGTGTATCAGCCAAAGAATTATGAATTTGATAGGCCATCAATGCCTCCGAGTCACTCACCACTTGATTCAGAGCTATTTCAATCCCAAAAATAGTAATATATCATTATTGATGCCCTTGAGGGTGATGCATCTATCCATTTCATCAAAAGGTTTCTATTACACTCATCTTGTTTTGGTTTCATGACACGAGAATGGGGCATTTCCACCTCGTTTATACAAATATACAACTTTATATTTTAGTTTTTGATGAATTTTTTACACTACTTTGAATCCCCTCTTCCTCTGATGGGACGTTCCTACCATCCCTGTTCAACAATAGCTACAACTCTTCTATTGTTGCAACAATTTTGGTAGAAAGAAACATTGATGTATTTCGGCTATATGTATTCTCCTAACCTCACACATCAGGGGCCATCTATTATCAACAAAAAATTTCTTATACAAATACAGACAATGGATGAAAAACCCAACACAACATACTACCAATAATTATGGAAGGTTCACATTCAAATTGACAAGATACCCACAAAACTATGCAAAAAAGATCCTGAATTATTGCACACATTCAACAAAAGTAGCGTGCACACATCTTCATGGGCTAACACGATGTACGACGTCCATAGTGCACGGTCCATGCGATTGACAATCAAGAAACCTGCATGGATGCGAAAATGACACATTGATTATTTTGGTCGGGCCTCAACCACTTCTGGGATGAAGTAGATCTCAAACATACCCCAAAATCTCCCTAAACTTATGCCCTGGGATCACTAAAATGGATAATAGGTACCTTCAAGGGCCTCCCATTCACACTTGTAACTAGTTGAAAAATATCTTTCCATCCTCCTATAAATAAAGGATCATTGTATGTGTTAGAACACTTAGAATGTTGAACTTTTATTCTTTTGTTTTTTCCTCTTAGAAATAAAATTTCACTAAAAAGAAAAAACTTAGGAAATTGTCTTTTAATTTAAAATAAATCCATTGGTTGTTATAAATCAATAAGGCACTTATAATGAAACTTGTCGATGACTTGCACAAATTTGATCAAACAGATATTGTGATCTCTGGAATATAAAAGTCGCCCAAATTTTAAAAGAAAACATTTAACAGACACTTCGGAGCTTCGCGCTTTGGGAGTTTCAAGAAATCTAAACAACAAAAACCCTGAATCTACGAAGTCCCGAAATTTTTTCCTCGTGACAATTCCTAAAAAGACTTACAGATGAGTCATAGGACACATGTCTTCTAATCTTTTCTGGGGATGACATGTGGAACTTATTTTTAACATTTTTGTCAGATTATTCGCTCAATTTTAAGTGACATGTGTCAATCCTCCTTTTTTGACATGTCATTGAGAATGATGTCATTTCTGCCACATCACTCTAAGACATTTCCCTTCGGGAGTTTTAACAAAGATTGAGTTCACAAACCGTCGAAGTATCAAAGCGCCGAAGAAATGAATATTACAAAAAATTAAAAGTGTTTTAAACAGTTTATAAAACATTTAATAACTTTAAATTAATCATGATTAAGTGTTAATTAATCACTTCACAATTTCAAGATTCGAGAGATTTCTCTTGTGCTACATCCAAAACTCCCAAATGTTGAACCGTCGAAATACGAACCACACTTTTAAAACAAATTAACTCCTGGAGCTCCAAAGCTCCAGAGTTCCGAAGCCCCAAAATAAATATAACAGTTCAAATGACTACTCTGGGAATTCGACCTTTGGGGGATTTCTATCATCCTTCATCCAAAACCCCCAAATACCAAACTTACGAAGTATGTACGGCTAATAAAATGTTTAAATCATGATTAATTAAAACATAAAAGTGATTAATTAGAGATTAACTTCTATGGGAATTTGACCTTTGGAAAATTCTTGACCTGTCTCATTCAAAACCTCTGAATGTCGAACCACTGAAGTATTAATGATCTTTATGATTGTCTAAAGTTAATGATTTGAATAAATATTGTGAATCTCCAGATAATAAATTCCATTAAATTTTTAATAATTTCTTTGACAGTAAATCAACATGAAGATTGATAAACTTTATAATAAAACATTTCAAATTTCAAGTCATTTTATCATTTTCATTTATAATTTTGCATTCAGTAAAGAGATTACATGTTTTTCTTGTTACAAAAATAATAATTTCATTTCCCTGAGGATTATGGCACGACACAAAGCTACGAAGAAACAAGATGCATCGACTGATGATTCCAATCCAAACACAGACGTTCTATCAGACACCACTCCGCGAATCACAGATACCATTAAGTCTTGGAAGGAGGTTTATGATATCATAGAGCATGATATTATTAACTATCCAGACGATTCTAATGAGGAAGACAACAAGTCCTTCTCATCCAATCTTAAGTTGGTAGCACAATTGAAATTGCACAATATTGTTGCACGACCCAATATTTTACGCTACAATGATATGATAAGATGGGATCTAGAGCACGTCAACATTCAAACTAGAATAATTATCAACAATCAGAAGACCTTCGTCAGATATTTTCGACTGAAGAATCTACAAGTAATGTATAAGCTTTCTTCTATACCCAAATATACATACAATGCAACATTTCTCCTGGATTTGGAGAAAAAATAATGCATTCAATATGGAAGAAATGGTCATGATATAATCAAGACCTAGTGGGGACATCCGGAAAAATTCAAAACCGAAGCTCATGGTGTGTAATCCATTGCATCCTTAGATGCTCATATCTTATATATAGCCATGATGCTATGTCATTTATTTGGGAAAAAGAACCCTGCACATTTCCTATTTGAATGGGTGGCTATAATGAATGAAGTAGCCAAAGGATATACTTTAAATTGGGATAAAATGTTGTTGGACAATAGACTAACGATATTGTTGAGTACCAATTATTGAAATCAAAAGGGAAACCTGTTCCTTTTTACATGGATGTCATTTGCTTCATGACTCTATTCCTCCTGATGAACTGGAGTTGGACCCCATCTAGTTCTAAGCCAATACATTTCTACCATTCCAAACTATGGGAAGAAAATGACAAAGATTTCAATTACGAAATATGTCACAACGTAGTGGTACCTATTCATATATCTATCTATGGCCACTCACTTCCTAGTATTTCAGAGAAGATTATGGGAAACTTAGGCACATTTGTAGATTGGTACATTGAGGAGAACTTCTCCTACATTAGAGTGTTCAGTTGTTCTGTTCCCCCTTATTCCCTTCCATAATTTTTACCTCACAGGATGGTGTGCAGAGAAGTGGCATACCAAATAGTAGCAGGAGGTATCACCAAGGAATTTAAAGTGGCTCAGAAAAAGGTATGGCCAACTTTTCCTATTCAGGTTGGTATGTTTACATTGTTATATTTTGGTCATACCAAAGTCGAGGCTGCAGCCCTGGAAGATGTCAAATTAGTTGAAACCGAATTCAAAAGACATGATCAACATAAAGTTGTAGAGAATCATTTGGCTCAATACAACATGAAAAGGTACATTCACGAAGAGTCTCCTTGTGATGATATTTTCAGGGCAGCTAGATCCTATGAAGAAGTCCAAAATAGATTCCAAACACTACCTCCTAACCAACAAGATGGTTTCCTCAGCTTTCAAAAGTATAGACGAAACATCTTTCCTAGGATCTTACAAGGAGATTCAAGTCCCATTCCATCTTCATAGGAAGTTAAATCCACATAATCTCATCCAAGTTTCTCCACTAAAAACAAAGTTGAAGAAGTTGTGAAGAGTTCAAAAGGTTTATTTAAAGATATAAAAGCATCACTGCTAGGTCTAAATGATCAACAAATCTTAACCCAGTTTGAATCTTTCATGAATCAAGGACAAATTTTTTCCCATTCAACACCAGTTACTTCTTCTAGCACCCCAAGCACAATGAGCCCAGAAATCTCCACAACAATTATATCTCCTATTTCCTCATTAGCCCATTTAGCGACCAGTTTTGGAACTCCTAGTTCAGAGATCATTCATGCAGATGATCTTACTCCTATCTTGCATGAATAAATGCCTCCCTCAAGTTTATTTTTCAACAAGAAATGAAAATCCATTATAAATAAATAATCTCAACAAAAAGATGGATTAGTTACTAAAAGGAAGAAATAGTGTATGATGGAGAAGGCCAAGATGATCTTGAGTTTTCCAAGGAGTTTGCAGATTCACTAGGGGATTTTTCCACTGCCAACCAATGGTCAGTGGACAATCTGACCACAAAATTGCAACATAAATCTCTCTTGGTAGAACAATTGTGGAATGAAATACACAACACTGAACATATTGTCAGGAGCAGAGTGAATCAAGACATAGAGAAAATCAGGTTAAATTATCATCATCAAATGAATCAGTTACAAGATAAAATTGAGCTGATTTACCAGAGTTCATAGACCAACAAAGGCATGATCACTCAATGAGACAATTTGATAGAAAAACTACAATCAAAATTATTTCTAGTGGAGAATATGACAATAGACATCACTACTTTCAAAGCACAAGCATCTGAAATCAATGAGAAGTTGGAAGCTGTCCAACAGGATCTATATCAAAAGGAGGATCTATTCAGAAATGCTATCAGGAAATAAATATTTCTCTGAAAATTATTTATGTCAAAGAAAAATATGCATGTGTGGCTAGATCCAAGTTTCAGGAATTCATCATATGGAGGCAAAAATCCAATTTTCTTAGTCTCTCCCTTTCCTCACAATATTAACAAGTGAAGGGTGAAATGGCCTTGAAAGTTTGGGAGACAAATATGGAATAAAGAATGAAACTTTCCAGAGATGCAAAGGAGGCTTGTCTGGAGACATTATCTTTTGTAAATAAAAAATTGATTGAATTTGAAGAAAATGATATCTCAGAGGCACTGGGTCAGATCAAAATATAAATGAATAAGGAAAACTTCAGAAAAAAAATAAGGAAAATATTCAATCTGACATTCAACAGATGAATCAGATTTATTTTCTCAATATAATGAGTTGTTGGTAAAGACAAATTTATAGTATCAAATTACATCCCAGGAAGCAAAGAACATCCTGGAGAAGCTGTCACTAGTACAAAAGAGGATGTTTGCCTTTGAATTGAACAAGAAGATTGGGCCCTCGAGATTTGTGTAGCCTTGATGGACATGTGTACCCAGTTCAATGAAAAGAGGAAAGAGAGTGCATCTGGGAGCAAATGAAGGAACATATGAAGCGTCAAAACTTCAAATCAAAACTCAACAATATCTTCATTTTGTTTTTCCATTTGGATTGTATTCTATCTTTAGAACATATATTGTGGAAAGTCCAACTTCTTTTAGTTGAGACAATTTCGTATAAATAGATATATTTTAGATCTATTCAAGGATGCTTCTAGCCTAATGTAAAAGAGAGAACTTTTCAAATATTAATACAAGTGAAAAGAGAGATTCTAAGTTTTGTTCCATTTGAGTTATTTTTTTTCTCTGTGTATCCATCTCTTATGATTTTTGTTCTGTAGTTCTTGAAGAGTGAATGCTTACAATTTAGTAATATGCCTACTATGATCATAATATATCAGAAGTTCATTTAGTAACAATTTTTCCTCTATTATTCTTGTGAGTAAAAACAAGACCTGTGACCTGTGTAGATTGTTGAATTCAAAAACTCCTTTCAAGGGTACATTTTCTATTTTTCTTTGACTACAAATAAGGTGAGACTTATCTATAATTGATACCTTGCTTTGTTTTAACAAATTTGTCGATCATTTCTACATCATTTGAAATTAAAATTACGACTCGGATAACGAGATACAACCTTTGTACTGTCTTATCATAAATTTCACTTAAATATTATTTCTTAGAAAACTGAAGGTAGAAGAAAGAACTTATAAAAACATTTCATTTAAAACTTGTATGCTTGACATTTTTCTTTGAGCCTTAGAATCAATCTCAGGAACAACATCTCTTTGGTGCTATTGTCAGGGACGGATTTGAAAGTTTCCATCTTCCTTAGGAGAATGACAAAGTTAAGTTTTGGTATTTTATGGTGAAACAAGATTGTATACATGATAAGGTTCACTTTATATTTCACCTGAATACTCCATTGTAGGAAAATCTCGCATTCAGTCAAAAAAATACTAGGAAAAACCCAGATGAAAAGAAGACTACGCTAGTTTCGGATCTTGAAAAGTTGTTGAAACCTAAGGGATATATCAGACAAACTTATACATCAGCAGGTAAGATCTACAAACCTAGGTTTACACAGGTTAATGTTAAGATTCCCGCTGAAGAACTAAGTCTTAAAGAAAAATATAAATAAGTTCATTTTGCAGAAGCATCAACAAGTAAATCTAAAGTTAAATTAGAAACTCCAGAAGGAATTATTCTTGAAGTAAAATTTGAGATTATCTAGACCACCCTTATCTCGTTGACAGATACTTTTACCAGCGAAAATAAAGAATCCTTTTTAATCCCTACTATCATTTGTACACACTTGATTCTTTCTCTTCCCGAAGTAAAAGTTTATGTTTCCAAAAACCCTAAAGATTACTTTTTATACTTAGATTCATCCCCTATTACTTCTCCTATTTATACATCTGGTAAATATGAGAGACCAAGCTTAAGTTTCCTTTTTCCCTCTCATTTATATGTTCCATATTCTTACGATAATATTTATGAACTTCATTCACACCATCCCGAAGTAGTCAAAAGTTCAGTAGATTAGTATTTTGAAGTTTTTTATAATTTCCTGTTTAGTCCTCGAATTTTGTCTCCTAGACTTTAAATGGTCAGTGCTGGAGGTGTCGAAGGTTGAGGGGTTGGTGGACAAGAAAATATACCAGTTCAACCCCCAAGGATCTTTTCCAAGGTCACTGCTATATATGCTCCCTTATCTCTTCCTTCTATCCTACATGACTTACCTAAAAATTACATGAAGAGCCTCCCTAAATTCACGGGTGAAGGGGATTTGACAGCAATTGAGAATATAGTCATTTTTGACCAATTCACTGATATCCTTGGTATTTAGCACAAATATGTTTACATGAGACCGTTAGTACAAACTTTTCAAGGACAGGTAATAACTTCCTTCAGAGGACTTCCAGTGGAATCTATACCATCATATAATGATCTAGAAACGTCCTTCTTAATGCAATGGGGTGCGAAACAATACCATTTATATTACTTAACCGAATTTAGAGCCTTGAGAAAGAAAAAATCTGAAACATTTCTAGAGTTTATTCAAAGATTTATTAAACTTTATCACAAGATCCCAAACGAATTCAAACCTTCTCAGCCAGCTGCAAAAGTCACTTTTGTAGGGGATTTTGATTCTGATTTTGCTCTTATTTTGAGAGAAAGAAGATCTACTAATTTAGCAGGAATGCAAGATGATGCTATATAAATTGAATCCAATATGATGGCATCAATAAAGTTGAAAAATAAATTTGAAATGGGAACAATAGAACCTAGACGTTTTAAAGAACAAGCAGGGACCTCTGGATTTGGAAAAATTTCTTTAGAGCAAAAAATGGATGAGATAGAAAAAATTATTAAAGACTTATCAATAAAATTTCCAGGATGGAAATGGAAAAATCCAAACCTGATTCATATGCTAGAAACCAATTTGGGAGAAATCGTAACATAAATCCTTAGATACAACAAAGGAAAATAAAAAATGAGGAACAAAAGATTCAAGATCCTTTTAAAACCGAGAATCTCATACAAGGAGATGAGGTGCAAGATTATGACAAATTAGATGAAGATCTAAACAACCTCGGTGATGATGATCTTGAGCCTCACCTAACCAAACATGATTATGATAAATCCTTGGATCTGAAATCTCTATTTAATTATGATGAAAATATCAACAATTTGGGAGACTCTACATACAAAGGTCTCGTTGATTCAATAAGGGTCGAGCTCCAACATAAATATGATCTCGGGCCAAGAGAAAAAAGTTCTATAAATACTCCACCAAAAAATATTTATATCGAAACAAATCGAATGAGGCAACATTTACAAAACCATGAAATGAAATGCAAGTTGCTCTAGAAAAGAAAATTGAAATGAAAGTAGTACAGACTAAGAAGCGAGAAAATAAAGAAGCCAAAGTTTAGACCAAGGAAATTGAAAAATCAATTGGGACTTTCAATCTAGAAAATGAACTAAATAAAATTAAAATTCCAATGCCTCTAGTTGAACTTTCTAGAAATATGATCTATAAAAATAAAATCACAAAAGCAATAAATTTTTCTGATGTTGAATGTCAAGTCAATGTTATCAATTTGTAGGATGAAAAACCTACAATCATATTTGGACCACACATTGAAAATAGTAAATATTATGTTGTTGTTTTCTATATTACACTAATTGTGCATGATCATTTACTACATAATTGCATGTTAGACTTAGGAGCTTCACATAATTTTACTCCTAAGATTATCATGGAGAAATTGGGCCTTCAAATTACCATACCTTATCAAGACTTATATTCTTTTGATTCTATAAAGGTTAAGTGTCTGGGTATGATTAAATATTTAGTTGTAAATCTTGCTCAGGTTCCTGTGAAAAGTATTTTTATGGATGTGGTTGTTGATGACGTTCCTGCCAAGCATGGCATGATATTATCGAGATCTTGGGGTGCCAATCTAGGAGGATCGGTCCAGTTAGACATGACGTATGATACAATTCCATTTTTTGGTGGACAATTTACTCGATTATACAGAGAAACTAGACTAGCTTATATTGTAAGTGGCCCTAAAAACCCTAATAATTACCCAGTCTATGTTGCTGATCAAGATCTAGGAAACTGTATATTATCCATAGATGATGATTTTGAAGAATGTATAGAAGAAGAAAATAAAAAAAATAGAATCTTCAAAGAAAAATATAAATTTTAGAGACGGGATGTGGAAAATGTTTTTTCATGGTGCTTCATCTTGCGAAGGATTAGGATCTGGAGTTTAGTTTGTGGCACTAGGTGATGAGTATTACATTCCTTTTTCTTAAAGATTACAATGGGATATTAATTATACCAATAATGTGTGTGAATATGAAGCTTTAGTTTTAGTATTAGAAGCTGCAAGAAAACTAAAAATGAAACATTTGATAGTTTATGGCGATGCTGAGCTAATTGTAAAAAAAATAAAATAACAATACCAAGCTAAGCTAAGCTTCTGAGATTGAGGTCATATAGAAATTGTTCCTGGGATCTCATAGAGAATTTATTCTGGTCTTTTAACATACACTCTATTCCCATAATGCATAATCAACAAGCCGACTCCTTATCCAAAGTTGCTGCAACTTTTGTACCGCCTACTATTTTGAAGTTGAAGTATCATATTTAGATGAGACATAAACCTTCAATTCCAAACAATGTTCAACACTCGAAATATTTGAAGATGATGAAAAAATCAAGCAGTTTCTGGAAATGGTAGATGAGTTTTCTGAGACCCACATTGATCAATAAAATCAGAATGATCCTGCCTAGATTATGCAGGAAGGAGAAAACCTAGAAAATTTCCAAGATAAAATTGCAAATCACTGGATGTTCTTACTTAAAAACAATCAAATTCCCAAAGGCCATATTATCCCTCTAGAAAGGTTTTTTGACCAATATGGTATACCTTTAAAGTCTACTTTGCGAACTCAACCTGAATAAGTTGAATATTGTAACGTAGGAACAAAAGAAAATCCCAAGATGGTCAAAATATCTAAATACCTTTCAACTCAATTAAAGAGTAAATATGATGAGTTACTTAAACAATATAAAGATGTTTTTGCATGGTCTTACGAATATTTAAAAACCTATGATACTTTTGTTATTGAGCATAAGATTCCCTTAAAACATGGTATTAAGCCTTTCAAGGAAAATCTTAGACAGATAAACCCAATCCTTCTTCTAGTAATAGAAAAGGAGGTTAAAAAACTCCTAGATGCAAAAATCATTGTTCCCCTTAGATACTCTGAATGGGTGGATTATTTGGTCCATGTTAGGAAGAAGAATGAAGAAATAGGACTCTGTTTTGATTTTAGGAACCTAAATCGGCTGTCTCTTAAAGATAACTACCCCCTCCCAAAAATGGACCATGTTTTAGAGAAGGTGGTAGGGGATAACATTATTTCTATGATCGATGGTTTCTCAGGATACAATCAGATTGTTGTTCATGAAGATGGTAGAGAAAATACTGCATTTACTACTCCATGGGGAACTTTTATGTATGATAAAATTCCTTTTGGTTTAATGAATGGAGGAGAAACTTTCCAAAGAGCAATGGATATCGCATTCATTTGTGAGAGAGTTAAGTTTTTTGTTATCTATCTAGACGATCTGACAGTTTTTTCTAATTCTGATGCAAAACATTCGGTGCACCTCAGACAAACTTTTGACAAAAGGAGAAAATTAGGTTTGTCTCTAAACCCAAAAAAATCACACTTTTCCATGAAAGAAAGTAAAATTTTAGGGCATATAGTTTTGAAATATGGAATTAAAGTTGATCCTAAAAGAGTCGAAGTTATTGATCTGATTAATATTCCTAGAAATAGAAAAGAGATTCAATATTTTTTAGGAAAAATCAATTTTTTGAGGATATTTATTCCTAACTTTGATGAAATAATTAAATTGATTACAGATATGCTAAAAAGGGACAACGAAGTAAAATGGACTGCAGAAGCAAAATAATCCTTCGAACGTGTTAAGAAAGCCATAGGAGTAGGAGAAGCACCAGTATATGTAAGTCTTGACTATACAAAATAATTCTTAATATTCTCCTTTGCATCTGAACATATTGTTGCAGCAGTGATCCTTCAGAAAAACAAAGATGGATTCGAACAATCGATAGCCTTTTTTAGCAAAATCCTCAGAGATGCAGAGCTAAGATATGACATTCTTGAAAAACAATCTTATGCGATGGTGAATGCTCTCAAAGATTTCCGAACATATGTCTTGCACTCAAAATTAATTTCTTATGTACCAACAAATGCAATTAAATATATCTTGGTTCAACCAAACAGTGATGGAAGAAGAGGTAGATGGTTGGCTAAAATTCAAGAGTTTTATTTAGAAGTTAAACCAACCAAACTAGTGAAAGGTCAAGGTCTGGCAAGGCTGTTAGCCGAATCAAATTTCAAAGCTCTTGGAATAAATAACTTCGAGTCTCATGATTCTCTTCTAGATATAGAGGATACTGATGATCAATCACCTATTATTCATATTGAAGATAAGCTTCCATCCTCATCTTGGTACAATGATATTGTTACATATCTCCTTACTCTTCAATTTACAAATGATATAACTCCTTCTAAGACAATAAATTTAAGGTTACATGCAATTAAGTATTGCATTATTGATGGCAAGTTATACTGGAAAGATCCTCTGGGTTTCTTGTTATATTTCCTTATAGAATCAGAAACAAAAGGTGTCATTGATGAGTTTCATGAAGGAGTATGCGGAGGACATCACGCCTGGAGAGAAACAACTTACAAAATTTTAAGGGATGGATATTATTGGCCAATATTATTCACCGATGTAAATGCAAGGGTCAAAGCTTGCAATTTATGCCAATTGTTTGTTGGTAAGAAAAATATTCCCACCTTATCTTTAATTCCAGCAAAAGTTGAAGCTAGTTTCCAACAATGGGTCTTACACTTCATTGGAGAAATTCATCCACAATCGAGTGCTCAACACAGATGGATTCTGAATGCTACTGATTATTTTACGAAATGGGTTTAAGCCATTCCAACTCGGAATGATACAGATTCAGTAGTGATAAAAAATTTGGAAGAAAACGTCCTAACAATATTTGGTTGTCCTAGGAAAATAGTAACTAATAATGCTCAGGCTTTTAAATCTATTGCAATGATCATTTTTTGTCAAAAGTACAATATTATTTTAGTTCATTCTACAACCTACTATCATCAAGGAAATGGGTTGGAAGAATCATCTAATAAGATTTGTATGACTATAATCAAGAAGGTTTTGACAGAAAACAAAAACGCTTGGCATATACACTCAAAATATGCCTTATGGGAAAACAGAATTGGCACCAAAAAATATATAGGTATGTCTCCATTCCAATTGATTTATGGTACTATTGTTATTTTTCCTATTAATCTTGCTCTTCCCATGATGAAGCTCTAGTAGGATGCAAATGAAGAGTTGAACGATATTACGAGAAGAATAAATCAAATCATTGAACTACAACAAAACATAATAGAAGTGGATGATAAGCTCCAAAAATACCAAGATAACATGAAAGCCCTTTTTGATAAGAAAGATAAAGACAGGGAGTTTCTTCCTGCTGATTTAGATTTAAAATGGGAAGCTAGAAAGGAAGATGCAGGGAAACATGGGAAATTCCATCATCTTTGGTTCAAACCCTTCAAAATTGCAGCTGCTAAGGGAAAAAACTCATTCTCGCTTGAAAATCTAAAAGGAGAGATTCTTGAGGCGCCTATAAATTGGTGTTATCTAAAACATTTCATGCAATAGTTACTTTTTAGATTTACATTGTATATATCGGATTGGATTGAAATTGGCAATTTTAATTTTCCATTTTTCGTTTCTTTTTGTAAATTATCTGAGTCATTTAATCACTTGTTGTAGATATTTTCAATAAAATTATTATTTCTTGACCTCATTTTAAAAATAAATTTAGAAAAAGAAAAATAAATTGCATTATAAAATAAAATTCATTCGATAGCTAATCAAGATAATACAGAGAACATATTAAAAAATTCTTGAGGACTATTGAACTAAAACGAATCTTCACCATATATCATCCCTATTCTACAGGATTATGTAATGTTTTGTATTTCATTCCTTTTGCAGAATAGATCTTTTTGAACAGGAGATGAGGCTCAAGAAAAACTCGACACTCGTATTTCCAACATTTTGATTTCTCTAAAAATAGGTGATAAATAAATAATATGCCTTGATCAAAATTCAAAAGGAAAATAAGGTATGAGTTCCTAGTCTTCTTTATAGTCCAAATAAAAAAATAAAAAATGATTCAAATAAATGCAAAGGAAGTTTTCTCATGATAATGTTATCATCACATCTAAAAAATTGGAGATGTAGAAAAATATAACTTGAAGTGTCATGTTGATAAATTCTAAATACATCTCTGATATAAAAAATAAATAAAAATAAATAAACTCGAAAGAAGTCTGGACTTGATACACAAACTTGTGTAGGATTAGAACATTTTTTATTCAAATCCTCTGAATCCTTGATATGGTGATTTTTGCCTCTCCCCAATTTATTTCCACTTCAGATCTTCTTTATCCTTTGTCATCCTTTTAGTCTTCATAGAAATAAAGAGACTTACCTTGACTCTGAAAAATCAAAAGAATATTTTCAAAACAAGATTAGGCGAAAATCTTTACATTCCATTGATTTTAATTGAAAAAGTATGTCTAGGCTAATCCTGATAATTTTAGCTCTGATATTGGATTTTAAACTAACAAATTCACTCAGGGTTTATCCTTGAAATGATTAAAGTTCCCCAAAAAAAATTTCCTATAGGCGAGGCTGTACTGAAAATTGAAACAAAATTAGTTTCAAAGTATTCTTAAAATTGTGGACATACCTTCTTTTTCATTTTAAAGATTTTAAATAGATACCATCCCTTGTATGTTACATACAAATTGATTTCCCCCACTTCAAATTGTTAAAATAAAAGAAATATGGTGAAAGAAAGTTCATAATTCCATTTCCCCCATGTTGTCTAAAATAGATTATGAAAGGAAATTCATACATTGATTGCCCTCATCTCAGCGAAATGCAAATTCATAAATTGAAGTGGTGAAAGGAAATTCAAATGGGAGAAGTGGATAACTTCACTGGGGTACTGAACAGAATCACTGGAAGTGAAGAAATATATATATATATATATATATATATATATATATATATATATATATATATATATATATATATATATATATATATATATATATAATCCCTTGATATATGTAATCCTATCATACATATCTATATATAATACTCTTTTATCTAGTTCTTTTTCCAATGATTTTTGCATCCTGAACCAACTAGGGATTCCCTAAATAAATATGTTACATCTGCTTAACCTTGAAGTGAACAAAGTCAGTCGAAGCCTGATATTTTAATTAAAAGTATTTTGATTATCTTAAACAATTTCGAAATCAATTTTAAGAAAGGGAAATTTTTAATAGCCTAACTTGAGATCAATCATGAACTGTGTTTTTAAATATTTTTGATTTGGATAAGTTCATTTTTCTATGTATGATTAATTCTTAAATAAAACCATAAAGTGTTTTTCAAAAAATAAATAATGACTTCATTTACCCAATAAAGGCACCCAGTCTACTGTTCTTTCGTGCCTCATAGGGAGCCACAATCCCCAGATGGAGCCTATGTTAGAACACTTAGAATTTTGAACTTTTATTCTTTTGTTTTTGCCTCTTAGAAATAAAATTTCACTAAAAAGAAAAGACTTAGGAAGTTTCCTTTTAATTTAAAATAAATACATTGGTTGTTATAAATCAATAAGGCTATTATAATGACACTTGTCGATGAGTTGTACAAATTTGATCGAACGGTTCTTGTGATCTCCAGAATCTAAAAGCTTGTTACACATCAAAATTACTCACTTCAATGATGACCTATTGTTGTCATTACAAGTGTCGCAAACATCATACTATCATCTTGCCTGTGTCGTGTCTCGAATAACATCACAAAGGAAACTTCAAAGACACCCTCAAAGACTGGTTTAAGAAAGAGAAATCACATGACAAAGAGTACAAAACTTTTACCATGAAAAAGACCACTTAAAAGTCATTTTTGAAGGGTAGTGCTCCCCTACCACTGTCAGGGAGTGCCAACACTCCTTTCCCTCCTTTGGGGGAGCGTTCCAACACTCCGTGCCCCATTCTAGGGGAGTGTTGGGCTGTTTGAGGGAATCTTGGGCTGTTGAGGAAAATTAGGAAAAAATCCCCCTCATCTCTGGAGTTAGTTTGATTCGAATCTGAGGTCAAGGCTGGATCTTAGGGAGGATCCACAACTGATGTAGGAATATCCTCAACCTATCCAAAGAATCTCTAAGGTGGTTAGGCCTCTCCAAGCCTATATAAGGAGGCCTCCTCATGGTGAAAGGAGGATACATTGAAGGCATCAAACTTATGATCTCATAAGGGAGATAATCAGTGAAGCATAGTCATTTTGTTTGTGAGTCATTTGAGCAAGGGGTTGGACAAGGAGAGCTTGGTGAGGCTACTACATCTGCATCAAAGGTTTGTAAGTATATCTATTGAGTTCTCATTAATACATGCGCTTGGAAGGTTTCCTTCAATATTGTGTATGCCTACATGAACTTGTCTTTAATGGATAGAGATAGTTTCAAACTAATCATAGTTCAAAGACATTCCAGGTCTTTGATTGGATGGCAAGACATGTGGAAGAGCTTGTGGATCATATATCAACTTGGAACTAGGTGAGGACAAACATTGTAAAAAGGTACATCTTATTTCTCTTCTCTATAGATTAGTTTAGCTAGGTTTAAAGGGATGTTAATGACCAAAGTTAGCACCTTTCTATCTTGATATTAGAGATTTAGGATCCAAGAGGGAATCCACCTGTCTGTAGGGGGATTTTTCTGTAACATAAATTGTATATTCAATCAGCCTCTCCTTCCTCAGATGACCAACATCTCTTGGCACTCGACACTTACTCGATGACATCTTGGTTGAATTCCTTGAAGTATGCCTTTGACTGCATTTCCCAAATATTTCCATTTGATGAATCTATTATGGAAATGATTAGCATTTGCGGCGTACCTTGGGATGATAACCATCATCGATCTTCTTTTCTTCCACCTCTTGAAGAAATACAGGAAGATATACACTCTATCTTTCCCCTCGATGTTGTTGACTTTCCACAATCACCCATACTTACACAAGATACTATTTCTGAAGGGAATATGGGAAACATTTCCTCTACGGTTGTTATTGACATTTCGATCAAGGAAGGTGTCATGGAAAATATTAATCTCGGTGCTAATTGTTTTCCCTAGGAAGTGGTTTCTTACACCGCTTTATTTAAATAATTTTGCGATGTCTTCGCTTGGCGCTCTGAAGAAATGTCAGGGATCGATCCTTCAATCGTTGTGCATGAGATTAAAACTTACCCAGGTGTAAAACCTGTTTGACAGAAACTCCGCCCGGTCCATCCTAAGAAAACTGTGACTATTAAGGAAGAAGTTGAGAAATTATTGAAATTTGGCTTCATCTATCCTGTCCCTTTGACGGAATGGGTTTCAAATATCATTTCGATCACTAAGAAGCAAGGGACCATTCATGTATGCATTGATTATAGGGACCTCAATAAGGCTTGTCCAAAAGACAATTACCCTAAGCCCTTCATCGACCAAATCATTGATAATTGCGCAAGTAGTGTGATTTTCTCTTTTATGGATTGTTTCTGAGGGTACAACCAAATTGAAATTCTACCCATTGATAAGAATAAGACAACCTTCATCTACCCATGGGGAAATTTCACCTATCAAAAACTACCATTTGGCCTAAAAAACGTTGGTGCTACATTCATATTCTTTCCATAATATCAAACATATTGTGGAACCTTACCTTGACGATTTATGTGCCCATTCATCCAGACGATTAGACCATTTTGGTCGTCTATGAGCTATTTTTATTCGATGTCATTTATACCATATTCGTTTGAACCCACACAAGTGTATATTTGCTATCAAATCGGGTCGACTCCTTGGTTTCATTGTTTCCAAGGACAGGATTCAGGTGGATCCCTTAAAAATTGAGGCTATCCTTGCTTTACCTCCACCTAATAATTTGACACAACTCCAAATTTTGTAGGGGAAATCGAACTTTATTCATCATTTCATTTGTAACTACGCTGAGATTACCAAAGGATTTATGTGATTTTTGCAAAAAGACACTCCTTTCATCCGGGATGACACTGCTCAATGATCTTTTGTTTCTCTTAAGCATGCATTGAACAACACACCTCTATTGCATCCTCTGAATTATATGAAGGACTATATCCTTTACTTAGCAGCCTCTACTTCCACTATTGCATGGTGTTAGTTCAAGAGAACCCTAACGGTGAAGAACATGTGATATATTATTTGAGAAAAAGTCTATCTGGTCCAGAGCTTCGATATTCACATGTTGAGAAGTTAGCTCTGGAAGCCGTTATCATTGTCCAGAGATTTCATCATTACATTTTTCTATGCACCACCACAGTTATCGCAGACTCTAACCCCATGTATCACATTCTGACACGTCAAGTTCTTGGGGGAAAATATTCCAAATGGATCGTCATCCTTCAGGAATTTGATCTTGAGTTTACTAAGTCCAAAGATAAGAAATCCTTGGTGTTTGTGGAGCTCATCTACGATCTTTCCCATGCTGATGAAGAAAATGAGCCTATAGATTCTCTTCCTGATGAATCTCTATTCCTCATTAGCACGTTTCATCCTTGGTATGGAGACATCCTTCTTTATCTCCAAACCCAACTTTTTCAGCCCGATATCTCTCGTAAAGAATGTCGTCGTATTCACCATCATTATCGCCTCTACTTTATCATCAATGACACGTTGTATCATCGTGGTGTTGACACTATCCTGTGACGATGTTTAACTCATGAAGAAGTTGAACATGTCCTTAATGACTCTCACCTTGGAGCCTGTGGCGGCCATCTTTCTAGGATGGATACAACTCAGAAAATATTACATACTGGCTACGTTTGGCCCTCTATCTTCAAAGATTGTATTGAGGTTGTCAAAAAGTGCCCAGCCTGCCAAGTTTTTCACAAAAAGGCACGCACCCACCCCACTCCATTGCATCCCATTATTTCCATCAGCCCCTTTTCCAAATGGGGCATTGATTTCATGCAGTGTAAGCCTACCTCAGCCGGGGGGCATGGTCGTATCATCGTCGTCGTTGATTATTTCACAAAATGGGCTAAGGCTATGCCTACCTTTCTGAATGATGGTTGTACTGCAACTCTTTTCATCTTCAACCACATTATCACTCACTTTGGTATTCCACAAGCCATTGTGATTGATCATGGTTCGCACTTTAAAAACCAAATGATGAGTGAGTTGCATGCCAAGTTGGGTTTTCTCCATGAGAACTCATCCCCATACTATACTAGAGAAAATGGATAGGTTGAAGCTATCAACAAGGTCCTTAAAACTATGATTCAATGTATGGTAGGGGCAAACAAGACATCTTAGCATCTACAACTTTTCTCCGCTCTCTGGGTTTACCGTACCTCAATAAAAACTGCTACTGGATTCACTCCTTTCCAATTAGAATATGGCATAGAAGTTGTTTTTCCAATCAAGTGCAAAATTCCCTCGTTGAAATTCAAAGTAGAACTCCTGCCTCACACTTCTGCTGAAGAAGAATGATTCGTATACCTGACCAGGTTGGATGAAACACATCGTGATGCTTCTCTCATTAACGATACATATCAAAAGCGAATCAAGAATCAATATGAAAAATTCATCCATCCACATACTTTTGCAGAAGGAGACCTAGTCCTCATTTATGACCAGGCTCATGATAAGTTAGGGATAGGCAAGTTAGAACCTCTATGGCATGGTCCTTACATCATGAAACTTGTTTTACATAGAGGCGCCTACGAGCTAACTGACTACGACGAAATCTCCCTAGGTGAGCCTTGAAATGAGCTTTACCTTAAGAAGTACTATGCATAGGACATCTAGCATGCGTGTTTTGTACACTATTGTATTTTTAGTTTGGTGTGTCTTTTTCTCTTGCATGCATGAGTTTTTCCTTAGCCACTTATACTTTGTCTTGTGTTTGCGTGCGCAGATGGAATCTCCCTTTCCTATATTTTTCAGGTTTGCAGATGGTGCGAGTCGACACATGCAAAACATTGCTTTTGCAGCTTGGGTCACTTACCACTCTTACGAGTTTGTGAGTTCAAGAGGTATTTTCTTAGGATCAACAACTAAAAAAATGGCAGAATATCATGTTGTCATCAAACTTTTAATCAAAGCCTCCTCCCTAGGTATATCTCGTATGATCATTAACCTAGACTCTCAACTTGTGGTCTGTCAACTTAATTGAATCTACGCCATTCACAATCCTATCCTATTGTGTCTCCATCTACGAGTTTGTCATCTTGAAAGAATGTTTGATTTTATTGAATACAGACACATACCAAGAGGACTTAATACAACTTCGGATTTGTTAGCCAATTACATCATGGATTGGTATCTCACACATAGATGAGGTTTCATAAAGGAAATAAATCATACATCACATGTAAATTAAACGCATAAAAATAAAACATCATTATTTGCAAACATCATTTGGAACCATAAAACCCAGATATGTATATATATATATATATATATATAAGGCATGATAAAAAATGTTTGATTACATCAAAAAAGTACATAGAAGGGGAAAATGTTGGGTCCTCATGCCCATAACATCATCATACATACTATACAAAAAACATCAAGAGAGGTTCTAGTACTCTTGCATCACATTGTGGTCTAAGTAGAACACTACCGCATGGGCTACTCGTCCTAGTAAGGAGTTAAGACCCTCATGGACTCCCACTGTATGTCTCTGCAAATGCAAGGGTACGTCCTACCTCCTAAGAGGAGGGACACCCATCGTGACACCATGAAGGTTTATTTAAACCTCTTGGATACCCCCTACCGCTACCTAATGATCTACTTCTATTTGAGCATCTCTGCGGTGCCCCAGTGTCAGTATCTCTGCCAGACGTGTTGCTCCCCTATCTGCATAATTAAACGATACGTCTGCTAAAAACTCTTCTAGGTACCTCAAAAAATAATATAAACTTTAAAATAAAAAAAAAACTTCACAATATTGTTTTGGTTTCTCACCTGACGCGTCCTAGTCCATTCCATCAGGAAGAACTAGGTCCATGCTCCCCTGAAAGTCCACTTCGGTGTATGGGAAGTCCTGTATAACGATCAACTGGTGTCTCAGCCAAGAAAATAAGTCACCTATAAATGTAAACTTTGACTTTGTTCCCAGCCTCGGAGACATACTTTCCCATCATTCCATGTGTGTTTCACCCGTTGGTCGTACTTTTAGTGCAATCTATGGTTTCATCTAAGGAATGTGTTCTAGGAAGAACGGAACCAGAAACGAACCATATCCAAACTTATTTTGTTTCCTCATTCGGCATCTCGAAATCTGTTCCTTCACATTTTGAAGGAATGTTGCACTCCAGTTAAACAAAGTTGGATCTAAACACTGCAAACCATAATCCACCTACGATCTCAAAGCCAAGTGCGAACTAGTACTCCCTGCTAAAATCATGATGGAAAATAGAATAGATCGAAGAGGTAGATCCCTGACATATTTTATTGCAATTCTACCTCCCACCAATCTCGATCGTGGGACACAATGATTTTCCAAATACTCTTCAATAGGCACGGGAAGTGCCCTCTGTTCAGATAAGATAACAGGAGCCCCTATCTTTGAGAGGCCGATCAAGAAATACACATCCTCCAACTCAATGGTAAGCAGTTGTGTCCCAATTTAGAACCCCTGTTTCGCAATGTTCCACAACCCGATCATGTACTCAAGAAGGAGAATTTCCTTCTTCATCTTTTGCATCTTAAAGAACTTGAGGAGACTGCAGTTCCTCAATGCAGCTCGTGATTGGGGACTTTGCAAAGCAGCCACATCATTGAGCTCATGCTCTCTTTATTTTCACTCGATCACAATTTTTGCCAAATATAGCCTGCAATCATCATCAACAAAAGTCCATTAGTCATGCCATATCAACAATTTTTTGGGTAATTTAACTTTAAAAATATTTTTTCTTGTGTTTTTCATGCCAGCACTCCACCAACAATCTTACCAGAGTGCTAACTCTCCCCCAATGAGCTTACCAGAGTGTTTAAAATTCAAGCAACACTCCCTTAGCCTGTTAGAGGAGTGTCAAACCCTGTTTTTGGCATATTTGTGAATTTTTGGTAGTGTTGCCTTTATCATTTGAACATAGCACTAGCGCTCTCTAGATAAGCCTAGCATAGCGTTGACCAAATCACTCAGCACTTCCCCTATCCTTTTGAGGGAGAGTCAAGCCTCTTCGATGCATAGAGACTCCCAGGGCATCATTTTTAAAGAAAAATAATTACCTAAAAATAAATTGTAAGCCATGCAAAATGTTTGGAAGAAGCATAGGACCAACCTGATCCAAACGACGAAGGAAATGGATGATCATATCTCTGGCACCGATGAATCCAATAATTTCCCTCCAAAACCAATTTTCTCCACTACAAAAGTCTTGGCACAAATGAATTGGTAAAATACATTTTTACCTTATATTACTATTATAAAATATCATTGTTGCTAAGAGCATAGTTATTTTGGGTTTTTTGAAATTCATTTTGGAGCCATTATTAATACCCTGGTGTGCAGTTTTATCATTATTTGCAGGTTTCAGAGCAATTTTGTTTAATTTTTATCTTGTCGCATTAACAAGCATGATCTTCGTTCGTTCTCATGCTCGAAAAACATGAGAATGCACCGAGTAAAATTTTATCTCTTTTTTGGACTCGCATGGATACACGAAAAACAAACCCCCTGGAGTCATATTTAATCTCTTTTTAGAATCTCTAAACATGCAAAGATTGTCGAGTGATCCTGCTTCCTTTCCCACTCGTTAAAAGGTTTGAAAGGGCATCTTTTGAGTGGTAGTTTATATTTTTTTCGGCCTCATGATACTAACATTACAAAAAATTACAACATTGGAGTCGTCTTTAAGTTCTTTTCAGAATCTCTAAACATGAAAAATCATCGAGTTTACCTTCTTTGGACTCGTTAAAAATATACATTGAAGGGCCCATACGGGACCGAACCCTTACTTCTTCCAGTTCATTAAACAAAGGAAGAGGGACTTATCGAAGGTGAGTTATATCGAGCATGCATTACCCTCCTCGAGCTCATTAAATTAAAAATAGGTACTCGTCTATCTGGATGGGGGAAAAATTTGAAGGGAGCAAGCCAAGCAGTTTTTGAAAACATCACAATTCACTCTTATGGTCGCCCTTGAACACGAAACTTTGTCTTTTCATACATTTTAATTCGTTTAACCTATGCATTGAACCAATCCTCTGAGTTTCTTTACTCCTTTGGGTCACCCGACGAAAGTCATAGTGTCCATTGCATCATCATGTTTTGGTCCATGTCATGTTTCTGATGTTGTGCCTCAATGTTCAAGGGAAGTATCTGCCTCGAGAGTCAACCATAAAAAATATCATGTTTCAATACCTGTGTCAGTCCATATTCATTTGATCCACCAATTTACATCTCTATGTCAATTATGTGTCATTGATGGGGGATACATCAAAGCCCTCCTTCGACGATTCTGTTCCTATTGACTTCAACACATTATCCGGGAACTAGAATTAGAAATCAGTTAGTACCTTGGGACCTGCATGCCTCAATGGCAGGCCTCCTTGCCTCCGACAATGGGTTTACATCATTGACCTCTGATCGGATGATTATATGGATGTTCGAATTCAAATCATTTATTCACATTCACTGGAATGTACTAGTGTACCTTGGGAATCATTGACATCAATGGTGATTTCCCTTGCACTTGTTAATGATTTACCTCATCGACTAGTAATCAAGTGGTTTCTTCCATGTTCGACATCAGGACATCTATTCACATGGTTAGATTTGTACTACATCAGGATCGGTAGGAAGACCCTAGGTTGAGTAATCACTCTATTATGCACTTTTCCCAGGTTCCGATGGAGTTTCTCTTGAATATTGACACATATATTGTCACACAGATCCACTTTGTATTTCTCTATGGCTATGTCTTGTTGTCTCGTAGATACACTGTGTATTTTTTGTGGCCACTCTTAGTTCATGTCATGGAAGTATAGATCCACATTGTATATTCAGTGGCTATACCTTTTTGTCAATATAATTATGGATCCGCAGTGTATATTATGGCGTCCATGCCTTGAAAGTATTTTTCACTCAAGAATAGGTATGACTGCCTTGGGTTTGAAGCATGTCATAATGTTTGTTTGATGGTTGTGTGCAGCTTCTACCAGGTTCTCCAATTCCATACCATTGCTCGAAAAAGTCTACAAAGTACTTTAGTCATCAGGTTCCATCTTCTAACTTCGCACTTTGGGGGGCAATTTGTTACACATCAAAATTACTCACTTCAATGATGACCTATTGTTGTCATTACAAGTGTCACAAGTGTCGCAAACATCATACTATCATATTTTTTATGTCGTGTCTCGAATGACATCACAAATGACACTTCAAAGACACCCTCAAACACTGGTTTAAGAAAGAGAAATCACATGACAAAGAGTACAAAACTTTTACCATGAAAAAGACCACTTAAAAGTCATTTTTGAAGGGCAGCGCTCCCCTACCCACTGTTAGGGAGTGCCAGTGCACCTTTCCCTCCTTTGGAGGAGTGTTGTTACACTTTGTACCCCATTCTGGGGGAGCACTAGATTGTTTGAGGAAATCTTGGGCTGTTAAGGAAAATCAAGGAAAAATCCCCCTCATGTCTGGAGTTATTTTGATTCGAATATGAGGTCAAGGATGGATCTTAAGGACGATCCACAACTAATGGAGGAATATACTCAACCTATCCCAAGAATCTCTAAGGTGGTTAGGCCTCTCCAATCCTATATAAGGAGGACTCCTCATGGTGAAAGGAGGATACATTGAAGGCATCAAACTTATGATCTCATAAGGGAGATAATCAGTGAAGCATAGTCATTTTGTTTGTGGATCATTTGAGAAAGGGGTTGGACAAGGAGAGTTTGGTGAGGCTGTTGCATCTGCATCAAAGGTCTGTAAGTATCTCTATTGAATTCTCATTAATACATGTGCTTGGCATGTTTCCTTCAAGATTGTGTATGCCTACATGAACTTGTCTTTAATGGATAGATCTAGTTTCAAACCAACCGTAGTAGGATAGGAAGCATGCTTTGTATTTGATTGGATTGCAAGACCTATTGAAGAGCTTGTGGATCATAGCTCAAATTGGAAATGGGCGAGGACAAACATCGTAAAAAGGTACATCTTCTTCCTCTTATCTATAGATTAGTTTAGCTAGGTTTAAAGGGATATCAGTGACCAAAGTTAGCACCTTTCGGTCTTGATCTTAGAGTTTTAGGATCCAAGAGGGAATTTACCTGTCTGGAGGGGGATTTTCCTGTAACAAATCCACCCAAATTTTAAAAGAAAAATATTAACGTAAACTTTAGAGATTCGTACTTCGGGAGCTTCAAGAAATACAACAAAAACCCCGAATCTACGAAGTCCCTAAGATTTTTCCTCATGACAATTCCTAAAAATACTTACAAATGAGTCATAGGACACGTTTATTCTAATCTTTTCTGGGGATGACACGTGACACTTATTTGTAACATTTGTGTCATATTATTCACTCAATTTTAAGTGACATGTGTCACTCCTTAATTTTTTACATGTCACTAAGAATGACGTCATCTCTGCCACGTCACTATGGGAGATTTCCATTCGGGAGTTTTGACAAAGATTAAGTTCACAAACCATCGAAGTATCAAATCTCTGAAGTAATGAATATTACAAAAAGTTAAAGTGTTTTAAAGAGTTAATAAAACATTTAATAAATTTAAATTAACCAATTCAGAATTTTGGGCTTCTGGAGATTTCTACTATGCTACATCCAAAACTCCCAAATTCTGAATCATCGAAGTACAAACCACACTTTTAAAAAAAATGAACTCTTGGAGCTCTGAAGCTCCGGAGTTTTAAAGCGCCAAAATACATATAACAGTTCAAACGACTACTCTAGGAATTATGCCTTCGGGGGATTTCTATCATCCAAATCCAAATCCCCTAAAAATTGAACTTCTGAAGTACTTAAGGATAATAAAATGTTTAAATCATGATTAATTAAAACATAAAAGAGATTAATTAGATATTAACTTCTCCGAGAATTCGACCTTCAGGAAATTTCTGACCTGTCTCATTCAAAACCTTCGAACGTCGAACCATTGAAGTATTAATGACCTTTATGATTGGCTAAAGTTAATTATTTGAATAAATATTGTGAAACTCCAGGTAATAAATTCCATTAAATTTTTAATAATTTCTTTGACAGTAAATAAACATGAAGATTGATAAACTTTATGAATAAAATATTTTGAATTTCAAGTCATTTTCTCATCTGCATTTAGATGTTTTCATTCAGTAAAGAGCTTATAGACATCTCTTGTTACAAAAAGGATAATTTCATTTCCCTCAATATTATGGTGCCACACAAAGTTGCGAAGAAACAAGATGCATCAACTGATGATTCCAATCCAAACACAGACGTTCTATCAGACACCACTCTACGAATTACAGATACCATTAAGTCTTGAAAGCAGGTTTATGATATATCAGAGCATGAGATTATTAATTGTCCAGATGATTCTACTGAGGAATATGATGAGTCCTTCTCATCCAATATTAGATTGGTATCATAGTCGAAATTGTACAAGATTGTTGCACAACCCAAGATTTTATGCTACAATGATATGATAAGTTGGGATCTGGAGCACGTTGACATTCAAACCAGAAGCATTATCAACCATCAGAATAAATTCTTCGGCTATTTTCGACCAAATAACCTACAAGTAATGTATAAGCTTTCTTATACACCCAAATATACTTACAATGCAACATTTCTCCTCGATTTTGAGAAAAAAGAATGCATTCAATACGACATAAATGGTCATGATATAATCAAGAACTGGTGGGGACATCCAGACAAATTCAAAACTGATGCTCATGGTGTGTATTCCACTGCATCCTTAGATGCTCATATCTTGTATATATCCATGATGCACTATTGTTTATTTGGGAAAAAGAACTTTACACATTTCTCAGTTGAATAGGTGGCTATAATGAATGAAGTAGCCAAACGCTATACTTTCAATTTGGCTAAAATGTTGTCAGACAACCTGTCTAAGAAGATTCTTGAGTACCAATCATTGAAATCAAAAGGGAAACCTACTCCTTTTAACATGTCTACATATATCATGGATTCCATTTGCTTTATGACCCCATTCCCCCTGATGAACTAGAGTTGTACCCTGGATAGTTCTGAGCCGATACATTTCTAACATTCCAAACTATGGGAATAAAATTCCAAATATTTCTTTTACGAAATCTATCACAACGTAGTGGTACCTATTCATATAGCTATCTATCGCCCAGGATTTCAGAGAATATTATGGGAAATGTAGGAAAATTTGCAAACTGGTACATTGAGGAGAACTTCTCCTACATTAGAGTGTTCAATTGTTCTGTTCCCCCTCGTAACCTTCCACAATTTGTACCTGAAAATCTAGTGTGCAGAGAAGTGGCATACCAAATAGTAGCAATAGGTATCACCAAGGAAATGAAAGCGGCTAAGAAAAAGGTATGGCCAACTTTTCCCATTCAGGTTGGTATGCTTACATTGTTAGATTTTGGTCTTACCAAAGTCAAGGCTGCAGCCCTAGAAGATGTCAAATTAGTTGTCATTAAGTTCAAAAGACATGATCCACATAAAGTTGTAGAGAATCATTTGGCTCAATACAACATGAAAAGGTAGATCCACGAAGAGTCTCCTTATGACGAGATTTTCAGAGGAGCTAGATCCTATGAAGAAGTCGAAAATGGATTCTAGACTCTGCCTCCTGACCAACAAGCTCGTTTCCTCAGCTTCCAAAAGCATAGATGAAACAACTTACCTAAGATTTTACAAGGAGATTTAAGACCCATGCCATCTTCACAGGAAGCTAAATCCATAGAATCTCATCCAAGTTGCTCCACTAAAAACAAAGCTGAAGAAGTTATGAAGAGTTCAGAAGGGTTATTTAAAGATATAAAAAAATCACTGCTAGGTATAAATGCCCAAAAACTATTTACACAGTTTGAAGCTTTCATGAATAAAATAATTTTTTTTTTCCATTCAACACCAGTTACTTCTGCTACCACCCCAAGCACAACAGGCCAAAAAATCTCCACAACAATTATCTATCCTATTACCTCATTAACCCCTTTAGCGACCAGTTTTAGAACTCCTAGTTCAAATCTCATTCATGTAGATGATCTTACTCCTATATTTCCTGAAGAAATGCCTCCCTCAAGTTTCATTTTCAATAAGAAACGGTAATCTATTATAAAGAAAGAATCTCAACAAAAAGAGGGAGTAGTTTCTAAAAGGCATAAAATAATGTATGATTGAGAAGTCCAAGATAATCTTGATTTTTCCAAGGAGGTTGCAGATTCACTAGGAGATTTTTCCATTTCCAACCAATCGTCAATGGACAATTTGACCAAACAAATGCAACATAAATATCTCTTTGTAGAAAAATTGCAGAATGAAATACACAACATTGAACAGATTGTCAGGAGAAGAATGAATCGCGACATAGAAAAAATCAGGTTATATTATTAGAATCATATGAAGCAGTTACAAGATAAACTCGAGTTGATTTACCAGAGTTCATAGACCATAAAATGTATGATCACTTAGCGGAACAATTTGATAGAACAATTGCATGCCAAATTAGCTCTAGTGGAGAATACGACAATAAACATCATAACTTTCAAAGCACAAGCTTTTGAAATCAATGAGAAGCTAGAAGTTGTCCAAAAGGATCTATATCAAAAGGTGTATACTATTCATAAATGCTATTAGGAAATAAATATTTCTCTAAAAGGTATTATGTCAAAGAAAAAGATGCATGTGTGGCTAGATCCAAGTTTCAGAAATTCATCATATGGAGGTAGAAAGGCAATATCCCTAGTATCGCCCCTTTCTAACAATATAAACAAGTGAAGGGTGAATTGGCCTTGAATGTTTGGGAGACAAATATGGAATAAAACAAGAAACTTGCTAGAGATGCAAAGGAGGCTTTCCTAGAGGCATTATCTTCTGTAAATAAAAAATTGATTGAATTTGAAGAAAATGATATCTCAGAGGCACCGGGGAAGATTGAAATAGAAATGAATAAGGAAAACTACAGAAAAAATAAGGAAAATATTCAATCTGACATTCAACAAATGAATCAAATTTATTTTCTCAATATTAATGAGTTGTTGGTGAAGCCAAATTTACATTCTCAAATTAGAGCACAGGAAGCAAAGAAGATCTATGAGAAGCTACCACTAGTACAAAAGAAGATGTTTGTCTTTGAATTGAACGAGAGGATTGAGCCTTCGATATTTGTGGTAGCCTTGATGGATATGTGTACCAAGTTCAATGAACAGAGGAAATCAAGTGCATCTAGGAGAAAATGAATGAACATATGAAGCCTTAAGGCATCAAATCAAAACTCAACAATATCTGCATTTTGTATTTCCATTCAGATTGTATTCTATCTTTAGAACATATTGTGGAAAGTCCAAATACTTTTAGTTGAGACAATTTTGTATAAATAAATAGATTTTAGATCTATTCAAGGCTACTTCTAGCCTAATTTAGAAGAGAGAACTTTTTGAATATTAATACAAGTGCAAATAAAGATTCTTAGTTTCGTTCCATTTGAGTTATGTGTTTTCTCTGTGTCTCCATCTCTTATGATTTTCCTTTTGTACATCTTGAAGAGTGAATGATCATATTTAGTAATACGCCTACTGTGATCATAATATATCAAAAGTTCATTTAGTAACAATTTTTCCTTTGTTATTACAATGACTAAAAAAAAGCCATGTGACCTGTGTGGATTGTTGCATTCAAAAACTCCTTTCAACGGTACATTTTCTATTTTTATTATACTACAAATAAGGTGAGACTTATCTGTAATTGACACCTTGCTTTATTTTAACAGTTTTGTCAATCATTTCTACATCATTTGAAATTAAAATTATGACTCAGATAACGAGATAAAACCTATGTACTGTCTTATCATGAATTTTACTTAAAGATTTTTTCTTAGAAAACTGAAGGTAGAAGAAATCACTTATAAAAACATTTCATTTAAAACTTTGATGCCTGACATTATTCTTTGAGCCTTAGAATCAATCTCAGGAACAACGGTATGCAAAAAAGAAGAAGAATCCATAACATTGGTATGTTGTTCAGAATTCTCTTGGAGAAAGTCATCTTTCCCTTTAGCCATTAGTTTTGAGCTAGTGTAGCATTGAGCAAGCTTTACACCTATTCTAAAGATAAGCTTTGGGTCTTTTTCACCATTGTAGACTCGCCATTGGAGAGTTATAGATATAGGATTTTAGGGATCAAAGGACCCACCCTTAGGAGGAATACGGGATTCATTGTCCCATTTTTCTCCTCTTGGTGCACTCAATTCGAATATTTAACTCTATTGGGTAGCCATTTCATGTGTTAAATTTCATGCATCACTTTTTTATGTTAGTTTAGTTTGTTTCTTATTATTAGTTTCTATTTTCTTGCTTTATATCTTGTTTTCTAACTTCCAGGTCCACTAACTTGCTAACCATCTTTCTGTTAGGCATTGTTGGCTTAACAGGGTAGTTAAGGGACCCTCTTTTCTTCACTCTTGTGAAAAAATAACCCAAACAATGGTTATAAGAAAGAAGATTCTTCGTGCATGTGTCTTTACCTTTAATCTATTAACAAATTGATAGTCAAAGATAAATTTCTCATTATGACCATTAATGACCTATTGGATGTGTTAGCACCAGAAGCCAACCCTGGATTGTGGCAGAGGTAAGCCTGATACCCATCAAAATTTTATGTCACAGGTTGGTATAAAGGGTTCAAATGGGCGCAATCTCAGGACAATATCATCTTAACTCATAAAACTGCACTAATATGTGAAGGCATGTGAGGTCTTGGTTTAACTTAAATTAGTAGGTTGTAGTAAGGGTGAGTAGGAGGAAGACTTTGGTGAGAAGATGTAGAGACCTACTGAGGACATCAGGTCTTTCAACAGCCCAAAGAGGAACAATTTAAAATAAAGAACCTCTCGAATTTAAATCTCAAAGAAATTGAAAGGAACTGTAATAGCACTATAATCAAACTTTCATCATAATTCAGTCACAATAATTCAAGTAAATCAGTCAAACATGAACTCTTTCAACATCAAAGGGAAACAAGAGGGAGTAAGAAAGATGAATTTCATTAAACAAGAAGTCTCAAATGCATATACATAATTAAAATCCTGAGGCTTTACTAAAACTTTACAATATGGGAGCTTTGCTCTACCATCGACCATTACAAAATATAAAAACTAAGTATATATACTCAAATCAACTCACCCCCTACAGAAGAGCACTTTGGTAACTGTATTCATGGCTTGGCATCTGCATCTTCCTGTGTCAAACCGCACTTGCACTCCTCTATCAGACGCGATCTTAGATCGGTATGGGATTTGCAGGAGAATTCATTGACAGGGGAGCCCTGGGTTGACAGTCTTCCTCTACAGCCAAATTTTCCATGCTTTCCATTTACGGGGTGAAATGAGGTTTCAAATACCTCCCCCTATTCCCGTTAATATCTTTCATTGGGATCAGGACACAACCTGACACCCAAGAATTCTTTAGGCGGTGCCCATGACTTCCTCAAAATGATATCGCCGCCTCGTGCCATGTTGCTTTCCTTCTGCATTCAACACAATCTCTCTCGGCCTTTGGCGTAGCTCCCCTCTATCATTCCAATCTTGCATGTGACTTCATGCCACGACCTGGATCTTCCATCTAAAGGTGTTGTCGGGACTTTGTCTTTCGAGAGTTTTCACTCCAACTTGATTCCAACATCACGATGCCCGAAAACGTGACATGACATTTGAGATCAGTGGTCGGTCTGCTTCAAAATAGATGGCCATGATCCTTTCCCTGTCAAAAATAAATGTCGACTATGCGATGGGCATTGGCCCCTCTTTCTGGACCAGCTTCCATGTGACCCGTGCTGATACCATGGGCCCAATTCTTTGGCAATTCACGATATCGCATTTCGGGGGTCTCGCACCATGTTCTTCTTCTGAAACCCAATCCATGAAAATATGATCCTACTGATATGGTGCCATGCATCCCCTAATTTGAATGACTCAGACTCAAACCATCGGCTTTTCGGGTCTCAGGATTTCAGGCTATGGATGCACCTTTTCGACGAGAACCCCGAACTCCTGATTCTCTATCCTCTGAATATTGACTATGTCAGATCAAAGACCCTTAGCTCTTCACGATCAGACGACCCAGATTATTTTACAATTTCTCACTTCACGAGTTCTGATGACTTTGCTCCTTGACTGCTCCATCTTGCGAAACTGCGGAAAATTGCTCCTTGCCTGCTCACTTGATTTGAGACCACATCAAATCGCTTCATGTGTTGCGCTTGGTGCTCATGACTATGGCCTATGAACAATTACTTGGATGACTAGATGGGGGCTTAGGCAAACAAAGGATCAGTGACAGAGGCAAAGAGAGAGGTGATCGACTTTATGGAAAATAGAGAGGTTTATGGATGATATTTCTCAGGCAAGTTGCTAAGGAAAAACAGGTCAATCAAACAGATGAGGGAAAATAGAAGAAAACTACAAGATGAAAGAGGAAAACTTATGATCGAGTCTGCAAAAGGAGAAGAGACAGGGAAAATTTGTATACTTAAGGTAGAAACCGCAAACCCTAAGGATTTGACAAGTTTATGTGCTAACAGGATGAATTAAATCGATCACAATTATTTGCTAAACTTGATCTTCATTCTAGTAATCCTCAAATTAGAATAGAGTATATATTCTTGAAACCAATTCCCATGCATGTGAAGTCCATTAATAATTATTAGTGATACATTTTGGTATTTTCAATGGACCTTTCACATTTCAAAGCATCATGAACAAGATATTTTGACCCCTTCTACACCATTGTGTCCTTTTCTTCTTTGTTGGTATCTTTATCTAAAACAAAACTTTGGAGACACAAGTGGCACATGTTGATTAAGTTTTACAAATCCTCTATAATCTCCAACTATTCCTCATATGGTCTAAATGTTCCATTGGTGTTTTAGAAGTGGAATATTTTGAGTTACCTTGTTAGCGAGGATGAAGTACATGTTGATCATAAGAAGAATGGGGAAATAAAATATTGATCTCACCTAAAGACTCTAAAAATTTTGGGTGGATTCCTTGACCTCATTAGTTACTAAAATAGGTTTTTGAAAAAATTTGGTGAAGTTATAGTTCCTCTTACCACATTGACTCAAAAAAATTCATTCGATTGGAATGATGTTGTAGAATATGATTTTTATGAATTAAAAGTATCTATGTGTACTAATCTATTCCTTTCGATTCTTGAATTCAATAAGACTTTTGTATTGGAATATAAATCTTATGGAAAAGATATTGCGACAATGTTAATGAAAAATTAATGTTCCATAACCTTCAGTAGTAATCAAATGTGTTCTACAAGCTTGGAAAAATCAACTTATGAAAAAAAAACAATGGATGTTCTTCATGAAAATTATATTTGGCATCCTTATTTGATGGGTATTGTTTCCAAATTAAGATAAACCATCACAATTTGAAATATTTCTTCGAAAATATTTCTTCGAACAAAGTATGCCCTCCCCAAAGTAGCATGAGTGGGTCACAAAATTGTTATGCTACATTTATTAGATCATATAGAAAAATGGAAAAGAGAATTTGGTAGCTGATGCTTTCTCTTAGAAGTATGACGAGGAAGTATCTTTATTTTCTTTATATTTAATAGTCCCTAAGTGGATAGAAAAGTTATGTTAAGAATGGTTACTATATTCCAAGATAATGTAAAATATTCACCAGAGGTAGGTTGACCCACATACACATATGGGATACACTTAATAGAATGATGCATAATATTATAAAGGGAATATATTTTTGTTTCCAAATTCAACATTTAAATCAAGAGTGTTATCTAAATTAATTTCCTCCCCCACAATGGGTCACTTAGGGTTTCAAGAAACATATGAATGTATTAAGTGTTAATTATTTTGGGAAGGAATGAAGAAATATATCCACAACTTTGTGGTAGAATGTGACACATTACAAAGGATAATTCTTGTTATATTTAGACATACTTTTTCATGGATTTCAATATGGTGTTATCTAAAGTGGAAAAAAGATCAATCATAATGGTAGTTGTTTATCATCTTTTTGTAGATGCTCACGTTTGTGCCTTATAATTCATGTTTAATGCCTCCATAGTCACAAAATTATTTTTGGACAATATTTTAAAACAATATGGCATGGTTTTGACCAATCATGATCCTATATTCAGTAGAAATTTCTAGCTAGAGTTGTTTCGACTTCAAGCTACCCACCTGAACATTAGCAAGGAATATAATCCTTAAAAAAATGGTTAGATGGAAGTAGTAAAAAAATATCTATAAACTTATTTGTGTTTTTTTATCTAAAAAAAAATAAGCTCAATAGGTTCAATAGATACCCCATACAAATTAGTGTTACAATACCACCTAACATGGTTCTACCAAAATGATCCCTTACGAGGTAGTCTATGGACAAAAGATCCCATTAGTTTCTAGGGTCCTACCATAACCTCCCTACATTAGCATAATACCTAGGAGTTATTTAATTATTTCATATGGCCATATTATATGAATAAATCCCATTAGATTTCAATGTACCCCAGTCTTGGGTACCTCTAAAAGCTCACTTTCCTTGGCGATTTTTTTTTTTTTATTCCATTCTTATGAATAAATAATATGATAGCGTACATGTAGTTAAAAATAAAACAAGCATGACTATAAAATAATATATATACCATTCCATACACAATCATTAACAAAAGCATGCATATCATAACTCATCATAGAGATAAAATTAAAAATAGAGTGGAAATAAATATCAACAAAGAGAAACCATGAAAGAGAACTTATCTTTTAAATAATCAATCCACCAACTTGCGACAAACGTTGGACTTTCCACCCAACATTATACTCTATTTTTATAGCTCTCAATAGTAGGTCTCCCCTAGGCTAGGGATATGGATCCATAAGGACAATTCCTAGGTTGACTCTTAGTTCTCCAAACCAATCAAAAATAATGTTCTCACAGTTTCTCTAACACACAACAATCCCAATTTACCAGCTCTATTCCCTTTCATCCTACACAAACCAAAGAAAATGAACCCCCTTCACTTCCAACTAGTCCCTAAGGGTGTCCATTTCTTTCCATGGCCCTAGTACTACTGGTAAGAAAATCTCAATTCTAGAACTCTAAGGATTCATAAATGTGGACAGGTTTTCTCAGAAAGTCAATGAGTCTAATGCACATGGGCATCAATTCTATGCTACAACCACTAGTACTTCCCATATCCAACCATCCATAGCTCACTACTTCAACAACTTGTTTCCCATTCCCAATCCTAGACCAAGAATGAGAAACGAAAGAATAATGAACAAAATGAGGTAACCTAAAATGAAGGCACAACAATGACACAACAACGAATGATCAACCCCAAACATCACAAAGGAAAGGTTTAAATAATTGATTATCAAGAACAACTTAGCCTCCCCAAGAGACTCACGTGACCCTTCCCCCTCTCACTAAAATGAAGTGTAAAATAGAAATATAAAAAATATATAAATTATTAGAGACACATTTACCATTCCTATCCTTTGTTTTATGAGTTAGGGACACCTTTACCATTATTTTGTTTCAGTTTATTTGCAAACCCAAAATCTCCCTTATTCCACTACTTAAATTTCTGCTTGATATTGATAGCATATCAATAAGTGACTCTGAGTGAAGGGATTTCCAATAAATCCATCTATGTTTGGATGTACCTATGTAGGCCACTGTGGTAATTCAAAACTAGGTGTCACTTGGAGTCTCTAATAGCCATATTTGAGTGAAAGGCATGAAATATATTGGTGTACTCTAGCACCATTGTGCCTCTCTCCTGATGGAAAGTTTCCCATCTCGTGTATTGGGCATCATAGTTTTCAACAAGATACAATTCTTCCTTAAGTGAATTAACAAAGGATAAACTAGTGGGTTGTGTCTAAAATGTTATAGAATCATCTTTGTTATGTCTCTCCCATTAATGTTTCCACCAACATTAGACATGGGGAAGGTATTTAAGGAGATAAAAAGTGATCTTTTTTTATGTCAAAAAGAAATTTGAACTTAGGATTAACCCTCTAATATATTTAACCATTTCTCCAAAGCATTTGAATCTATCTGGACTTCAAATAAATGGGCATAAAATTTAACTTTTACCTTGAAGGGTGTCACACCTCCAAAATGGTTTCTTTTTTAAGGTGCCTTGGCCACCATTGGCAGTCAGAGAAAGATCTAGGAAAAATTGTCCATCATCGTATTCCTCTATTGCATGAGGAATTCCTCATAAAAGAAATTGATAAGATCTCCTACTCCATCATATATCTTTTCTTTATCCATGAGATGGTTCCTTGGTTGGCGAGAGTGGTCCACTCCAAGTGAACTTAGCTTGATACCAAACTCTCTATACCTTGACCTTGTTGGAGACATGAACTAAGAAACAACAAAGATCATATTTCTATGGTACCACTTATTTGGGTTGTATAGAGAAAGAAACGAAATATAAGAATATGAATGTAAACACAAACATAATAAAGAGAATAGTAATATAGTGAAACCAAAGTGCTATTAATGAATGTAATAGGAAAATATTGTAAAATGAAAAGTAATAGAAGCTAGCTAGAATGGCAGTAGATTATCTCTAAAGAGAGAGGTATCAGCTAAACTCAATCACAAGAATACATTACAAGAGGTTGAAAATAGCCTTTTACTAAATAGTAAGGGGAAAATAAATAAATATTCAAAACCCTAACCCTAAGAGACGAAGCACCAAAAGGATTGTGGGCCGTAAGGTGGATATTCAAAATGTCGACTTCCCGAGGGAATAATGTTTGCATAGAATATCCATTTTGGGTGCATAGTATCTCATTGGAAAGATCTAATTGAGAAGTGCAATTATTGGTAGGATTGGGTAGGCCATGGCCACCCTATTCCCTCAAATGAAAAACAAAACATCATTTAAGGCATCAAAATGACCCTATAAGTTTAGGACCTAAAAAATTGTAGATGAACAAAATGCCAAGATGGAGAACCATGTTGAGTTAATGGAAAAGGTGGGTAGTCACCAATGTCCACCCGGATCATTACTATTCTCTACAAGGAAATAAAAACCCAAGTTGAGATTAATAACCTCATTATTTGGTTGGAGTCCTCTTAGTTGTCTCATGATGCACAAGTTGTGTCGTATGCCCAGTCCAAAAAACAATTTTATTTTCCAAACCCATGCAAAGTAATTACACCTCCTCCATAGCTTGCTCCACTTATGAGGGTCAATAGGTTGACACGGACTGAAATGGTGGACCATCAACTCTAGTGTGTCTTCTACAATTGTGATGAAAAATATCTCCCAGAGAATAAATGCAAGGAACACACATTATTTATGGCTACATCTTATGATATTTATGAAAATTAAGTTGACATGGTGACTTTGAAGAAAATCACATCCACTATGGAGGATGTTCATATTCTATACTAATAGTGCGAAGAACCCAAAATATTGCTTCACGCCTTGATCAATATTCATATCCTTAGACATTAAATTTGGTTCACTATATTAATCGTGCAAAGTTTAATAGAAAATTTAGTAACACCCACAATTTGATTCATTGTTTCATTGTTGAAGAAACACTACTATATCCATGTTGTTAACCACTTCCAAGACATGATTAGAAATTTTGGATCTATGAAATTTGGTGGCAAGTGTGAAAATGTGAAATGCCAAATGGGTGATGATTTCATGAAAAATCATAGTTTTCCATTGGAGTGGTTGACTATGATATCATTTTGGGTTCCATATGGTTGAGAATATTAGGCTCCATCACCATGGGTATCCTAGAATTATACATGAGTTTTAATAAGGACATGCATTTATATTGTATCAAAGGTTTCAAAGCAATCTATCATGAAATAATCAACTCCCATTGTATGGAAAATATCCTAAAGAAGGGTCATTTAGGAATTATTTTGTAATTCCATGCTATTCAAGTCCTTTAGGACACTTCTCAATTAGTTCATCCTTTCTTGTAGTTAGTTTTGGGCAAATAACAATTGGTCTTCAAACATTCCCTAGGATTAACACTCCCATGTTTTGAACCTGATAATAGTATCCTAGTAATCGTAGGTATCCAACCACCCAATGTGCACCTATATTGGCATATGTTTCCATAGAAAAATGAGATACAAAATATCATATAGGAACTGTTTTCAATAGGTGTGATCTAACCTAGTACTATCCCCTAATCATATTCAATTGTCATGGCTATAAAAAATAAGGTTCTTGGTGCAACTGTCTTGAATTTTAATCTCTTAACAAATTGATAGTCAAAGATAAATTTCTAATTATGACCATTAATGACCTCTTCACTGAATTAAATTGATCACAATTATTTTCTAAACTTGATCTTCATTCTAGTAATTATCAAATTAGAATAGAATATATATTCCTAAAACTAATTCCCATGCATGTGAAGGCCATTGAGAATTTTTAGTGATACATTTTGGTATTTGCAATGGACCTTTCACTTTTCAAAGCCTCGTGACTAAGATATTTTGACCCCTTCTACAACATTTTATCCTTGTCTTCTTTGATGGTATCTTTATCTAAAACAAAAATTTGCAGACGCAAGTGTCACATGTGGATTAAGTTTTACAAATCCTCTATAATCATCAACTATTCCTGAAATGGTCTAAATGTTCCTTTGGTGCCTTGGAAGTGGAATATTTGGAGTTACCTTGTTAGCAGGGATGGAGTACATGTTGAGCCTAAGAATACTAGGGAAATGAAAGATGAGTCTCACCTAAATACTCTCAAAAGTTTTGGTGGCTTCCTTGGCCTCACCAGATACTATGGTAAATTTATAGTTCCCCTTACCACATTTCCTAAGAAAAATTCCTTTAATTGGAATGATGTTTTAGAATAGGTTTTTTATGAATTAAAAGTATATATGTGTACTAGTCTATTCCTTTCCATTCTTGAATTAAATAATGCTTTTGTCTTGGAAAATGTATCTTATGGAAAAGATATCATGGCAATCTTAATGAAAAATGGATGTTCCTTGGCCTTCACTAGTAATCAAATGTGTTGTAAAAGCATGGAAAAATCAACCTATGAAAAGGAAATAATGGACGTTATTCATGGAATTGATATGTGGAATCCTTATTTGATGGGTATTGTTTCTGAATTAACATAAACCATAACAATCTGAAATATTTCTTGGAATGAAGGATGTCCTCCCCAAAGTAGCACAAGTGAGTTACAAAATTGTTATGATACATTTATGAGATCATAAATGTAGCATAACAATTGGTAGAGACATACACCCTAGTTGCGAGGTTTAGAGGATATTGACATCATATCTATGTATAGGTCAAGAAGGACCCAAAAGAAGAGTGGGTCCAAAAAAAATATAAGATCACAGAAGAAGATATCCATTTGATCATGCAGGACTACGATCCAAAGTGGAATATTCCAACGGACATAACATAGTCAGAGCACCATCATAGCAATGCAAAAGAATAGGTTGATGGACAAGGAAACAAACATGGTGATGGACAGGATGGTGAATAGGGTAGAGATGAACATGTGTAGGAAAAAGTCAGAGAGAAGAGGAAAGACAATGGAAAGGGGACAACCACCCCTACGTGCACGGAGAAGAAAGATAAAAAAGAGCCATCCATTTATACTTTAATATATGATGACATTGATAGAATCAACTATCAAGTCAGGGATGTCATGGAAGAAGCAGTTGATCAAGCATCACACAAACAAGAAGAAATGCACCAACAGGTGTAGGCACAACTATCAGCATTGCAACAACTCTTGGAAGAAGCAAGGACAAAGCCAGAGTGTCGATCCGAACATAGTTACCGACTTCACGAGAACTGTGACCTCAAAATGAGAACTATAGCCCTTAAAACCCATATTTTTGTGTAAAAAACATGAAAATCAACCCCCAAATCAAAAAGTGGTGCTACCGGTAGCACCATTTTTTTAAACGTGGTCAAAATTACAACATTTTTCGAACATGGCCTTCGAAACTCAGACAGTAGCTCAGAAAAACCTTAAAATCAACACCTAAATCAAAAAGTGATGCTACGTAAAAAAATTGGTTTTTCCTAAACGTGAAAATCAGAGTTATTTGCGACCTAATTGAAATTGTGATATTGACAAAAAAACCGTATGTAAATAAACAACCCAAAATTGGACTCCAAATGGTCCCTTGAAAATTTATTTACAAATTTTATTTTTTATTTTTTTAATTTACATTAAAAAACAAATAAATAGAAAGAACAAAA